>JAZKJV010001230.1:211864-462062 GCA_037367405.1 Ottelia alismoides
TATCCAAAATGCTTAAGCTCAAATTGTCAAATAGTAATCCTCACCATTTATAACACATACCCACACTTCATGAATTTTTAGATGTGGTACTATGTTTGGGGGTTAGGGTATTACAACATCCCCCCACTTATATTCGCAACGTCCTCGTTGCGACATAGCTCATCACTTATTTCCGGTGACAGTGACGATGGCACACTCCAAGTAGCATTTTCCTCCGATTTCTTTGTATGGGTAGATCCCCTTTCCACTATCAGAGGGAAAAATTGGCTCTGATATCATTCGTAATGTTCAGAGCTTATGTCCCCAGTCTGTTAACGAGGAAAAATGGCCCCGACTTTTGTTGGGTTCGGACCAAATTGGATCCGATGATAACCACTCAAAATGCTTAAGCCTAAATTGTCAAGTAATATTCCCCACCACTTATAACCCACTTCATAAGTTTTAAATGTGTGACTATGTTTGGGGGTTGGGGTATTACATTCTCGAATTAATATGCCTTCTCTTCTTATTAATGTAGTTGGTTTCTCTCTAGTATATGGGAAAGATTCAAAATCAACAATTTTCTTTGATACTGGCTTGTTTCCGTTAGCCAAAGTTTTTTTTCTTTAATCATTCATAATTATATGATACATGAATCGAATTGAAAGTTCGATACTTCACAAAGAAACCATTTTTCTAGCATTATAGTAAAAGGATCACATACAAATTTAGAGGATGAAATACTTTCATTATTAAAATGATGATATTAAAAAAGTGTAGCATTTAAACAAAGTTCATAGCTACATAGAATTTGGAGAAAATGGGTTATCAAAACATTTAGTAGTAAACTATAATAAATCAAATCGATAAATTATATGTCGAACATAAAAGGGAAAACTGGAGGAATATGGCAAACTACAATAAGATCACAATAATTTATTGATAACCAATGATTTTATATATGTATCTCATTATTCCAATTAAACAAGATTCCATTGGTTATAAATACCATGAGAATTTGAAATTTGTGTATTCATATTTGAAATAGTGGGAAAATGTAATTTTATATAATTTTCATTAAAAGAAACCTAGAATAGAAAACAAGACCCTAAATGTCGGTTTCAGTCACCATTTCGGTGGTCGACCGACTGAAACGGAATTTCGATCGAATATAAACCAGAATTTCGATCATTTCGGTCAATTTTTGTACTAGGGGCCTCATATTTTGATCATTTCGGTCATTTCGGTCGAATTTTGATTTCGACAGGATATCGATATTCGACACAAATTCGACCGAATTTCACGGAAATTTAAGGCCATGATAGGAAATACAAGCTTATTCTTCATTTAAAAACATTATAATCTAAATCAATCGAGAAAACATCTCAGTTTTACCTTAGTTCGTCAAGGCTTACACCTCACTAAACAAGCAAAGCTATTTTCCTCCAAAATGTCTCAAAGCTTATGTTATGCATCAGCATCTCAAGGCATGTGTTTAAAATCATGGTCGTGAGAATGTCCATACAACAATCTTAAAATAGACCCCTCTCATATGGAATCAAAGCAGTCTCTACTATATGGAAACTCAAAAATGACTCATTCTCTCACATAGGGACCTCATAAAACAAGCTCTTTTAGGAATCTCGAAAAGATCTCATGTTGAGGGTGACAAACAAAGGAAGATGAATCACGATCTTATCTCTCCACGTAATGAATAGGAGTCTCTTTAGAGTACTTAAAAAAACGTACAGCCTAAAAAAACTAATTTTATACTCCCCTTTCTCCCATACTTTTTTTGAAAATGATCAAGTTAGGGCTTAGGAGAAAATATGATTTAAGAGAAAAAATATCCCCTTTTTTTCTTTTTCTTCCTTTTTCCTTCCTTTGTTTCTCCTTTTTGCAGGTGTCATTCATTTTCTCTTCTTTTCCATCGTCTTTTTATCTTTCTTTCTCACAATCATTTCTTTGACTATTTTTCTTTTCATTTCATTTTTTCCTACACTAGCGGACTTTGGGTTTATAATAGATAAACCTAAAAATTTAAAAAAGAAAAGAAAAGACAAAAAAGGCATGCATGGCATTACCCCCACCCAGTCATTCTCCTCCTATTCCAGCATTGCCTTCTTCCTGCTAGATGTTTTCAAATGCCACGAAGCACCACCGAATGTTGTCACACTATTGTGGTGCCTCCTTGTGTGAGATGCTCCCCACCATAGGAGAGTGTTTTTTACAGCAATCGCATCATGCCACATTTAGCAAAACAATGTTTCTTGCACGTCGATGCTCACTCCATCCCACAATTCTATGTTGCCCTTTATTTTTATGTTCTCCATCGTATTGTTGATCATAACCCAATGACCACTGGATGCGAGAACATTCGTGTCACGATCGTGTGTCCTAAAGAGATCATCACGGTCCCTATTGAGTCAGATCCGACAACTCATGTTGCATCCTTGCATTTTTAGAGCAATCTCGCCCATTCTTGCAAGGAGTGGTTCTTGTTGCCTTACACAATGCTCTTATCGAGGTTACCACTTCCATCCTTCGAGAATAAACTTCAATCAAAGGAAAATAATCTAAAATTAACCTGGACCTCAAAACAATGATTTCCTCTGAAAGATCATGTTGACAACTGAAATATAGGGAACGACTATATCACGTAATTGAATTTGCAAGATTTCATATGGTTAGAATGGCATTTCTATTATACGAGAGAAGCAACCTAGTAGCCGCATTTATATATCGAACCTTCTCATCGAAAGATGCAGTACGATTCACTATATAAAGGCCCCACTCAGATCACATCTCAGACAACTGAATATGTGGGACTAAAAATATGATCTCATCATCAAATCAATAAATCTTCCACAAGATCCAGATATCTAATTGACTTGGCCCTTCACTATTTTCAATAAGGTTGACTCCCTCCTTAGCCACGATAGAGATTTGAGGACTACTGAAACAAGAACATGTATCATGTCCTCCCGCGTTTTTTCTTTTTAGATCCATCATCTAAATTACATTAAATTTGTGTGACCTACTATGTAAAATATTCTAAAATGTAATATATATATATATATATATATACGAGGAATATTCTAAAATGTAATTGAACCACCCGTTTTAGATAAAGAACAAGGATGCCACGAAAATCAAAACCAAAGCTAAAACGCAGCCGATTTCCCATGTTTGAGTGAACACAAGGTCAAATGTATACTATAGTATAATACCACAAGATTTTAAAATATGTTGCTATTTGAAAATCGAATTTTAGAGCTTCCAAAAGAAACAACGCTAATCACTTCTTACGAAAGAAAAGTTGCGGACTAGTTAGAAATGTTAGATCCTAAAACATTTTACTGAGAAATGATTATGATCTACATGTCAAAGATGCCATGCAGATCTCTGATTTCCGGACTGCTGGGGCAAGAAAGGGAGCAAAAGTTGATAACTAGAAAGATCCCAACTCACATCCCCGCTTAAAAACACCAATTCAAACTCTGTAGGCAACAAGTCTCGATGTAATACCAAATTTAAAAAATATATATTATCAATAGAAACAGAAGGTCGTTTATATAATTTTTCTTCACCCATCTGTTTAAACGGTGATATTCCTATATGTACGGTTAGATTACGGAATATTCGAAAAGGAAAAAAATATTACGACATCAATCTAGAAACGTGTATAACCATAAAAACGAGAAAATTAGGGCTACGGGGAAACGAGAGAAAAGCACCGACATGGCGGCGAAGGAAGCAAGGGCCTTGAGGAAGGTGGTGCCAAAGCTGGCACCGACGCCGCTGTCGAGGAGAACCAAGGCATGATCAGCGAGATTCCTGGCGGCGGCTCCCAACTCCCGGAGATCGGACCTGATCAGATCGGAAGTTCCTGCGTCGTCCGTGGTCATGGCGATGTACCGGATCTTCCCCATCCTCTCTCTCTCTCTCTCTCTGGCTCTGGCTCTAATGAAACGAGACTTGCAGACCTTGTACAGTGTTAATTTGCATATATACCCTTTTACTTGTGAGCATATCCAATTTTTACAATAGCAATAAAGTTCCTCTTAAGTATGTTTGATTTTGAATTGAAGTTCCATTTGTGATGAATCATCAATTCATAATCTTTATTCAACTATTTTGATTTGAATTCCCTTACAAAATACATGTAAATATCAGTAATTCTCATTAATTAACATTTCTATATCATATGTTAATAGTGTATTATTATCATTATTTTAATCTAAATTAAAGAAAGAAAGAAAGAAAAATGAAATAAAAGAAGACTGTATATATGAAATAAATACAGGCTGATCTTTATCCTGAGAATAGGTCAAATCTTGACCTAATCGACAAGGAATAAAATAGGAGAAGATAGGGTCACTGATGTATAAAAATTCTTGAAAACCAATTTCACATGTACATATTCATCACTAGTCTTGTAATTTTTTATCATTAATTCAATCTTAAATAGAATTTTTTTCTTCTTGAAACGTGTATATAAAAATGTGTTTTAAATAAAAAATAATTACAAAAATCAAACTTGTACATAATAAAAGGGACAACACTTTGAAAAAATCATAAAACCAGAACTAAAAGATCGATACTCAAAATAAATAAAACTCACTTTTATTGTGTTCAAAATAAATAAACTTTAAATTGAATTTGGTTTCATAAATTTTGGAGTTAAGATGTGAAATTTAGCTTTTGGGTATCTATTTGTATATAGTGTATCTATTTATCTATATATTTATTTATTTATATTTTTCACACATTTTATTCTTATTATTTTGCACATATTTTATATTATTTATGTAAAGTACAAATAAAAATAATAAAATGAAAATAATCAAAACAAAATAATTATACTTATTACATAGGTATAAGGTACGTATATTGTACAAATGCATATTTGCTTAATCCATTGAAAATTTCATAAAAATAAAATTAAAACATATTTAAAATCTTTGAATTATTTTGTAAATAAATATAAAATAATGTGTATTTTTGTAAAAATAAATAATTAAATTTATGTATATTGTGTTTATAGGTATTTTATACATATAAATATGTATATTTATTTTATTTTAACTAAATAAAATAACTTTTTTAAATTATAAAAAATCATAAAAAATTAATTTATTAATTTATAGAATATTTTTTTGTTGATACCTTTTTATTTAAAATCATTTTCTATTTATTTACTATTTATTTATATTTATTTAATTAGTTTTTATCTTTTTGTGTTTGTCCCTATTCGGATCTGATTCTGATTCGCTGGACCCGAGTTCGTTGACCCAAATCAACTCAGCCCCTTCTTCCCAAATACCCGAATAAATGATTGACCAGCCTTCTTCATTGATTTTTCATTGTGTTTCCTTCAAATTGATTCAGTCTCCTTTTGATTACTTGAATAACTTAGATCCACGCCCGAATAAAGTTTCACTGCAAAATGCCTTGGTTCATGTGCCTTTTAATTTCAAATTTTGCCCATTTAATCCCATATAAATAAGAGCATCGGGTCCCAGCTCGAGTATGATATATTTTTCCTCCTTGTTTCCCCGAGCTCGAGCGAGAGTGAGGATTGATCTATGATAGGGATTAGTCCCCCATCGAGCAGGTGCATGAAATTCGACAGTTGAGCGAGATCCACTGTCAGCGGCTGGAGCTTCAACGTGCTAAGTTTTTTTGACCTGTCACAGCCAAATAGAGGTTATAACCTTTGCATTTCCATAATATGTACATTAGGTTTTTTTCTTGTTATTTCCATTTTAATTTCATTATGTTTTAATTCGATTTTTTATATCTATTAAATCAACCTCTGATCTACTCGATCGGAGGCCTATTTGGTCTGATTTTGTCCCCTATTCACTCCCTCCATCATTCCATTTGACGTTTTCGCTTCTTCGTGCCTCCTTCTGCATATGGTCACCTCAGATCATGAGATCTGAGGACTTTGGGTTTAAACCGTCACCTTCATTCGAATCTAATCCATTCACCCCTCATTTTTGTGTGTTTCTGCTAATAATCCCAGCCGAAGGATTGCCTTCGAGCTTTGAATAATATGCATGTGTGGAGCCACTTCCTAGAGTGATATCAGAGTATTGGGCAGTAGCTAAATACCCCTTCTACGCACCACCTCCAATTCTCATCAACAAGACATGTATCTTGTTTCCACATCATATCGGTGTGGGATTTCATTAGGAGTCGACCAATCTATTTGCAGCAGCCATTCAACCCATATCTAAGGAGATCGGGGCATTTGAAGTTCATCAGAGAGTCCTTTGGCATTATTCCCGATCCTCTATCCTTTGCCAGATCAAGAACAAGTCGCTCCGGATCAGATTAATGATGAATTGCCAATCGGTTAAGATAAAAATATGGTTGTAGCAGGGGCCAAGAAGCACTCAACAGAACCAAGTAAAAAAACTCCGCAAGGAGAACTCAACTTAATTTATACCTGGGCAAGTACACGGTCGAACATAGGGACACAAGCAATCATTTAATTTAATAAAGGTATCAAATATTTAAATGATTTGGAGGCTATCTATGTCAAGCCATATGCAATAAACATAATGTATGCAAATTTTTAATTCATTTTATGCAACTTATATTACATGAAATTTAATGATGCAATACAAGACAGAGTGAATGCACAATACACAACCAAGGATGCTCCTGTAAATGAATTAGTTTAATAACCTGTGAATTAGATTAACAAATAATGAACAGTCGGGCAGTTTAATAAGGTACTCAATCCTTAAATAGATCACTAATGCTCTTCAATATAATTCAAGTGCGAATGATCAATAAAACTAGTGAAATAAATGATCTGAATTAAAGATCTCAAGAAGAGCTTTCAGACGACACCAACTTCATGGCAACCGGATCTAAGCTTCATAAGTCATTAAAGAGACAACACAAGGGTATACATGCAATAAAACTATAAACTTCTATTATAAGCAAATACAAAATTGGACTAAAATAAAAATAGTAAAATTAGATGGACATGTTTATAAATTTGACAAAATAAGAGAGGGTGTATATGAAATACAAAGATTGGTAGGTGATGAATCTGCATTTCATCATCTTTGTTTATTTATTTTAGCTTCAATTCCCTTATAAAATACATATAAATATCGATAAATACATTCTTTTACTAATGTAATTATTATGTAAATATTATATATTTATCACTAGTTTAACCTAAAATAAAAATAAAAAAAGGAAAAATAAAAAAATCAAAGATTGTATATATATATATATGTAATAATTACATGATGACTCTAACCCCAAGAGAAGGCCAAGACTTGACCTGATCGACAAGGAATAAAGTAGAGGGAGATAATGCCCAAGATATCAAAAATCACCATATGTACAATATTATCTATAATACGCATTCTGATCTTTTATTTATTTATCACAAAATTCTTTTAGGATAAAAATGATTTATTCTTGAAAAATGTGAATAAAAATCTTTTGTAAATAATAAAAAAATTGCAAGAAAAATCATTGTACATTGTGTAAATTACAACACTCTCAAAAAAGCCACAAAGCTCAAACTATAAGATCAATATCTTCTTCACAAAAACTCCAAATTCATCAAACTCACTTTCATTGTATTTCAAATTAGATAATCTTTCAACTGTAGGTGGTTTCATAAAAATCAGAGCCAAGGTGTGAAATGTGGCTAATTGGGGTACTATTGTATATAATACTTATGTATACTATACATTATTTAATTATTTATTTTCTAGTACATATTTGTAAATATTGTATTTTTAATCAATTGTAAATATTATATGTGTCTTACATAAAATACAAATAAAAATCACAAAATCAAAACTCAAAAAAATCATGCATTTATTGTATAGGTATCACTATGTATAGATTGTATATATACCTATTTATTTAACCTAATAAATTAATTCCTAAAAATCTAACAAAAATATATTTAAAACTCTTGTAAAATATTGTAAATTAATAAAATATTAATTTATGTATATATTTGTACAGATAATTAATTAAACATCAAAGCTTTGGATATATAGGTATACATACCTATAAATAACATCTTATATTTATTTTAACCCTTGTAAATAACATAATTAATTAATTAAAAATCATCTAAATTAACTATATAAACCTTAACATTTTTTATTTACATTATTTAATTATTTAAATTCATTTTTTATTTTAGTTCATTTATTTAACTTTTTATTTCTTTTTTGTTGTCTAGCCTGTTTTGGCTTCTTTCTGCAAGCGCCCTGATGGGTTGACCCAGGTCAACTGACTGGTCCCTACTTGGATCCTGCTAACTCGTTCACCCCCCTTCCTTCTCCTAATTTTCCCACGCGCATTGATTTCTAACCCACCCCGATTCCTTCTCCTGATTTCTAGCCCTAATAATTGACTCTACCACTATCTCTTCAAATCCAACAATCACACCTCAAACTGCTCAAAATTCGAATTCAAAGACAATGCCAGACCCTTTCCTATTTAGACTCGGTCACCTTCCCCCGCTGCGTTGATTCCAGTTTTTCACCACATTTCTGTTCGAGACTGATCCCAAGAGATGCTCAGGTGATAGGTGAGCGTCCCCTCAGTCAATAGCGTGGTGATTTGGAGTGGAATCATGATTGTAAGCCGAAGAGTTGAGCTTCAGGCGGACCTCTGCCACGTCAAGCTTCTAGGTCCTTCCTGATCCTATTGAGGCCTAACCCATAGGTAATTCTCTTCGCATTTATTTTCTTAGTTTAGTTCTGTATTTTTTTTGTTAATTTCCATTTAGATTTAGGAAATTTCTTATAAATTTTGTAGAACGGATCGCTAAGTTCTAATCCCTGTTCTGATCGATCCTTGAGTTATCTCCTATTGTCAATCACCTCATCTTATTCGTCACTCGTTTCTCCATCTTCTTCCATACATGTTACCTGATATGATCCACTAATTAGGTCTAAATCATTAGACCCGTCTCCTTCGCACACATAGGGTTTGAATCACCCCATTCACCTTTGTTTTAATTCAATTTTATGAAATAATGAGTAACGGAGCTTTGTCCCTAAGCAATCATTCATTTGTAGGTCATAGGAGCCCCAGAGTTGAAGTGTAACACCTGATCGAAGGCTTGGAGAAGTTACTAGGAGCAGTCTAGGTCATCGCCATCCAATTCGAATATATGATGGTTTCTCGACAATCCGTAGAGCATAGCAGGTGGGGGATTGCAGTAGCTTTCGTTTGAGACTGAGCTGAGGTGGAGCAAAGCCAAGACGAGAGAGATCTAGGTCATTCAAGTTCGGTGAGGCTCAGGCGCTTCCCAGTTTTTCCAGAGCATTTTGTGGCCCTCCGATCAAGCACGTCCGCTCCAGTCTTCATCACAACCGTCCGATTTGCTCTTAAGTTGAACCGTGTATCGAAGTTCCATATCAGATCCAAGTCGCTTGAGCACGCTTCTTCGTTAGGCGTCCGATCAACCTCCAAATGAATCACGATTGTAAATCACTCCATGAGGTTTAAGAGTAAAATTGCATCTGATACCCTACTTGTTTCCATTTTTGCAAATAAGTCCACGTTAGACACGTGTCTGTTTAACTTTTATTGAATAATTACATATTTTTCCTCATTATTTTTTTATTTGCATATTTTTCCTGTATAAACTGCAAGGCGTGCACTGTACATGATTTTGGGTTATCTACAATAAAAATCCAGCATATTTATGTTATTGTTTGACCCTGAAATTAAAATAATTACAATTTGGTCCATTCCAGTGAGTCTCACGTGCTTGTGCACGTGCTTTTTGGACTTTTTGTGTGTTTTGCCCCAAATATTTTACATGTGTTATCATTTAGTATGCAAACTATAATTATTTGCATATATATACCTATGAATCTGCATATTATTTTGCATGTTAAAAATCAAATAAAAACTATAAAACTGGCATCGAATTTTTATAAAATCATGTTAATTCCTATTAATTATATCATTCATCAATAATATTTATTTTACATTTAGATCATTTTATTATTTTTAAAAATTTAAAACCTCCATAAAATTCTATGTTTACATTTAAAAATCAATAAAAATATAAAACTTTTGTGCAAAATTCTAAAAAAAATCCTCATTGTATATTTTCATTTCTTTTAATTTCTATATAATTTTAGTATTTATTTCTCATAAAGCTACAAAAATAATAAAACATTCAAAAACATAAAAAAGCATAGAAATTCATATAGAATTCCAAAAAAAATTATAAAATACCTTTCTGGATATATAAAAATTCAACTTTCTTTCTATGTACATTTCATTAATTTTTTATTTCATTTTTTATTTTAAATATTCAAAAACATATGTATTGTTCACTGTTTGCCTTTTCTACTATTTTTAAGTGATTTAAAATCCTAAAAAATTCAAAATTTTTGATTGAAATAAAAACATTTAAAAATATCAAAAAACCCAAAATGATTTTCTTTGAATTTTCCGTGTATTTTTACCGCTTTGTAAAAAACAAAACAAATTGAATTTCTCTTTTTCTTATTTTTTTCTTATTTACTTTAATTTTCTTTTGTTTTAATGAAAATTCTTTTGTAAAATTAAACATTAAAAATAGTCAAAAACTAAATAAAAATTTTAAAATTAAAATTCCATAAAAAAATATATAAAAATAAAAAATACAAAACAAAGAGTAGTGTGCATAGAATTTCCTATTTTATTTCATTAATTCTTTCATTGATTTAATAACCCTCGGGATTTTTTGTAGCTTCCCTTGAGTTAGATCATGTATGCTATACAGGTAAATAAATAGCACTCACAATTTTTATGCTTACATTCTTTTTATTGTTTGTTGGCTTAAGTTGTGTGTAAAAATACATTTTTCTGTTGAGGGATTTTTAGGGTTGCAACGACACTGAAGATGAATCCATAATTTAAACCTCGAAAATCAATGTTCAAACAACAGGGGTTCGTCTCCAATATGCCTAGTCCACACATGTAAAATACGCTCTATAGTTAGGCTTGGATCTATAACCAGCATATTAGAATTCCTTTATTCTTGAAGATATATATCTCCTAGGGCTAAGACCCAATCTTGTGTCTTATAAGGCATCTGTAGTAAAGACCTTTTAGATCACTATCTAAAGTCTTAAGTTCTTGAAGATAAGACTTAGAGATCACTATCTCTAAAGTCTTGTCATCTTTAAGGGTGTTTTTTTATTACTGCAATCAAGTATTTTATCTCCATAGTAGGATTAGTAACCATTTACTAGTCACACTACATGGCACATATCTGACTTTGTACACATCAAGCATACACCCCACTTCTCGTAACTAATGCACAAGGGCAAGTAGTTTTAGCATTCACTTCCTCAACTCCTTGATGTGTTATTCCTTCAGATAGGTTAGTACTATATCTTAAGGGAAGAAAGCCTTCCTTGGGGTTTTCCAAGAATGGAACATGTCCAAGGTGTATCACTTAATATGACGGTCCCAATACCTTCTTTTCTTTGCTTCTGAACACCTTCATAACTAAGATCTAAGAGGTATCCTTGAGATCTTTCATCTCAAGTTATGGAACAATCAGATTATAAAACACTTATTATTATACTTATATCATTCTAGATTTATTAGGATATCATCTACATTTAGCACAATGAACACAATGGCCTCCCACTAAGCTTTACATGGTTCAACAAGATTCTATCTGAAATCACAACATTTATAATTTCATCAAATCTAATGTTCCAACTACAAGAAGCTTATTTTAGTCCATAAATGGACTTTCTTTATCTTGCACACTATGCTTGCCTCAAACATGAATCCCCGAGCCTACTTCATGTGAATATCCTCGTTGAGGTATTATAGAGGAATGCAATATTGACTTCCATCTTGTATATTTCATAGTCAAGTTGTGTAGCTATAGTTATCAATATTGTGATGAGTTTAAGCACGGTCACTAAAGAGCAAGTCACATCGAAAGCGATGTCTTCTCTCTGTGTGTAGCTTTTTGCTACAAACTGTGCTTTGAAGGTCTCTTCCTTCCCATCAGGTTTCATCTTTCTCTTGAAGATCCATTTACATCTTAATAAGTCTCACCATATAGGTGGATCCTCGAGTGTCCACATACAACACTTGTATATGAAGTCTAATTTAGACTTTATTGCTAACATCCATCATTCCATGTCATGATCTGCAGAAGCTTCATCACATGAAGTTAGATCATTGTCAGACCTAACTGACATATGGAATCCATCCTCAAATTAATTTTAAGAGGTATGAGTGTTTCATATTTATTGTCCTTTTATTTTCCAATTTTAGGAGCCTCATTATCTTCTAGAGATTAAATGAGTTCCTTCACTTCATTTTCATCTTGATTCTCAAGAATGTCATCCTCTAAGAATCACATTCTCATATATGAAATCTTTTAAGAATCTCAAGGTCAAAAAATAGGTATCAAATATCATCCTTTATTTTCCTATTGAAGTAGCACTCTTTGGTGCTATCTTCTAGCTTACTTGCATCCATGACAAAGTTATGGATCAAGCAATCCTAAATCCTCAAGTGTCCAACACAAGGCTAGGTTCCAAGACATATCTTATAAGGGTTATATGTTTTATATTTGCATGGAATCTTATTAAGGATATATATATATATTGTAGTCTCTACTACATATATACCTGAAAGCTAAGAGATAATTATGCTAAGATTCATCATTGATCAAATCGTGTCACACATGATCCAATTGCATCTCCCCACGACTCTATTGAGTTTAGATGTATTAGTAGGATTGAGATAGGAATGATATTCCTTTATCTATAAGGTCTTCCTTGAATTCATCTAATAGGTACTTGCTACCTTGGTTAGATTAAATTCATTTCATCTTCATTCTAACTTTGGTTTTAAACAAAAATTGTGAAATCTTTGAACATTTCAAAGGTTTCTAAGGTGAAGGAAATAAATCTCATATCTTAAATAATCATCGAATGATATCACATATCATAAATGTTTATTATGATAAAGATGATCCACATACATCAATATGTATGAGATCTTGAATACCTTGGCATCTAACACCAATCCCAGAGAAGGGTGCATAGGATATTTTCTACTTTGAATACTATTCACAAGTATGTAATATTTGAAATTTCAGAATCTCTAAAGTTTCATCTCTTACTTGTCTATTGATCTCATCAACAGACTTATGTCCAAGGCCCGATGCCATATCATTGTCAAATGATCTTCATCCTCCTATAATCTTTTAAGGTTTAAATTTTCAGTATTTAGAAATATTAATAAACCATTCAATAATATTCTAATTTAGTAGAATCCATTAGATGTCAGATTGTTATGTGAAATATATCCATCATAACTCTTTATGATAGATCTATTCCAGAATACACGTTCATTTCCAACATTTAGAAATAAACAATGAATGCATTCTAATATCTAGGTTATAGAGACATTCTCTAAGACTAAGGGCTCTCCCACTGAAAATATGTAGTCTATCTATCCAATGGAGATTGTTGCAACAATTGCATCAACATCCATGTGGATGACTATTAAACCTTAAGATGAAATTTTCTAATTTTCTAAAACATATGCAACCAATTACAAGTGTTATCAGAAGAGTGAGATTCAGTGATTATACTTTGATCTTATCTAATAAGCAAGTTGATTTCAATGATGGTATGTAGATATATAATATTCTGGTGCACTATCCGTGTCCTTCTCTAAGGATTATAGATAGTCCAGACAGTCACACTATCAGTACATCGACTTTTTGCAATATTGGCATTTATCTAACTCTTTTGATGTCATATGAAGTCATATAAGTACAATCAACTCTTTGATTGTCCTTCTCAGTTGGGTTACACCTATGCTTCCACTGTACTCCCTTCATCTATAAACAATCATTGCTTAAAACAAAGGTCTCTTATGTTGAACTCAAAAGATTTCAATATAAGAGTATTTCAACACTTATACATGATTCATTCAATTCATACAATATGAATATTATGAAGCTTCATGAATGACTTGAGTATAGAAAGTGGAATGATGACACTCATCATATCTACATCCATCTTAACTCTCAAAGACTTTTGGTTCAAGCAAGTACTTAAATATTTTTAGTACATTATCTCTTATCGAGCCACCATTCTGCATAATGCAGTGAACCATATCACTCATGATTAAATGTTAAGAGCACATATGTATGCCAAAACATCTTCTTAGATTTTATAAGGACTTTCGACAATTACAATCATCATCGACATGATACTTCCAAAGCACACTCGATCAGAGATAAAGACTATAGAGACATACAAAGCCTAGGTTGTTGTCCTATTGTCTATTTAATTGTCATTCCTCATCATTATGAGGAAACTTGCACACTGCAGCCACATACATTATGTCTCCAATTGCAAGTATAATATCTTGATCATGGATCCAATCCACAATATTTTACTAGTTATTATTGAGTATACTATTGAGTGGGTTTATTGAGGATTATCTGAAATAAAAAATTTGCATAAATACATATTTTACTTTGATTTAGGAAATTTTAAATCAAAGTTGTCTTGCCTTATCAACATCGAAAGTTCATTCCCTTAATTACTTTCAATTTAAGAGATATACTCACCATTATATCTCAAGCAAGATCTGGGTTCTCTTTTCTTATCTTTGCTACATCCCAAAAACATGAGAACTTGCAACTCAGATAAAAAGAAGTGAGAACTCATTTCACCTTGCAAGTCCAACTTGCATTCCAAATTTAGGCTTTAACACCTGATCCCACCACCCCTAAGTTGATGTTATTCTGTCGTTAATTAAACCAACCATCAACAGGATTAGAACTCGCTATGCGCAATCCAATATCGCCCCAATAATATGAGGACTCGATATTTAGGTCACTACGCATACAACTTTACTCTATCGAGAAGAAAAGAGCCCAATCGAAATGTGCTTGTATGCATGAGTTGTCATTCAGACATGCATATCCAACATAAAATCCTTAGCGACAGAACCTTTTGCCTTGATGGAAGACCATGGATGACACTTATGTGATCCTCCATATCATGTTCAAATTCTGATTAATTATTATGAATCCTATTCACATAATTAATTCTTCCAAGGTAATTACAACTATATTCACAATAAAGTTTATAAATTAATTTAATCACATTAAATTAATTATCAATCCAATCAATCAACTAACAACTTGATTGTTACTTGAAGGATGATATAATCTCCAAATACATATTATTTAAATTTTAATAATTAGAAAAATACATCATGATCTCTTCGAGCATTATCCTTTACTTACCCGATGTCATGGACAATACTGACAGGAGAGGGACAGACCGCTCACGGATCAACCTGCTACCCCAACGCTCCTCGACTAGACACCATATCCGCCTCAGGTCAGGATAATGCGACTTCGACCATTTTGTATTGGAGATGATAATCTATCTTCTAACCAAAGTTATATCATATAATATTTATCAAAATCATTTTATTCATATTATAAGGAGATTTGTTAAAAAAACCCAATCATATTTAAGTAACCAAGTTTTATTAGAAAGTTTTGTTATAACCAAATCGATCAAGATCATTATCGTATCATATTGGTATGCAATATAATTTAAGGAGATTGTCATCATAAATATTTCACAAATATTCATCAATAATTATTTCAAGAAATTAACCATTAATTTCATTGATTGATTAAATGACAATTACAAGGTTCTTGATTAGGAAAGTAATTTTCAACAGTATTCGTCCCTTACTAAAATAAACATTTCTCAATCAATATAAATCCAAATCATGCAAAATAAGTTTCTTAGAATTGCCAATTTGATTTATAACAGAAACCAAGTGATGTGCATGCATTTGTAGGTGTTTTAAAACTGTAATTGACTCTTTAATTACGCCAAGATTTTCCATCCCCGAATCAGCGGATACATGTTCTATAAAATGATCATACTTGAGCAATCAGATTCCAAATCATGCAAACTCAAGTCCACAATTTCCTTATTTAATGAAGAACATAATACAAGTGATAATTTTATGTTTGAATGCTTTTAAATAGGGTGAAAAATCACACAATACAGGGTTGCATGAATAAAATGCGATGAAAATTCACAAACCCTAAAGTACCCAAGTCATCCAAGGTTTAAGGATCGGATGCAAAATCTCCGACCTATGGATCTGATACCACTTTAAGGATACGAGAAAATCCTTAAGTGCATCACGGAAACATAAGGATCGCATTATATACGATCGAGAGCGACTACTCACACTAGTTGCTCGGTGTAGCGAAATTTAACAAATTTAGTTGATTAAACCACATGATACAAGAACATTTATCGGATCATCTCATCTAAACCATATACTAGATAAAGGAATACCTCTTTTGGTATGGTTGTGATCAAGTCTCTAAATAAAGATGTCTCATGTCTCAAGTCCGTTCTATCGGAAGAGACTCTTGCGAGCATGGAGATGAATCGTATGCCTCTCGCAATCCAAGTTGTTGATCCAAGAGATGTATCTCCTGATCTTGTCTCATGAGATCAAGGTTCTTCTTCATGATCAAAGCACATTGAAGGAGACGAAGATTCACGAGTAGTCGAGACAACAACACAACGGTGATGCGATGACCTTCTCTCTAAGGTTAGAGTGGACGAACACCCAAGATGGAGAGAAGGAGAGGTGGCATGGGTCTTGAAAATGAGAGAGAGAATAATTGTTGTTGTTCCTATTGTGAATTGAAGAGCAAGGGCTGCCTCTTCTTATATAGTATTTTGTGAGTCCAAGGATAACACAAAATCAATTGATGATATTGATTTGTGTTCCTTTTTATGGCCACGTTTTTTTGTAAAAAAAATAATAAATAATTAAATCAAGTTAAGTCAATTATCCTTGGAGATAATTGGAAGGAGATAATCATCCTACCATAAGGGGAAATGACCACCCAATCCCTTTGGGACTTGGTGGCTGCCCACCACCTTTGTTAGTGGATGCCAATCTTCTTCCAATGAGATTCACTATCTCATCTCCAACATTATCTGACAATTATAATTCACATTTATCTTGTGAACATTGCGATCATGCCATTGGAAATTTGTGAATCACATTCACAACCCAAAATAAAATGAAATTTATATTTTCAATTAATTATCAATGTGAATCCAATTCATCTAAATAATTAATCAACAAACATAAATTACAATAGACTCTCTATAATATATTATAAATCATATTTATAATATATATGAATAGTTTGGATATTGCTATCCACATTATTCTTATCCACAATAAATAAATCACATTTAATTATATTGGATCATCATTCTCATGCATCTAAATAACATGAATCAAATTCACAGTATTCATGATAATTAAATCACATTTAATTATCCATTTCTCAATGATTGGATATAATCTAACTTCTCGTACTCTTTCAAGAATAATGCGCTTTCTCCGCAGATACTTGGAGATAAGGAAAAGATGATTGTACATTCCACGTATAGTGACTTGGATATTGAGATCTCATCTCAAATCCAGATGTCGTAGGCCTCTCATAGATGCTTTATTAAATAAAGACCGTAAATCGAATCTTCCCATTACATCTGAATCACATTCAGATCAATGTCAACATTTAAAGCCAGATTAGACCACTTCTCTACTGAGAAGAGTCACTAAAATCCGGACATGTTTCAGCACTCCCTTGGAATGGAAGAATCATGGTTATACAATCGTTTATGATCACATCACCCTCAGGTATTTCTAATACATGTACACTATGCATATTGGAAGACCTATGATAAACCATAATACAAAGATCAATTTACATTGTCATCTTCATGGTTTATATCATTAAGATTCTCATTTGAACATTGGGAGTTGGCATCGATCATATGCTTTCAAAAATCATATATCATACCTACAAATTGTTGTCATGCTTCCCAAGCATGACGATCATGCATGAAATTTGATCGGTCCCCATAAGCCATGAGTGAGCTCGTGTCTTCTGGTTCACAAAAGAACATATATGATCCATTTGAGAGATCGTATTACTCATATGCCCTCATATGCACATCAACTCGCCAGCGTATAGACCTTGATTAGGCCATCAACCTATTGGTCTGCTGATGAATCTTGTATTCATCATGCTAAAAGCCGCTTATTAAAACTCCTGCTTAACCAATCCAATAAAAATACCCTCTAATTCCTTGTTTTTATCCTGTACTATATTGTATATAATTTACCATTAAATTATTGTATTTAATTCCCTTTATTTTTCTTGTAATTATTTTATCCTCAAAAAACCCCTAAAAATTAGATAGAATAATTGTCTATAAATCACTGACCCGTAAAAAGATAAAAAAATACAAAAACATCTCAAAACCACAAAATCGGTATTTGTGTCCCCTTAAAATACCCCCAAAAATATATTTTGTACAAATGACCTCTTTTGGCTTTTTGACCAACATGAAATTGTATATCTCGTCGAAACGAGCAACTTTCATGTTCTGACTTTTTCCTAATTCGGCCTCTAACTATTTCTTTTCTAATTTTCTTTGTAATTAGTCTATGGATTTTCTCATTGGGCCACGTGGCGCCCTCTGGGCCGCCCACGTGGCCTGTCTACACTTTTGACACCCGGCGGCCTTCTCAACCGTTGGATTCATTCACCCGTGCCTGCATCTGAGCCCTCCATCCCCGCCTCATTCCTCAGCCCTTGATCTGACTCCCAGATCTAATCATGGCCGCCCATGAGCACCTAAATCTCAGCCCTCTGATCCATTCCCCATCCTACGGTCGTGCGCGCTCCACGTCTCCCTTTAATCTCAACCGCCCGATCTTCTTTCCATCTAATGCCTTCCCTTGCCCCACGTCTCCCCTTCACCGCAGCCACACGATCACACGCCCATCCTACGTTTCTCTCTTCTCCACGTCACCCCTCCAATCACCACCGTTCGATCAGATCCTTGGATCTGATCTTGGTCGTCCGCCCGCGCCTGTATCCTGGCCGTTGGAGCGCAAGATCCAACGGCCCGCCATCATCTTCCTCTCCGTAAACCCCCTCCCCCCGACCGTTTCATCTCGCGAGTCCATCACCCCCTTCCATTTTTGGAAGGCGCCTCAGACCTTCCCTCCTCATCGTAACGCCACCAACATCTTCCCCGTTCCTCTGCCATCCTCGTGCCACCATCAAACCCCTCTCCATTATCCCCTTCACCATTAACACCCCGTTCAAAAACGCCTCGCAAGACTGTAACCTCCGACTATCCTCCGCCTATTTAACCCTCTCCTCCGCCACCGTAGAACTCGTCCATCATTTTTGTGTCTCCACCTAGCTTCCTCCGCCCCTCCGGTGACAGCGGAGGGGCGGAATGTTGAGGCGATCATGGTGTTGGTCTGGTGTCGACCCGCGGCACCTCCGCCGCGTATCAGTGATCTCCGATCACCAACTGAGCCCCGAGAACCGCAGCTGGCCTCGCGGGCGACGACCGGAGGCTCCCATGGAGCCTCAGCCCAAGCTGATCCCTCCACCACACCTCGCTCCGGTGAGGTGCCCTTTTTTATTTTTCTCCTAATTTTCCGACCACCTCCACCATCGCTCACCACCATCTGACAAGGCTCCCACCCTCGCAAGCTCACTCGCATCTTCGCCCACCTTCCTCCTTCCTCCAGAACCCCTTCACATTTCGAATCAACTCCTTCGTCTTCACGGCGGAGGATACCCCTGAGCCACCATCTTCTTCGCCTTCGCCAGGCTCCCATCTCAGCTCATCTCACCTCCCACACACTCGCACTCGCTTCGGCTACATCTAACGATTGCAGGAACTTTCAATGGCCGGAGCCAGCATCGGCGTTTCTTCGAGGCATTCTTCTCCGGCGAAGCACCACCACACTACATCGCCGACCAGCTCTGGAGCTCCGCCTCGCCGCCAGGATCTTCGCAAGCTTGCCACGAACCTTCATCGACCTTCAGGCAAACGTGTGGCCCACGGAGGAGCTCCAGCAAGTTGGCCGGAGCGCAGCCTCCTCCGGTGGCCCGCGGAGGAGGAGATGCTACAGGTGCCGTTCGATCGTTTGGATCGAACGGCTGAGATACAGACACGTGGTGGACCCGAGCCTCTTCCCCGACCTACAGGCTCGGGTCATCCGAGCCTTGCTCCAAGCCTCCAGCAGCAGCCACGTGGCCCGAGCCACAAGGACTGGCCCGAGCCTAGCCCCCCACGTGCAGCGCACGTGAGGTGCTGGGTAAATTGCAGAGAAGACCCCGTAACGTTTGGTATTTGCAAAATGGTCCTCCAGGCGCGTGCGTCACATGCTCGCCTGGGGTAATTTACAGGGAGGCCCTTCATAGTTTCTGGAAATTACAAAAAGGCCCCCGCGCGCAAATGGTGAAATTGCATTTGGGCACATGCGGTTTTTGCTAATTGCATTTAGGTCCCTCCAAGGACCTAAATGCAATATTTATCCTTTATTTTTCTTGCATTTTTATTACAATTATGCCCTTGCACTGTTTTTATCATAACTTGAGCATCGTAGGTCCAAATTGCATGATTTTAGTGTCGCTTTGATCCTTGTTTTGTCCTCTTCATCTTAGCATGCTTAATTGTCTCATTTGCTCCTATTTTAGTTAAAGTGAATTTTTATGTGCAAAATGGGACCCTGTTCTCCTTGTCCTGCTTTGATCCGATGACCGATTTTTATTGATGGATTAAATTGACTCTGACTTAAATTTATATTTTGTTGCTCGGATATTTAGGGTATAATTGTAGGCTTTTATTTAGCATACTTGTTCTCTTGCATATTTGCTCATGCATCATCTTTAACTTGCATAAAAACCGATAAAAATTGCATGCATCCTCGCATTGCTTTGTAATTTGCATAGAGCATCATGAGGACCTGAAATTGGAATTAATTCACATTATGCTTCATGAATCGAAATTCAATACACATATTAGGCAGCTGTGTCCCTGTGTTCGATCTTGGTAGACTTGCCAAGTAAAAATATTCCACGACATTCAAAGTTCGTGGTTTTTGCTGAACCGAATTCGCCTCCTATACTACGACTAATTTTCCACTCTTAAAGAGGCGAATTTGACGTTCATCAAATGGTGTCGTTGCCGGGGAAACAGCTTTTCTTAATTTTTGAATTTTGATCTTTTGTTGAATAATTTCAATATGTTTAGGACCTCATTTCATGCATAAATTTTTGCATCATATCTGTTGATTTAATTCCTCGGTATGCCTAACTTGTCTCTTTTGTGGCAGGGCCCATGATGATCGAGGACGCTTGATCCTCATGGAGGCGTGAAGTCGGGAGCTTCCGCTGAAAAGGCCGCAAAAGAATTCGGGAAGAAATTATAGGAATTTTAGATCAGACAGCCTGCATTGCATATTGTAATATATATATTGCATATGCATATTTATTTCCAGTTATGCATGTTGTACGCAAAAAATCCCCCCCACACACACCTACACTTGCACATACTCACCCCCACCATCCCCCCTATATATTTCACTCTCTCTCTCCCTCTATCTCTATCTCTATATCTCTCTCTGTGTGTATATTTCACGAACCCCCTTCCTCTCACCCTTGTATCATAGAACACCCTCCCCCCTAATTCAGACTGTACTTAGGCTATTTGTAGCCTAAGTATAGGGGGGACATGCCTACTCATCCCTCCCTTGTCCCGTCTTCTTGTACTTAGGTCGAGTTTGGCCTAAGTATAGGGGGACCCTCTCCCTCAGTTCCGCTATATCACCCTATATTTGAACCGAGCTTTGGCTTCATGGCACTTGTGCTATGAGGACATAGCAAATTTTAAGTATAGGGGGGTATACCGTATATTACTGTATATTTACTTTAGCCTTAGCTCGCGTTTTAAATCTCTTTTAAAATTTTATTTTTCAGGCTGGGTTTGGTAAGCTTGTGAACTGGGTAAAAACCTGTAAAAAATGTTTATTAAAAAAATTGAGGGATTAATTTTTGAAAATATTCCTAACAAAAAAAATTAAAAAATTAAAAATCTTTCTTGGAATTTGACTCTGACTACTAGGTTTAGTAGACATTTTCAGTGAGGGAACCTCGGTCTCCCTTAGCAGAGTGGGCGGTTTAGAGGACATCGCATACGGCCCCGTCCTCAAGTAACACGGGTCTCGGCCCGTACTTATACCAATACTAGCTGAGAGTGGATACTTTTATTTGAGCCTGGGCTAGTCATTATCTCTCCGAGGAATTAAAAAAATAAAAAAAATTAAATTAAAACCCATAAAAATCTGCAAAAACCAAAAATCACAAAAAATCACTAACCTAAGGAGTTGGTGTATTCCTGACACATTCACACTCACTCAAGGCTTGAGGATTTTGAGGACATTTGATTTCTGTGATCTTGAGAGTCTAAGTTAACATGCCTTAGTCATTAGGGTTTTTAAGACTTAAATATCCACACTTCCCTGGTTTGAAAGATTTGAGTGCTATATTGCACTCTTAATCTCTACCTTCAAGAAAAATATGATCAGCACAGTCACTTCCACAACTGCATGATTGATGAGATGAGTTGAGATATCACTTGAGGAACTAGGACCAGAGATTTGAGTTTAGACCCGATCTAATGATATTCGAGGATGGGATAAAGTTAATGAAGGCTTCAGAAAACCTGAGTGTCAGCAAAAACCCTAGCCAGTATGTGAACAAGATTCATATGCTGTCTCTTTGATATTTACCTAAAAGTGACATGGTGTGATGAAACTAAAGAATATTGTTGATCAGTGTGTGCCAACTTTTGGTAAAATTAATGGAGCTAGCCAACAAAAGCAATGAAATGTCAAAGAAAAAGCTCTATCATCCAAGTCAAATTATAAATGAGCTTCCACCAATGGCGAGCGCTCCCAAACATTTTCAAAGTGTCCACTTGGACCAAGCGCTAATTAGGACTAGGAGTCAGGCTGACACCGAAGAAGGGCTCTGCATCGTAAATGCTATAAGTCTGGGTGTCAAAGGTATCTTAGATACTCAAAAGAGACACACCCCGGTGTACTCCCAGAAAAACAAGTGCAGACGACTCCAACTCTCTTGACGGACACATTGATCAACAATCTAAAAATTTATATGCGTTGAGTATAGAGGCACTCAAGAGGCCCCTTGTTCCAATGTGAGGGTGAGAAAAATAGACACAATCCCATGTCCTCCATCATTTGGCCGTCCATCTACACTTTCAAGTCTGACAAACTAATGAGACGGTTGACTGAAGCAAGAATAGACTTATTCCCTAGTATTGAGGATTAGGTCTAGAGGAGAGTCTTTGGGACTGGAACTTTGAGTGATGCATCGACTCGGCTCTCATGAAATACAGTACACTAAATGTCATATCCTTATATTATATGTACAAAAAGAGAGTCTGATAATCAGAGAAGTTGGATTCCTTCTGACTAAGGCATGGATAAACCCGGAATTTTAGGATCACTTAAGTCAAGGATCTTCGAAAGATCAAGCCTTGAAAATTTCACGCGTACTGCCAGGAATTAATCCGACTCCTTCATTCTTTAGATGCTCAAGGACGAGCATGGTTTAAGTATAGGGGTATGATGAATCTCGTATTCATCATGTTAAAAGTCGCTTATTAAAACTCCTTCTTAACCAATCCAATAAAAATACACTCTAATTCCTTGTTTTTATCCTGTACTATATTGTATATAATTTACCATTAAATTATTGTATTTAATTCCCTTTATTTTTCTTGTAATTATTTTATCCTCAAAAATCCCTAAAAAATTAGATAGAATAATTGTCTATAAATCACTGACCCTTAAAAAGATAAAAAAATACAAAAACATCTCAAAACCAAAAAATCAGTATTTTTATCCCCTTAAAAATACCCCCAAAAATATGTTTTGTACAAATGACCTCTTTTGACTTTTTGACCAACATTAAAGTTGTAGATCACGTCGAAACGAGCAACTTTCATGTTTTGACTTTTTCTAATTTGGCCTCTAACTATTTCTTTTCTAATTTTCTTTGTAATTAGTCTCTAAATTTTCTCATTGGGCCACGTGGTGCCCTCTGGGCCGCCCACGTGGCCCATCTACACTTTTGACACCCGACGGCCTTCTCAGTCGTTGGATTCATTCACCCGCGCCTGCATATGAGCCCTCCATCCCCGCCTCATTCCTTAGCCCTTGATCTGACTCCCAAATCTAATCACGGCCGCCCATTAGCGCCTAAATCTCAGCCCTCCGATCCATTCCCCATCCTACAGTCGCGCGCGCTCCACGTCTCCCTTTAATCTCAACCGCCCGATATTCTTTCCATCTAACGCCTTCCCTTGCCCCACGTCTCCCCTTCACCGCAGCCACACGATCATGCGCCCATCCTACGCTTCTCTCTTCTCCACGTCACCCCTCCAATTGCCACCGTTCGATTAGATCCTTGGATCTGATCTTGGCCCTCCGCTCGCGCCCGTATCTTGGCCGTTGGATCGCAAGATCCAACGACCCGCCATCATCTTCCTCCTCCGTAAACCCCCCCCCCCACCGTTTCATCTCGCGAGTCCATCACCGCCTTCCATTTTTGGAAGGCGCCTCAGACCTTCCCTCCTTGTCGTAACGCCACCAACGTCTTCCCCGTTCCTCCGCCATCCTCGCGCCACCATCAAACCCCTCGCCATTACCCCCCTCACCATTAACACCCCGTTCAAAAACGCCTCGCACGACTGTAACCTCCGACTATCCTCCGCCTATTTAACCCTCTCCTCCGCCACCATAGAACTCGTCCACCATTTTTGGGTATCTACGTAGCTTCCTCCGCCCCTTCGGTGACAGCGGAGGGGCGGAATGTTGAGGCGATCATGGTGTTGGTCTGGTGTTGATCCGCGGCACCTCCGCCGCGTATCGGTGATCTCCGATCACCAACTGAGCCTCGAGAACCGTAGCTGGACTCACGAGCGACGACCGGAGGCTCCCATGGAGCCTCAGCTCAAGCTGCTCCCTCCACCACACCTCGCTCCGGCGAGGCACCCTTTTTTATTTTTCTCCTAATTTTCCGACCACCTCCACCTTCGCACACCACCATCTGACAAGGCTCCCACCTTCGCAAGCTCACCCGCATCTTCGCCCACCTTCCTCCTTCCTCCAGAACCCCTTCGCATTTCGAATCAACTCCTTCGTCTTCACGACGGAGGAGACCTCTGAGCCACCATCTTCTTCGCCTTCGCACGGCTCCCATCTCAGCTCATCTCACCTCGCATACACTCGCACTCGCTTCGGCTACATCTAACGATTGCAGGAACTTTCAATGGCCGGAGCCAGCATCGGCATTTCTTTGAGGCCTTCTTCTCCGGCAAAGCTCCACCGCACTACATCATCGACCAGCTCTGGAGCTCCGTCTCACCTCCAGGATCTTCGCAAGCTTTCCACGAACCTTCATCGACCTTCAGGCGAACGTGTGGCCCACGGAGGAGCTCCAGCAAGTCGGCCGGAGCGCAGCCTCCTCTGGTGGCCCGCGGAGGAGGAGATGCTACAGGTGTCGTTCGATCGTTTGGATCGAACGACTGAGATACGAACACGTGGTGGACCCGAGCCTCTTCCCCGACCTACTGGCTCGGGTCATCCGAGCCTCGCGCCAAGCCTCCAGCAGCAGCCACGTGGCCCAAGCCACAGGGATTGACCCGAGCTTAGCCCCTCATGTGCAGCGCACGTGAGGTGCTGGGTAAATTGCAGAGAAGACCCCGTAACGTTTGGTATTTGCAGAATGGTCCTCCAGGCGCGAGCGTCACGTGCTCGCCTGGGGTAATTTCCAGGGAGGCCCTTCATAGTTTCTGGAAATTACAAAAAGGCCCCAGCGCAAATGGTGAAATTGCATTTGGGCCCAGGCGGTTTTTGCTAATTGCATTTAGGTCCCTCCAAGGACCTAAATGCAATATTTTCCTTTATTTTTCTTGCATTTTTATTACAATTATGCCCTTGCACTGTTTTTATCATAACTTGAGCATCATAGGTCCAAATTGCATGATTTTAGTGTCATTTTGATCCTTATTTTGTCCTCTTCATCTTAACATGCTTAATTGTCTTATTTGCTCCTGTTTTAATTAAAGTGAATTTTTATGTGCAAAATGGGACCATGCTCTCTTCGTCTTGCTTTGATCCGATGATCGATTTTTATTGATGGATTAAATTGACTCTGACTTAAATTTATATTTTGTTGCTCGGATCTTTAGGGTATAATTGTAGGCTTTTATTTAGCATACTTGTTCTCTTGCATATTTTCTCATGCATCATCTTTAACTTGCATAAAAACCGATAAAAAATGCATGCATCCTCGCATTGCTATGTAATTTGCATAGAGCATCATGAAGACCTGAAATTGGAATTAATTCACATTGTGCTTCATGAATCGAAATTCAATACACATATTAGGCAGTTGTGTCCCTGTGTTCGACCTTGGTAGACTTGCCAAGTAATAATATTCCACGACATTCAAAGTTCGTGGTTTTTGCTGAACCGAATTCTCCTCCTATACTACAACTAATTTTCCACTCTTAAAGAGGCGAATTTGACGTTCATCATCTGCCAAATGTACATACTTAGACATATAGCAACACATACGTCTCTAGTCAGAGGAAGTGTGTCTATATCGTGATAGTATATGACATAGGACTTGGTTATCTCATTCTCGTTAAGTCAACTCTTTGAACTAACTAATCTGACACCTCTGGATTTCTATTCATTGGGAATCTTTGTCTAAAGATGATATAATAGCTTCGTAAACTCTCTCTCTCTGCATCTGGGAATCCCTCTACCTATCTATCTGAAGAGGACATGCATCAAGAGGTCGGTCAATTATCAGCCAAATGAGAAAGGATTGCCATCACCTACTCAGGCTGGAGATCATCTCTTAACAATCATTTGATGGTGCTTGATGAGTCCTCAATGTAACTCCTTAGATATTCATCCAGGTACCAGCCTCTCTGATTCAACAATTGAATCAACAATTGTATGATCATCAAGATGGCCATGGTACACAACCTTAATTGTATTAAGGGTCCATTATGCCAATTATTTATTCTTCATTTCAGATCATGGAATTATATTTGCAATAACATTTATTGCATAATGGCTTGTCGTGGGCCTATATGTCCAACGGAGAGGTGGAGTGAGCTGAGGAGAAGATGTGAGTCAGTTGGGGAATTATGGAGAAGGTGGGCAGTTGGTGGAAAGCATCGTTAGGAGAGGGGTGGTTAGAGATGAGGAAGATGATGCCTTGGCCACTTGATATGGAGATCCAAGGTCTAAGGATGAGGTACGAATGAAGGGATGCAATCACCCCGATCATTTTGATCAGAGGGTTGAGAAGTGGCACGGACGTGGGTGAAGGGGGACGTCAGATCCAAGAAAATCTGAAGACAGGAAATGAAGGCAGGGTAGTATGAAGGACCGACTACATGGCTTCTCCAAAGAGAGCCATGTGGCCCAATAGGAAAAAGGAAAAGAATAAAAATATAGAAAAATAAAAAATAAATATGTACAAATGTCAAATAAAGCAGTGTTGAACATGAATGTTGTAGATCTTTTTGAGATATACAAGTTTCATGTAGAACACAAAGTCAAAATAGGTCATTTGTTTATAATAATATTTTTATAAGTATTTAAAAAATACATGTTTTTAATTTCTTTTGATTATATATTTTTTGTATTTTTAATTTGTATTTAATGTCAAAACAGTATTTACAATATTAATCTAATGTTATGGGATTTTGATAAGTTAGAAAATATAGAAATAAGGGAACAGTATTAGAATTATTTATATAGAATAATTAGGGTTAGTTATATACATAGGGTTAATTGTTAAACTTAATCAATTAGGGTTTAATCTTATTGAAATGTTTAAGTAAGAGGGATATTAAATGTAAAATATGATGATAAATCATGGAAAGCCACACCAATTTACGTTTTTTTTCTATTTATTATATAGTTTCTAACTCCGTAAATTTAATAATAAATGTGAGAGAAGAAATTATATATTAAGGGGATCAAGTCAACAGGAAATGCCAAAAGAGTACAACTAGACGATCTAAGGACAACATGTCTCCTACTTGGGTGCTTACTAGGCTGATGAATATCAAGAAAGATATTTGAAAATATTATTATATTGGAAAATACTCAACTGCAGTTGCTCCCGAGATCGGGTAAGTTGAGAAGGGTTGCGTTAGGTAGATGACAACCAACGTGAAACAGTCGGAGACATCTTCCTAAATAGTATTATTTTTAAAATACTATTTAGGAAGTCGCCTCAAGATAGTCGGATCTTTTCAACATGGATTTAAGCAACCATTCAGATCTCATCGGGGCATTCCTACTTGCGATGCGTTGAATCGCCCGAATGTAATGAAAAATGGCAAGGACCGCAACATCGTTGCCTGGATGTAGTTCAAAATTTACAAGGATTCTTGCATGAGGAAAGCATGTGAGTAAATAAGCTAGTTCCATTGCATCGCCATCCTAATGCAGTCCAAAACTTGTAAGGGTTCTCGCATGATGGACGCATGTGAGTAAAGAAGTAAGACTAAAAGAGGTTGCAAAGGAAGTTGTATATAGGTAGTTGGAATAATGACACTTTGATAGGAATATCGATGGATATAGTAGATACAATGGAAAAAAGAAAGATTTAGATACTATTTCTCCAAGAAACAAAATGGGTTGGAAAGAAAGCAAGGGAGATCGAGAAGACATGCTTTAAACTTTAGTATTCAGGTAAAGATAAGGGTAGAATTTGTGTTGGAGTGGTTGTTCATAAGGATTTGAATGATTGTGGTTTAGGTGCAATGATACATGTATCAGATTATTTTTTTAAAATTGGTGCTTGAAGAAGAAATTTTGAATATAATCTCAATTTATACACCACAAAATGGTTTAGATGAAAAGACTAAACAAGCTTTTTGGGAAGACTTAGTAATATTTTACAATGAATCCCACAAAGAGAGATGATTTGACTTGGTGGAGAACTTAGTGGACATTTCTGCAATGATGATTCAGGGTATGTTAGTGTTCATGGAGGCCATGGCTTCCAGGATAGAAATGAAGAGGGAAAAGTCATTCTGGATCTTCTACTGGCTTATGATCTTTTCATAGCAAACACTCTCTTCAAGAAGAGGAGGAGCATTTAATTACTTATAAGAGTGGCCCGACTAAAACACATACAGATTACTTTGCATTGAGGATGAGAGACTGGTTGTGTTGAAAAGACTGTAAAGTAATCCCGAGAGAGTTTGACAACCCACCATCTCTTATTAGTCATGGATGTGCTAATAAAAATGTTGGTAAAGAAAAAGAGGGTTTCCAAGATCTCTAGAACGGGATGGTGGAATCTTCAACTGAAGTAATCAAGATTTAGGAAGAAGGTTATATTGGGATTGTAGCGGAAGTGCAAACGAGTATGGGAGGTGGTGGCATCTTGTATCCGAAGGGTAGCCAAAGAGATGTTGTGCGAGTCAAAGGGAGGAGCTCCAGACCAAAAGGAGTCTTGGTGGTGGAGTGGAGGGGTGCAAGAGAAGCTCAAATTTAAAAGAGCATTCTTTAAAGCTATGTATAATGATCAAACAAAGGAAATTGTCACAAACTAAAAAATGGTAAAGAAGGAAGCAAAGAAGGCTATAAGAGAAGCTAAGTCAAAATCTAATGAAGTTTAATACAAAAATCTCAACTCTAAGGAGGGCTAGAAGGATATATATTTATGTTGGCCAAAGCAAGAGGAAGAAAGACCAAAGACCTTTCTCAAGTGAGATGCATTAAAGATAATGAAGGTCGCATGCTTGTTACTCAGAAGGATATAGAGACTTGATGGAAGCAGTATTTCCATAAGCTTTTCATTGTGGTAGGAAATAGAGAGATCACTTTGGGTGATCTAGATATTAGTGAAAGTTACTTGAATCGTGCAAGATATAGATGAATACAAAGAAAGGGAGTAGAGGAGGCTGCGAGAAAACCACTTAAGGTGGTTTTGCCATTTGCAAAGGAGGTCATCTGATGCAGCGGTTATGTGATATAAGTTTTAGGATGTTGAGCCGACTAAGAGAGGGAGAGAAAGGCCCAAAAAGTGTTGGAATGAGACTATACAGAGGGATCTTAATTTTTTGGATCTAAGCCCAATAATGACCTAAGAAAGATCTGAATGGAGGTAAAGAATCCATGTAGCCGACCCTTCTTAATATGGGAAAAGGCTTTCTTATTGTTGTATTATTATATTGGACAAAAATGGTCATTAAAATATGGATGATATATTTTACAAAACAATATGATCATAATTATTTGAGTTTTTATCAGTTGTGCCCCTCCGAGATATTGCAATATCAGTTATGCCCCTTCCTTTTTAGGAATATCAATTATGCCCTCGACTTCTTTCTATTTTATCACTTGTACCCCTCTGTTACTTTAACCGTCAATGAGTTGAACTTAACCATGGTTTTTTCAAACCATCGTGAGGTTAAAAGGGGAATAATTGTTAAAAAGCTCCATATGCTCTTCCTCACACTCCCCAGTCTCCTTCCTAGCTCCTCCTCCTTCCCCATCCTCTGACGACCCCTCCTTCGGTGCCCCCTTGCAGACATGATAGAGCTTAGACTCAACACAACAATGGTAGACGGTGATGTCAGTGACAAGCATTGTTACTTTGCGACAATGATGGTAGAGGAGGCACGAGGGAGAAACAACGAGTAGATGAGGAGGGTGCGAAGGAGGAGCAAGGGGCGGAGGGGGCATGGGGGAGGAGCATGGGCAGAGGCGAGGGAGGGGGCAGGGGTGGATGAGAAGAGGAGAGTGCATGGGAGGGTGAAGAAATGGTAGGGGGAGCGACTAGAGGTGGAGGTGGAGGTGAGGATGTAGGGGGCAGTGGGGGGAGGCCAGGCTGGGGATGGTGGAGGTGGAGGCAGAGGTGGGGAAGAAAGGGATGGCGGGGGGAGGTCGGGCTGGGTAAGGAGGAGATGGGGGTAGAGGTGGGGAAGCAAGTGGTGGCAAGGGAGGTTGAGCTCGGAATAGAAGAGGAGGGGTCGGTGGTGGGGAAGTAGGGGGTGATGGGGGAGGTCAGGCTAGGGATGGAGGAGGATGGGTTGGAGGTGAGGAAGCAGGGGGTAGGAAGAGGTAGACTTTGCGATGGAGGAGGAGTGGCCGGAGGTGGGGAAGTTGGGGTGGCGTGGGGAGGTTGGGCTGGGGATAGAGGAGAAGGGGCTAGAGGTGGGGAAGATGGGGGCTGCGGGGGGAGATCGGCCAGGTGTTTAACCCAAGAATTGAGCGATCGTACATTCCATATAAGTCGGGAACATGGTCGTCGAGGTGTCCGTTCACGAAATCCGAATTAAGAGAACAATTAACCCACATCAGATAATCAAGAAATGAAAAGAAAATGTGTGGATTTAAAATTTATTTTAACTCTACAACAAAGATGTGTATAGGTGCAAGTATGTGTAGAGGTCGAACACTGGGAGCACAAAGGATAGATTGGGCAAACTAATGCACAATAGTGATTGTGGAATATTTGTCTATATGTCTTTTTTGTGGGTTTCTATATGTCTTTTTTTTGTAGGTTTTTAATTTTTAATTATTTTTTATTTTATATTTTTATATATTGATTTTAATATTCAGTTTTATATTTTTTATATTTTTATATTTTTTCCTTTTAATTTATATATAGAGCTTTATATAGGAAATATAAACAATATAGGCTAGGGTAGATATAAATAATATTAAAAATAGCTAAAATAAAGCAAATAAATTTTTTTAGGTTTTTAATATTTTTTTATTGTTTTTATGATTTTTGGGGAATTTTTGCTAATTTTTATAAAATTTAAAGTAAAAAATACCCTGAAATAGGGTTAATAAATACCTAAAATTAAAATGGAGGTTAGAAATAGATAAAAAATCAAAAATTCTATAAATTAATTTTAAAATAGTAATAATAATAAGAGAATTATAAAATAGAAAACACAATTTGTGGGATTTTTAAGAATTTTATATAATTTTATAAAGGTTTTTAGGGTTTTTCTATTTTTGAGTTTTCTTTTATAATTTTTAGTTATTTTTGGTCTAAAGGTTAAAAACATATAAATAAACAAAATATATGTTTTTGGGAATTTTTCAAAATGTTTTTGTAATTTTATGGATTTTATATGTAGACAGTGATAAAAGGGATTTTTTATTTTTAATAATTAATAAAAGGTCCTAAAATTACAAAATAATATGTATGTGAAAGTGTGTGCAATCAGGAGCATACATGTACTTTTTGAGATTTTTTTGACCAATGTATCTACTTAAAATAAATACAACAAACAAAGAGAAACTACGTTACTAGCAGGGTGCAATTTTGTAAATAATATAAAGTATGGGGGCTACCTCACAAATTTTCCGAAAAATAATAAACATGCACAAAAAGTTTTGGTCCTAGATCAAATACAAAAAGCTATGGGGTCTTTGCTGCAAAATGGCCACCTCACTGGGCAGCCACGTAAGGTGAGCTGGCAAGACCTATTTGCAATTACTAAAAGATTAAGGGGGCGTTTGCAATTATTACAAAACTATTTAAAGGCAGAATAAAGTTTATGGACTAAATAATAAAGTACTAAAATACCTAGGTTAAGAGTGCAAAATACCTAAGAAAAGGCGTGAGCGGACGACGAGGATTGCTCACCTATGCCAGGTGTCCACGCCATGATGCCTGATACCGGTTCGCGGATGCACGGCCAGGATTAGAATGTGCGCTGGAGATCCAACGGTCGTGGAGGGCTTGATCTTACGGTAGTTGCTCGCTTAGAGGGTAAGATCTTGATCGAACAACAAGCGAGGGCTAAGGAAGAACACGCGAAGAATAGGACCAGGGTGAGCTTGAACCTTCAAAATCCACACGCTCCAAGCTTCTCCCTCACCGTAGGGGATCCAAAAGCTTCCCAAGGCCCCTCCACAACAGTTGGATGGTTTAAAATGCTCGGATGGTCTTCCATAGTGCCTGGTGGAGAAGGTGGTCCCTAGAGGTATCCCTTTGACAAAAACACCCCTCAGATGGGTCCTAAAGCACCTGGAACCTACAGGGTTAGCACCAACAAAGAACAACGAATGTTCCAGGGGCTTTTGGAGGTGGAATGGTCGAAGACGGGTCGGATGGAGGTGCTTCCGGCTCGCGGTGGAGTTGAAGCACCTAGATCCGGATCCACGGTGGATATGGTGGTTTGGAGTGTAGTGGGGCAATCATAAACGATGGGAGAAGAGGATGAAGTGGTCTGGTGAGTCGGCCAACAATGGAGCACGGTGTAAGGGGTTTACCGGAGACTGGCTCTGGCCAACTACGAAGGTTGAGACTAGGGCAAAATACAACAATTAAGAAGAAAAATAATACATAAAAAATGATCCTAGGACTACGACTAAGCTAGAACTTCAATCAAACATGGGTATCTCATCGGCCAAGACTGGGAAGCAGGGACCTCACGATAGAGGGTTGCCAGAGATGGGGTGGAAGCTGCCTCAGCGTACGCCTGAGCTTGCTTGAGGTGGTGGGAGAAAGCTCTTGTCACTCACGTCACTCCAGAGTGCACGAAGGAGTCAAAGCATGGGTCCAATGGGGTTCAAAATGGGGAAGAAAGCGAGGATGGGATTTTGTATAGGATGGTGATGCGGATGGAAAGAACGAGGCATATCAGATGGCGTGATAATCTAAAGCCCAAGGAGAGACCTGAGTGTGAGTCATCGATATGCGAGGAAGAAAAGTCGTAAAGGTCTCGATCCAAAAAGACGTAAGGGGAGGCCTCAAAAAAATCAAGAAACAAGGCGAAAAATGTAGGTTATCAAAGAAGCCCAGAGCGAGTCAAAGAGTTGACTGGGGTCAACTCTCCAAGTAGCCTGGTTGGTCCACGTTGACCAACTTGGAAAAATCACCCTGGAAAATATTGGAAATTGGTTATTAAATAATAAATTATTTTATTAATTTTAGGTTATAAAATAAAAAATGTTTATTATTTTTCAAAGTATTCTATTATTGTTATTATTTATTTATTAGTAATTTTTAATTACTAGTTACTTTTTAGGGGTTATATACAGGTATATTTGTCTATGTATTTTGGTCTTTTAATTGTATTTTGTATTTTTGATTTTATTAATTTAATTTATAATTTGATAAATTATAACCTATTTTTAGATAATTAAATATATTTTTATTATACTTTTCTGATGTAATATATACATTAATAAATATGTATATTATTTATATAGGTATACTTATTGGTAATTCATCTATGTATTTTCTTTACATATTTTATTGCAATATTTTCTTTATTGTTTTATTCCAGTTTTAATATGTAAATATATTATAAATAATATTAAAAATTTTATAAAAATATAAAATTACATAAATAATAAATAATGAATAAAATGAATATTTTAATCGGGTAAATGATACAATAGGGGTCCAAAACCTAACTTTCACACCTTAACCCTGAGAAATATGAAACCACCTTAATTGAATAGCTTATTAAAAGTGATATACAATAAAGGGTGATTTTGATACATTTTTAGTTTTTATTTGAGAGGTATGGGTTTGGGAAGTTAGGATTTTGGAATCTTGTATATCTTTTATTTTGTGTACTATTTTTATATGAAATCAAATTTGCATTTTTCTATATTTTATTATCTACAACTTTAATGTACAAAGTTTCTTTATTTAAAGTATAGAAAGTATAAATAAAAATAGGTCTCAAAAATGAATAAATAAATAGGAATTTTATTGTATTTTTACCCTTATCTCCCCTACTTTATTCCTTGTCGACCTAGTCATCAAGATGCCTAGGTCTCGGGGTTTAGGGTCATAAAAAGTATTCGATATTTTATTCTTTTTCCTTTTCATTTTCTTTTCATTTCTTTATTCTGTAATTTTAGCATTAAAAATAATATTTTATACACTATTTACACAACAATGCGTGAATGTTAAATGCATGGATAAGAGGGTATTTACGTGCATTTACTAGGGGTTTTAAGGCCAAAATGATAGAATAAAAATGATGAAATGGAGATTCATCAGCCCCCTATACTTGCCTTTGCTGGTCCTTAGAAAACACTTATGCAATAAATGCATAGAAGAAAAACTAAAGAAAAGAAAAAAGAAGTTGGATTAAGTTTAATCATCAAACTTGTCTTCATAAAATCAAAGTTTGGAACTTAAGTCGAACCTTTGGAATTTTAGTGAGGGTGGAACCTTATTGGGAATCGGATTTGAAATCCAACAACCTTCGAGAATCTCGAAACTCTGCTCAAGTCCCCTCAATAGCCAGGTCAGAATATTTCAATTCATACACAAACCCCTATGACTATGAATCTAACTCGTACAGTATATGTGATGGTGGCTCTCCCTAACTGAAATGATAAAGAGACCGACTTCTCCAGCATGACAACCATGTGATTCCCCAATCCAACAACTCCTTCCTCAAGGAGTGGGTATTCCCTTATAAGTTCAAGTGACAACTAGATCAAGAGGAGGGGGTGAAGAGAAGAATGGACAGTAGACAGTGTAGCTACCTATTCTAGGATGCAAGACCCATGTAGTCAACTCATCCAGCAACATGCTCACTTGATTTGACTTTGAAGCTCAAGCTTGCTTATTGATTATACAAATATATACACTCCGACAGACATTTTATTTTTAATCAGGCATGTCCACTTTTTTGGACTCATTGCTTCTTTTTTTGAAATACTATATATAACAACATTTACATAAGGAGTTCTTCCTCTTGAGCCAGTAGACTATCCCTCTTTTGAAGCATTATTGCAACCCACACTCTCCTGTCTTTAGAAATCACTGTCACTGGATGGGTTGGGGTGCACTTCCCTCCCTAGATGAGGACAAATGTTTCCACTTATGTATATCTCATACCGACAAATCCAATCCCCTCACTACACCAACTGAGCTAAGCCAAGTGAAAGGTGCATGTGTCCAAGATAGGTCATTATCGACAAGAGTTGTGTGTGTGCTTCAAAATAATCTACTTAGGTAGTCAAGAATCAATTGAACCAAGTCTCATGATCCTCAAAGAATTAAGTCAACTAGACTTGAAGTACCTCAATTCCAGCTCCAATAAGGTTTCGGTTATTAGGTAGATTTAAGGTCCAACCAAGCTCCAATTTTTGGATTTTACTTAGAAATGTTCAATTATCAAACTCAATCCAAAAAATCTCATGCTATGAAAATGCTACGTAGAAAATATTTTTGTGATGCAATTACCAAAGTTTTTAACTTTCTATGGATTTTTGAAAAAGATGACGCATATGCATATTTTTTGCATTTTTCAAAAAGACTTTTCAAATGTTTTTGGTATTTTAATTTTTCTAAATGTTTTTAAGGTTTTTAATTTTTGCAAATGTTTTTGGGATTTTTTAAAACAAAATATTTTGGATAAAAACTAGGTAGAAATATTTACACGGGGATGCATCGTATATTTACACGAGTTAGATTATTAAGAATTTTACAAGGGAAAAGTGATCAATTTTATAAATATATAAACATATAAACGATTTTGTGATGTATATATATTCCTCAAACTTATTCGAAAAATATTTTACAAACAATTTTGACAATTATAGTTCAAAATAATTTTTACAAATAATTTTTACGAATATTTACACACATTTGAAAATCATTTTGCAAAGGTTTTACAAACAATATATATATATAGATTTTTCTAAATATTTTTGCAACAATTTTTCAAACCATTTGCAAATAGTTTTTCAAACATTTTTATTTCATACAAAGAAAATAAAATTTTCAAAATAAAATAATTTTTCAATGTTTGAAAATATTTAACAAAATATTTTCCAAATAGTTTTCAAAAGATTTTTCAAAAGGATTTTCAAACTATTTTTTAAACACTTTGCAAAAAATTTTTATCTGATTTATTTATCAGTATATACAAAAATAATTTGAGGAATAATTATCATATTTTATTAAGATTTTTAATGAATTTAATAGGATTTTTAGCCATATTTATTAATAAAAAAATACGAAAGTACGAGTTATGGCTAAAATATATATGGAGTATATACGACCTCCCTATACTAAGCTTGAGCTATGTCCTCATTGATTAGAGAGAAAAGGAGAAGATATAACTCGTAATGAGTATAAAAAAGTCTAAAGAATAAACGAATGATGAAATGAATGAATGAAAAGTTGATCGTTCCCCCTATACTTATGAACAATAATCTTAAGTATAACAGATTATACACAAAGCAGAAAGGGTTAAGGGTTGAATGAACATATCGTAATCAGACTGTCTCCCCATATACTTAGGGTAAGGTATCCCTAAGTATAGACAAGAAGAGGAGACAATGGAGAGTATCAACGAATGAAAGAACTCGGGGTGCACATCCCCCAATACTTAGAAAAAAGTACGTCCAAAGCATAGAAGACTAATAAAAGGGGGCGACAACTTTTCGGTAGAAAAAGGAAAATGAAAAGGAAAAGAAGAAAAGAGAGATGAAGATGGAAGAAGATAGAAGAGGATGCACACATCACTCCCCATATACTTAGGGTAAAAGAAGCCCTAAGTATAGGCAACAATAGGAGTGATGGAATGGAACGAAGAATGAACACTTGGCTCGTCCACCCCCCTATTTAGGATAAAGTATGTCCTAAGCTAGGCACACCTGAGAATGGGGTGGATGAGCAATACAGCAGATGGACAGAGGTAAACGAAAATGAATATAAAATAAAGTGGATATACAAAGGGAATCAAGAAGGTAGAAAGCGAACCTTCTTGCAGGATCGCTGATGAATGGATCTGACAAGGTACAGGTCGATATCAGGGTCCACAGTGGATAGAAGCCGATCATTATCGACCTAGTGAAGATCCTCATGAATCAAAGAGTGAGATGGAACCGACAGTTCAGTGGAAGTAGTGTGGCTAGGTTTGTACTTGGGTGTCTCACTGATGTCATCATGAAAAGGGATGAACTCATCATCAGAAGAAGTAAAATCAAGGTCGTCCTGCGAGGTCTCTCCTATGTCAAAACCAAAAGGAATGAAGTCTCAGTGGAAGTAGTTGAATCATGTTCATCCTCTACAGTCTCAACTAGATCATCATTCTCATCAAAAGGCCCGAATTCTTGGATAAAGCAACAAGATTAAATTTGACCTTAGTCTCATCAATATCTGCCCTCTGCTCAAGAGTGTCAATCGTGTGAATCTCGTGGATGTCATCAACACATCGCCAAACACCAGAAGAAGGAACTCCGAGGTTCGTGCTTTTTGAGTCTTCCTCCTTGGAGAGAAATTCTCAGTTCTAATTGGAATCCAGCATATAACAAAAATCTATGATAGTCTCATCAATGTCATAGTCCTCAGGCTCAGCTAGAATAGGTGAAGTCACATTAGGTGCAGGTCTCTAATCGACAATGGGTGCAGCAATGATCACCTCGCTCTCGTCAACAAGATGGAGTGAATCTCTCATGATCTATAATCAATAATGACCCTCGCAGAGGCAAGGAATGGTCATACCAGGATGATTGGAGGGTGCTCCCCAATGGAGGTCTTCATGGGCAATACGACAAAATCTACGGTATAACTCATACCTTGAATCGAAATGACGGTGTTCTCTAGAATTCCCTTTGGCCTCTCGATAGATTCATCAGAAAATTAAACGATCATCATGTTTTTCGTGAGAGGCCCTAAGTGAAGAGATTGTACCATCGAGAAGGGTATGATGCTAATCGAAGCAACGCCATCACGGAGAGTGTGATCACAAGTATGGTCAGAGATGGTGCAACTAATGAAAGGTGTATCTGTGTTCCTTTCCCTAGGGATAGGGCGGTGAGTGATGGAGTGAGCAGTGGCCATGGTCAGAACGTGACACTCAGATATGCTCCTCTGCTTTCTCTTCTTGGAAAGAGAAGCAGATAAATGGGACATGACCTGTTGAAGTGGGGTCTAAATGATCTCATGAATACTGGTCACTACTTCAGGTTCAGTCAATATTTTTTTTAAAATTTTTGGATCTCCTCCATACAAGGGAGGAGATCAGAATCAACATCTACATGAGGACAACTAAGAGCAGTCTGTACGGTAGCATCCTATGGGTCAAAGATGGGATGGAGTGTGCATGAATGTGTAGGTGAAGAGTCTGGCATATGGGACCTCACTTCACAGTCTAACTTGATCATGTGTCTCCCAAAACCTTTTATGTTTTTAAATTATTCTCATTTTTTTATTTTGGGTGCTTGCAAGCTGTCATGATCATCCTCAAGTGAATCCATATCCTCAAAGAATGGAGTGTTACTGTGGCTATTATTTATGCTAAATAGATCATTCATCCTTGAGTTCATATGCTCCATCATCTGATTCAAGGTCTCAAGTGTGGAAATCATCAGAGGTAACTCCAAAATCTCATGATCGGGTAAATGGGATGAGGGTGGTGGTTGCGAACAAAAATCACATTCTGGATCAAGATACTCAAGGAAGAGCGGATTATCGAAACATGAGGGCGATGATGGTGGAAATGATGGGTATAAATCAAAATTCAAATCCTGAAATAGTGGGTTGGTCGGATATGTGCAAAAATCAGAAGTAAAGTCCTCTTAGAAAAAGGGAGGTGGACCGACTGGAGTGTACAAGGGATCCGTGAAATCTGAATAAAAATAACTCCAGTCGGCCATCTCGAAACAAAAGGAAAATGATCGGGAGAGCACGGTGGTCAAGTCAAGAGGAATGAGAAAAAGACACAAATACACAGAATCGATCTAGTATGTACGCAAACAATCACAATCAAACACACAAACAAATCCCTCAATTCACCTACTCAACTTGGTGAAGACCGTGAAAGTTCGATATTTTTATCTTGTCTATTTTAGAGTTAGGTAAGAAGTCAAAATGTTGTTCATACACTTAGGAAGGCTGAATGGGATTTTGGCACTACTCCTTAGTGTGTACGCGAGCAATGTAAAATGAAGACAATGAGGGGATTACTCGCCCCCAAGACAACGATTTTCCTTTTTGATCTTTTTTAAGGTCAACTAGTTTTAGCAGTCCTAATTTTATTATTATCACTTTTTTGAATTTTTAATAAGAAATACATGCGCCTAACAAGGAATAAATTTTACTTAACACCTAGGTGATCAAGATCAGAGGGAGAGGCGGAAAAGAAATGCGAGGCGAAAACGATGATAAATGCTAAAGCGTAAATGCTCACCTTGCCTCTAGCACTTTACATGCAAGGATGCTAAGCAGAATTGAAATCTATCTATATGCAATGCAAACCGATCAAATTGCCCTAGATGAGAAACTGCTATTAACATGAAGCACCAATTCTAATGACTTAGAATGGAACCTAAGGGTCCGGTCTTGGAGTCTCCTCGGTTCCCACTACAGTGGGTCCTACAAGTGTTGTATGGAGGAATCTCACGATGCCTACTTCCGAGACTAAGTGAGAAGCAGTTTGATATTTGACTAAGTCCAAACGTAAACTATAGGAGCATGCAATGATTGGTATGTGTTCGTACCCAATCTATCGTCAAGCAAGTCCTAAAGCTAGGGCTCAATCACACAAAAGAAAGAAAACGAAAATCAGAAAACAAATGAAAAAATGCAAAGAAAACCATGAAAAAATGATGAGACCGCCAAGGAAAAAATCCCTCTGGCACTAGATCTCGTGAAGTGTGTAGAGTCCGGGAGAGTCTTGTATATTACAAGTTTATGTGGTCTCTCTCTCACATTAAATTACAATAATAAATGCTATAAAATAATCTGCTCAAAAGATATTTGTCTTCAAAATCTTCTCCAAGTCCTTCTTTGATGATCGACCCAAGTTGCCTCACAAGGGTGCATAAGCACTCCTAAAAGAGAGTGCATCCCTCAATCCGCATCCCTCGTAACAAATCCGAACAAGGAGAGTGATTAGACAATTCAAATAATTATATCCAATAATAAAAAAATAATAAATGAAAAATATAGACAAATAATCAGAACCAATCAAAAGCCAATCTATGCACAGTTGCTCCCCAGCAATGATGCCATTTGTTTAACCCAAAAATCGAGCAATCGTATGTTCCACACAAGGCAGGAACATAGTCGTCGAGGTGATCGTTCATGAAATCCAGATTAAGACAACCATTAACCCACAATAGATAAACAAGAAATGAAAAGCGAATGTGTGGAGTTAAAATTTATTATAACTCTACAACAAAGATGTGTATAGGTGCAAGTATGTGTAGAGGTCGAACACATGGATCACAAAGGGTGGATCAGGCAAATTATGTACAAAAGTGATTGTGGAATATTTATCTATAAGTCTGTGGAGTTAAAATTTATTATAACTCTACAACAAAGATGTGTATAGGTGCAAGTATGTGTAGAGGTCGAACACATGGATCACAAAGGGTGGATCGGGAAAATTATGCACAAAAGTGATTGTGGAATATTTGTCTATAAGTCTTTTTTGTGGATTTTAAATTTTAATTAATTTTTTATTTTATTTTTTATTTTTGTATTTTGATTTTTAATTATCTATTTTTATAATTTATTTCTGTAATTTCATATTTTTATATTTTTACTTTTTAATTTTTATATAAAGCTATACATAAGATATATATATACAATAAAGGCAAAGGTAGATATAAATAACAATAAAAACATCCAAAATAAAGAAAAAAAAATGGGGTTTTAATATTTTTTTTATTATTTTATGTTTTTAGGAATTTTCGCTAATTTTTATATATTTTTTAAGTCAAAAATACCTTAAAACAGGGTCTTAATAAATATCCAAAATTAAAATGGAGATTAAAAATATATAATATAATAAAAATACTCCAAATTAATAAAATAGTAATAATAATATAGAGAAAAATATGAAATAGAAAACATAATTTTTGGGATTTTTATATAATTTTATAAAGGTTTTTCAGGTTTTTCTATTTTTATTTTTCTTTTATAATTTTAGTGCCTTTTGATCTGAAGGTTAAAAACAGACAAATAAACAAAATATATTTTTTAGAGAATTTTTCAAAATGTTTTAATATTTTTTTACGGATTTTATAGTGTAGACTTGGAAAAAAAGGGATGTTTTTAATTTTTAATAATTAATAATAAATCCTAAAATTACAAAATAAAATATGTGCGTGAATGTATGCAATCAGGAGCATACACTTATTTTTTACGATTTTTTGAGCAATGTAGCTATTTAAAATAAATACAAGAAATAAAGAGAAACTACATTACTGGTAGGGGTAATTTTGTAATAAATTAAAGTACAAGGGCCACATCGTAAATTTTACAAAAACTAATAAACACGCACAAAACGTTTTGGGCCAAGACCAAATACAAAAAGTAATGGGGTCTTTGCAGCAAAATACCCACCTCACGTAGGCGGCCGCGCGAGGTGAGCTGGCAAGGACCTGTTTGCAGGGGGCATTCGAATTTATTACAAAACTATTTAAAGGCATAGGGAAGTTTATGGACTAAATAATAAAGTATAAAAACACATTGGTTAATAGTGCAAAATACCGAAGCAAAGACGTGAGCGAACGACGAGGATTGATCACTTATGCCACGTGTCCATGCCATGATATGTAATACCGGTTCGCAGATGCACGACCAGGTTTAGAATGAGCGTTGGAGATCTAATGGTCGTAAAGGGCTTGATCCTACGGTAGTCGCTCGCCTAGAGGGGATGATCTTGATGGAACGACATGCGAGGAATGAGGAAGAACATGGGAAGAACATGAGTTGGATGATCTTGAACCTTCAAAATCCTCATGCTCTAAGCTTCTCCCTCACCGTAGGAGATCCAAAAAGCTTCCCAAGGCCCCTCCACAATATTTGGATGGTTCAAGATTCCCGGATGGGCTCCCGTAGTGGCTGGCGGTGAAGGATGTCCCGGGAGGTATCATTTTGACAAAAATGTCCCTCAGATATGGCATAAAGGACCTAGAACCTATAGGGTTAACACCAACAAGGAACGATAAATGTTCCAGGGGATTTGGAGGTAGAATGGGTCGAAGGCAGGACAGACGGAGGTGCTTCCGACAGGCGGCAAAGTTGAAGCACCTAGATCCCATCCACGGTGGATCTGTAGTCTGGAGTGTAGTGGGGAGATCAAAAACGACATGATAAGAGGATAAGGTGGTCTAATGAGTCGGCCAATAGCGGAGCACGGTGGAAGGGGGGTCGCCGGAGACTACCTTTGATGAACTACGAAGGTGGAGACTACAGGTAAATATGGCAATTAAGAAGCAAAATAAGACATAAAAATGATCCTAGGACTAGGACTAAGCTAGAACTGAAATAAAAAATGGGACCTCACCGGCCAAGACCAGGAAGCAGAGACCTCACGATGGAGGGTCACTGGAGAAGGGGTGCAAGCCGCCTCAGCCCATGCTTGAGCTTGCTCAAGGTGGCTGGAGAACGCGCCTATCACTCACGTCACTCCAAAGCGCGCAGAGGAGGTCAAAGTGTGGTCCAAAAGGGTTAAAATGGAGAAGAAAGCGAGGATTGGTTTTTGTATAGAATGGTGATGCGGGTGGAAAGAACGAGGCGTATCAGATGGCGTAGTGATCCAATGCCCAAGGAGAGACCTGGGCGTGAATCATCGATATGCGAGGAAGAAAAGTTGTGAAGGTCTCAATCTAAAAGGACGGAAGGGGCAACCTCCAAAAAAATCGAGAAACGAAGTAAAAAAATACAGGCTGTTAGAGGAAGCCAGAGCGAGTCAGAGAATTGACTGGGGTCAATTCTCGAAGCAACAATGTTGGTCCTCATGGACCAACTAGGAAAAATCACCCTGGAAAATATTGGAAATTGATTATTAAATAATAAATGATTTTATTAATTTTAGATTATAAAATAAAAATTGGTTTTTATTTTTTAAATTATTTTATTATTAATTTTTTAGAGGTTGTTAATTGCAAGTTACTTTTTATGAGTTATATATATGTATATTTGTCTATGTATTTTGGTATTTTATTTTTATTTTGTATTTTGTATTTTATTAATTTAATTTATTATTTTATAAGACTATAACTTTTTTAAGTACATAAATATATTTTTATTTTATTTTTCTGATATAATATATACAATTAAATAAATAGGTATATAATTTATATAGGCATAATTATTGGTAATTCATCTATGTATTTTCTTTAGATATTTTATTTTAATGTCTTATTTACTATTTTATTCCCATTTTAATATTTACATATATTATTATTATTATTTACAAAATAAAAATATAAAATTACAAAAATAAAAAAATTAATAAAATGAATATTTTAATTGGGTAAATTATACAATAGGGGTCCAAAACCTAACTTTCACACCTTAACTCCAAAAAATATGAAACTAACTTAATTAAATAGCTTATTAAAAGTTATATGCACTTAAATGTGATTTTGATACATTTTGAGTTCTTATTTAAGAGATATGGTCTGGGAATTCGGAATTTTCGAATTTGATGAGTATATCTTTTATTATGTATATTATTTTTATAAGAAATCAAATTTATATTTTTCTATATTTTATAATCTACAACTTTCATGCACAACGTTTATTTATTTGAAGTATAAAAAGTATAAATAGAAATAAATCCCAAAATAAATAAAAATGAATAGGAATTTTATTGTATTTTTGGCCCTTATCTCTACGTACTTTATTCCTTATCGACCTAGTCATTAAGATGCCTAGGTCTTGGGTTTTAGGGTCATAAATTACCTTCTATATTTTATTCATTTTCTTTTCTTTATTTTATAATTTTGTCATTAAAAACAGTATTTTATAAACTATTTACACAATAATGCATGAATGTTAAATGCACGAATAAGAGGGTTTTTACATGCATTTACTAAGTTTTTAAGGCCAAAATGATAGAATAAAGATGATGAAATTGAGATTCATCAACTGGGGATGGAGGAGGAGGGACTGGAGGTGAGGAAGTATCTGGAAGAGGAGGGGTCGGGGGGGAGGAGCAAGAGGCGAATGAGGAGGGTGCAGGGGACAAGCAGCATGCAGAGGAGGATGATGGGGCACAATAGAGGAGTTGCTGGCGAAGGAGGGGCACGAAGGAGGACCAGTGGGCAGAGGAGGCAGGGGAGGGGTGGAGGGATTGTTCGATGAGGGGGAGGAGGGTGGGGAGTCGAAGGAGGAGGGAGCACCGAAGGATGGGGAAGGAGGAGCAAGGGCAGAGGAAGCTAGGGAAGGGGAATGATGGAGATGGAGAGGGGCAAGAGGTGGAAAGATATTTGTAATCATTTTTCATAATTTAATTCCCTTTGTGTCCCCAAAGTTAATGTCCGTTTACGTTGGGGATGCACGGCAACTAACCCGAGGGGTATAACTGATAAAACAACAAGAAGTCAGGGGTATAACTGATATTACTAAAAAGGGAGGGGTATAACTGATATTGCAATATCTCGGAGGGACACAAATGATAAAAATCCTAATTATTTTACAATGTTTAGTTTATATTTTTACAAAATTGTTACATGATTTACAAATTTGGTAGTGGCTTAAATTTCAAGAAAGGCCCACCTCATTGAAGTGCCCCCCATATAAGGAAAACTTCCAATGAGGTGGGCCTTTCCTAGATGCATAGAAAGCTATGCCAATTTAGGTAATTTTCTATTTATTTCAAAGTTTTTATTTCCATAAATTTAGTAATAAACATTACCATAATATGTATGTCAAGAAAGATTTATCATAATATTATTATATTAGATAAAATAGTTAGTTACAATATGGATTCTATATTTTACAAAACAACTTGATCGTCATTATTTTACATTATGCAGTTTTATATTTTTATGATATTATTACATGATTTACAAATTTGCTAATGACCTTTTAAATTTCAGGAAATGCCTCCTCATTGGAAGCCCCCCCCCACAAACACATATAGAGAGAGGGGGAGAGGGACATGCTCTTTGGGGGTAGCCAACAGGCTGCTCCCACCCCATTTTTTGACGATTTTTTTAGAAAATACCACCATGTATTTTCGTTACTGTTTCCTTTTAATATGTTATTTCATTTTTGTCAGAAATGGAGACTCGTATGTTTTCTCTATCTAACGAAATAGGAATGTCATATTAGAGGGATATAGTGATGAAAATACATGATGATATTTTCCAAAAAATAATAATAATTCGCTAAAATGGGGTGGGAGCATCCAGTTGGCTGTCCCTAAGAAGCAATTCTCTCTCTCTCTCTCACTCACTCACTCACTCTCTCTCTCTCCCCCCTCCTTATATGTGGGGGGGAGGGGTAAAACGGGGCTATCGCTGGGGGGCAACTTGGCTATCCCAACTCTTATTTTTTTATTTTTTAAAGCTATATTTAAATAACATCTGAGAGGGATTTAGATCTCAATATGACACCATGTTGTCATTCAAATTTCGTGCAAAACATATATTCATAAGCCACCCATCTAAAAGGGGCCAGTTTCAGTAATTTTGAGACCGACAAAATCTGATATGTTTGATGGGCGTCTTAGGAATGTCTGTTTGCATGAGATTTAAATGACAAAATGGTGTCATATAGCAATCTAAATCTCCCTAGGTGTTATTGAAAAATAGTTTAAAAAATAAAAAATAAGGGTGGGGATAAATAAGTTGGCTCCCTTGGGGGTAGCTCCATGTTACTCATATATATATGGTAAGGAGTATGTGCCCATAGGCACATACAACTTTGTGTGGCCACTATGTTTTAAATGGCATAGTCCTAGTGTGAACACTGCAATGCATTAATAAACAATCAACAATCACCGTGAGACAATTCCTGCATCGGTTGTTGGATGGGTTATAGTACTCTAAACTACTTGAAATTTTATTATAATCTTTATTTCATAGTATGAATCAAGATCAACAGACTTTACTTTTATTACAATTGAAAAAATATGTAATTTTGTCCATGCGGCACACAACGGACTTGATTTTTATTACAATTGAAAAATTGTAATTTTGTCCATACTGCACACAATTGTGTGTTGCCATCGGTACATTTTTCTTTTTCTCATATATATATATATATATATACACACACATACGGGGGGTGTATGTGTGCAGGCGCATCGGGGATTCTACATCATGATGTAGGTAACTTACATGCATCCATCCATTTTCCTATCTATTTTTCTAATTTTTTGAAATGAACCCATGTGGTATTTACTTAGAATATTACGTGGAATATGTGTTTCAAAGTTCGTGGAAATAGAAATTCCTAACATGTTCATATGAAGGAGTCGTTTTCAACAATTTTGAGACCGTTAAAATTTGATTGTTTTGATGATTAAGTTAGAAATCTCGAATTAAGTTGAAATTTGAATGACACCACTGATGAATCCACTATCCATCTCCTTTATTCTTCATTTTGTCTAAAATCCTTTGTAAAATATATATAAATATCAACTAATTTTAATTAATTAGCATTGTAATTCCAATTGTGAATATTGTATATTTAACATGTATTTAGCCTAAATAAAAAATAAATAGAAAAAGAAAAAATAAAAAATAAAAATAAAAGAAAGAATTATGTAAATATGTAAACATGCACATACTTATCATGACCCCGAGACCATGTCAATATTGTCTTCGATGATAAGATAAATAAGTAATGGGAGATAAAGATCTTAACTTATAAAAATATCAGAATATTCCAAAATGATCTCTGATTTTAAAAACTGAACGTGCCCTCCTTCTCCTGCATATATCCACCCTCCACCTGCACCTCCTCTGCCCGTCTCCTCCACGACCCACCTCCTCCACCACCGCCACGTGCGTCACTACCTCCTCCACCGCCATAATGCTCCTCCACCACCTCCTACATTGTCATCACATGCGTAGGCAGATGAAGGAGGAATGAGGCTCCATCGCGTACGCCACTATATCCTCCACCACTATCATGCTCCCCGATCATCGCTATTGCAACAAGGCAGAGCTTATTGCGGTGTTGCATCACAAGCCGAAGAAGATGAGGAGGCGGAGGCTTCAAGCATCGCCATGCTTGCCACCGATGTGGTTGCCGCCGACGTGGTTGTGGGATCCATAAACCCTAACAATGGCTCCCCCAACATATATACCAAAAAACTACTGTGGGGTTGTCACATTCTATTTTTAAAATGTGACAAAATAACAAAAGTGTGGTTTTTAACATTAAACAAATTAGGATAATAATTTGTTAACCGTAACTATTTGATTAATTATGAAGGGGTGAGATGGTGGGCTTTCCTTACACCCAGGAAAGGTGCACCTTATTGGATATATATATATATATCACATGTTGTACATATATGCATCAGTCACCTTGTACAAAAATCACATATTTTATTTATCATTTAGATAGTCTCATATCAAAATATTTTCTTCTCTAAAGTTGTTCATAATAATGTATGTTAATTAGTAAACATATAATAAAAAATATTTTATGTATAAATAACATGATACAAAGAACAGAAAAGTCGTAAAATAAGTATTCAATGCTGCATATATACTCCATACGAACTCAAAATTCATTAAATTTACTTCCATATATTCAAAATTAAATTATCTTTAAAAAATCAATTTCATTAAAATCGAAGTTAATATACATAAGTTGATTTATTTGTGGTTCTATTGTATATGCACAATTGTACATTCTTTCCTACCAACGCTTAAACTAATAAAAAAATAAATGTATATACTTGTTAGATAGGTATCATGTACATATATTATACATAATACTATTTATTTAAATAACAAATTAATGTTACAAACATGGAATAAAAATATATTTATAATTTTTAATTAATATATTAAATTACTAAAATATTAAAATATCTATACCAATGTATACATGCACATAATATCTATTTTATTTATACTATTTATCTCATTAAATTAATTAATTAATTAATTAAAATTCATTATTAAATAATTTATAATTATTTATATATGATATTTATATTAAGTTAATTTATTATTTATTACTTAATTTATACCTATTTGACTAAATTTACATATTGTACATTAGTTTGTTTGTCTTTTTCTTATTATGTCTTTAGGTATCTCTACCATGTGTCGGGCGGAGATTGGTTACTTCAAAGAGAAGTTGGCTAGTAAATAGGACCTCCCCTCTCTTGTTTTTCTGCTTACTTCTTCTTCCTACCTCTTCTCCTCTTTTCTTCCTTTGCCTAACCCTTTAACAGACTTCGGGACTACGGTAAGGATTGTTTCAAAAAAATAAAAAATAGACGGAAAATGGACAAGAGTAGGTAAGTTATATACAAGATAATGTAGGTTCCTTTTTCTCATATGTGTGTATGCATGCATATATGTATGTATATGCGTATTATTTATGTATATGAATGAATGCATGTATGTAAGGAAGCTTTCAAATGAGGTGGCACATTTCCTTGAGTTTGGAAAGATGTCAATTTCGATCATTGGATGGAAAGTGTGAGTTTAGAATTAAAGCCACTTTTTGTGTAGCAAATCTTCCTAAAAATGGGAGATAGATTAAATTAATAATTAATTGATAAAATCCAAATCATTAACATTCTATATTTAAATTGACTTTGAGGAATGTGCATTGAATTTACAGAAAATATGATGGTATAAATGCCCGGGTTTTCAAAAATAATATTATTAATTTATAAAATATTGATATATTTTACAAGGCCATGTAGTAAATTACAAAATTGTAACCACTAATGTTTGGAAAAAACCAAAATTTGGTGAAAGTTTTTGTGATATGTATAACTACATTTCCTAAAATATAGGGTGCTTTGATAATGGGCTAATTAATTGGCGTACACGTGGAAAACATTTCTAAAATGATAGGATTTTTGTTATAACTATATTTCCTAAAATATTAGATGGGGTATATTGCGAATACATTAAACATGCTACACACTAAATGCATATTATTTTTAAGGGGGTATTCAATATGGAGTGCATTCGTTTAATTCTCAAATTAGAAAAATATATATTATAGTACATCCTAAATCTCATTTTTATCCAACAACATTCTGAAGAAGCAATGTTTGCAAACTGCGATTTTTTTTGTAATTTTCATAGTCTCTTTTGTAAAATGCATGTGATATTTCTTAAAAGACATCTCCAATATCTAATTATTTTCATCCGTACATTATGTGGGAGCAATGTTTGTAAACTATGATATTATTTTGTAATTTTATGGTCTCTTTTATAAATTGCATGTGATTTATGTTTCTGGTCATCATGTTTTCTAATGTCATTGATGAATCACCATTTTATCACATTTATTCTTTCATTTCGACCTTGAATCATGCATGTATATATCATTAGTTTGTGTAAAATAACACTCAAAAATTAATATGTATATATTGTATAAATACATGAATTAAACCCCAAAATAAAATAATAAAGGAAGAAAAGAAAAAGAATGAGGTGTCAAAGACACTAAGTAAGCCTATACCCGGAGACCCAAATCATCATGATGACTTCATCAACAAGGAACAAAGTAGGGGTATGTAGAGCAAATCAATTATAAAGAAAATACAGCTCAGAAACCCTAATTCTATAGCCCAATAATTGCATTTTGGGTCCTATTTTATTTTCTTTTTTTATACCTGAAATCAATAAACCCTCAAGATTAATATTGTACATAAAAATACAAAGAAAAATACAAAATTTATTTCATTAAAAAATAATGCACAGTGTGATCGGGACACATAGGATAAAAAGCCGCAAAGGAAACTTTACAAAATTGTATCTTCTCCATACTGACTCAAAATTGACCAAAGTCACCTTTATTATTCATAAAATTAAATTACCTATTTAATGAAGGCGGTTTCATTTTTGGAGTTAAGATGCAAAAGTTGGCATTTGGGCCCTCATTGTGTAATATACATGTATATAATATTCAAGATATTTATTCTCTGTATTTTTCATTTTAGCGTATTTTTATGTATTTGTAAATATTATCAAAAGCGTAAAATGGGGTTGCCCCCTTGAGGGGAGCTAACTTGTCTCCCCTTGCCCCATTTTTCCCCATTTTTTTTATTTTTTTGCAAATTCCTTCCAGGAATAGTCATCACTATATCCTAATATTATGTTATTCAAATTTCATGTGAAACAAAGATTCCTACGACCTCCACCCAGATGGGGTCGTTTTTAGCAATTCTATTACTGTTAAAAAATGACTGTCTTGATGGAGACTGTAGGAGACAATGTTCCACACGAAATTTGAATAGCATAATATAGGGATATAGTGATGAATATTCATAGAAGAATTTAAAAAAAATAAAAAAATGGGGGAAAATGGGACGGGGGAGCCAAGTTAGCTCCCCCTAAGGGGCGGCCCCATTTAACTCTTATTAAAAACTTGTGTAAATAATAAAAATAAAATAAAATAAAGAAAATTCATTAAAATTAATAAAGTATTAAAATATATAGATATACAAAAACTATAATATATCCCTAATTATTTAAGCATATAAATAAAATCAAAAATATATTAAAAATATATAAAAAAATGTAATTAAAAAATTTATAAATATATAAATTATGTAAATATAAAAATAAAATCTAAAATCCAAGATAAAAATAAAATAGGCTAAAAACAAGCATCTATATACTTATGTATATACATATAAATATTAACACATATTAAATATCTTTGTAAAATTAAATAAAAATCGTAATAAAAAACTACATTAACTAACATATATTTTTTATGCTTCGTCCTAAAAATAATAAAATCATTTATAATTCTATATTGAATTTATGAGTTCTTTTATTATTATTCGGTCAACGTGGACCAATCATTTTGCACGGATAGTTGACCGCCCTGTCAACTATTGGATCATCTTATGCCTCCTTTGTCAAACGCACCCGACCTTTCCTATTCCCTATCTTCACCAATTTATCATGCATGATCCACTACTCAAGAGGGACTGATTCCTTCTGCAAAAGTATCCATTCTTCGATCCATCACCTCATCATCGCCATTCCTCGCCTGTAACCCCAATAGGACCCAATAGATTGAGTCACCTAGTGACAGAGAGTGCCTCTCTATCCTTGTCGGTGTGGATAAAGGTGAAGGTGGTGTGTTCCAAGCTTCGTCGGAGAAGCTCTGGTGAGCTTCATCTGCACCATGTTTCCCCATAGGTATGAGCTGCATAGATTAGGTTTCTTTATTGCATTTATTTCCAGTAGTTTAGATTTAGCTTTAGTTTCATTAATTAGTCTCTATTTTCATTTAATTTTAAGAATTAAAATTCCTAGAGCACTAGTCTCTAATCCCAAATTCATTGCGATCCGACTATATCCACCCGCCATTTCGCATCATCTTCGAACCCCTATGCCTTCTCCCTTCATTTTCATCTCGGATCCTACAAGGAATTGAGCCACCGAGGTCCATCTCCTCTCCCTTCGTCGGACCTCATCATCCCCTTCACTAACATGCTACCTAGATTCATTTTTAGAGTCGAGGAAGACCCCACCGTGCTCCTTTCATTTTTGTGCAGGAGCCTGATAAAGCAATCCATATAAAGCAGACCTCCAAGCTCATAACAGAGATCCAAGTAGTGAGATGCTCCAGACCCCCTTCGATGGGGTCCAGACATTTTTGAATGGCCATGTAGGTGCATACGAGCTCCAGGAAGAGAAAGAATCCTTCGACGAAGGAAGATAAGGTCGTACAATGTCAGAATCCACGAAGGAAGTTCGGGGAAGAAGTCCTTCTTCCCCATTCTTCCTTCATCTATGAGAACTGTCCGATCGAAGCCCCTGATCCATATTTTATTTATATCGTCCAATCAAGAATGAAGTAGTATGTCCCCCCCCGTCAGATTGAGCCACGTGGATTGCTAAGAGCCCATCGATCGTGCACTTTGAGGGCTAAATATTTAAGTAACCCCTATGATTTTGATATTTACTTAGGGTGAGTTTGGTTGCCGGGTTACCCTAGGGTAAACTAGGAGAGGGTAACCTGTTTTTGTGTTTTGGTGTTTGGATAGAGGGTTTGGTGTTGAGTGGGTTTATTGTGATGTGATTGTATTGGAGTTTGAAAAGTGAGTAGTTATTGTGATGTGATTGTATTGAAGTTTGGAAAAATGAGTAGAAGTTGAGTAATTTATAATTTTTAGATGATATGATGATGTAAAATATTATTTTTTGATGGAATAGATGAAAGAGAAAATGATTTATATAATATATTAAAAAATAGAGGAAGAGTGAACCTCACAAGTGAGAGAAGGAGTGGGTTTTGAGGGGTAAACCCTCCAAAGGGAGAGTTAACCCTCAATCCAAACATGGCCTTAGAAGTCATGTAAATATTCAGTTAAGCTTAAAGGGAGTTGTAAAAATTGCACGAACCCCCTGGACATTTTTCGATATTACATAAAGGTCCAATGCCATCTCACCTCATGTAGCGGCCCACATGAGGTGGGCAAATTTCTGCTGACCCCTCCTGGGTTCTGTTATTTTTGTTTAGTACTTTAATTTGTAATTAAGTATAAACTTTTGGGATTATTTGCATACAGCTCCTGACTTTATTTATTATTGTAAATATACCCTCACTAGCATTTTAAATTATCTTGTATCTTTTTATTTTCATTAAATAGGTCTAGTGCCTCATTTATTTTGAAAAAATTATTATGAATGCCTCAAATATTGTTTATGCATGCTATGATTTTTATTAGCATTTACTTGTATTTTCCATTTATAAAAAAATATTTTGGAGCTATGTATTCCCTGTTTAACTATAACAATACAAAATATTACAAAACCTATTCTAAAAATTCCAAATATATATATATATATATATATATATATTACTATATTTTATAACTCCAGACCAAAAATCACAAAAACTATAAAAAGAAAACCTTAAATTTTGTAGGATAGGTATAGCTACAATGGCTACCGTCCACTCTCATTTCCACCTCCTCTTATTGAGTTGGTTGCACTTGAACTTAGAAGGGAATATCTCGCTTCTCGAGGAAAGAGTTGCTAGATTGGGTAATTAGGGTCACATTGTTGGAGAAGATTATCTCTTTTCCATTTTAGTGGAGAGGAGCTACATATTGCTTGCATTGTATAAGATAGACGTATAGTCATAAGGGACTATGTTTGAATTAGAATAGTTCTACCCCTTTTGAGGAGACATGGACAGAATTTTGTGGGTCTTAGAGGCTGTTGAGTTTCAAGTCTGCTTCCCAATAATGTTCTGACCAAGCTAAAACTCCAAAGGTCCGATTGAGCTCCAAACATTGATTTTATGAAGATAGTTTAAAAGTTAAAATCAATCCAATTTATTTCTTTTTTCCCTTTTTTTTACAGTCATTAGCATAAGTATTTTTAGGGACTAACAATGGCAAATATAGGGGGCTATGAATATCCATTTCATCATCTTTATTCTTCCATTTTAGTGTTAAATCCATAGCTAAATGTATGTATATAACATTGTTTTGATCAAAATAACATTTACTCATTGACATTTAAGAAAAAGAATGAAGTGTCGAAGACACTGAATGATCCTAGACCCCGAGACCAAGTCATCATGATGACTTGGTTAACAAGTAATAAATTAGGGGGAGATAGGGAAGATTAACTATACACAATACAACTTAAAACCCTATTTTTTATTCATCAATAAATCCATTTTGAGACCGATTTTATTATTTATTATTTAAAACTAAAATCAATAAATTCTCAATATGAAATTGTATATAATCATGTACAAATACAAAATTGATTTCATTCAAAAATAATTTTCCCATGACATACATAATAAAAAGCCGCAAAGAAAACTTCATAGACATGTATCTTCTCCATACTGATTTGAAATTGTCCAAAATCACCTTTATTGTTCATAAAATTATAGTACATTTAATGAAGTGGTTTCATTTAATTTGGATTTAAGGTGCAAAAGTTGGCTTTTGGGTCCTCATCGTGTAATATACATGTATATAAGATCCATTATATTTATTCTTTAATTTGTTTTCACTATCTTATATTTTTATATATTTGTAAATATTATACAAAAAATTAATTAATAAAAAATAAAATGAAGTCCTTAAAAAGTCATTAAAATAGATAATATACTTTAATACATAGGTACATTATACATATATAATACTTATACAAATTTATTTAAACAAATAAATAAATTCAGAAAAATAAACTAAAAATATGTAAATGTGTATCTAAAAGTTATAAATATATATAAATTATGTATAAAATAACAAAATATAAAATAAAAAATAAAAATAAAATACCTTATACATATATAAATATACGTATAATTACACTTGTGAAAATTAATATCTAATAAAGTAACTCGTAAAAATAAATAAAAAATCATAATAAAATATTATAAAAGATAATAAACATTTTTATATTTTGACCTAAAAATAACAAAATCATTCATTATTTTAAATATATTTAATAAAGAAATTATTCCCTATTTTGTCTTCTAGCAGTTACATGGACCAATGAGGAGCGACTCCTCGTTGACCTTGGTCAACTCCTCACCCCTCATAGCCCTGTAGCTCTCAAAGTCGAATACCTTGATTTCTCCTAATTTCTCTGCCAGAGACTTGCATTGTTTTAGCTCGATTACTTCTTGACTTTTCTTCCTCGATCCACACCCTTTCACGCGTGCATCTTTCCTCGATCAAAGGATCGTTGAATCAAGCAAATCACCTCAGTCAAACCCCGACTATACATGAGCTTGTGCATCACCCCATTTTGAATTTGATCCCTCTTCAAATAGTTCTTCATACCTCAGATCATGTTGTAGGTGTATAGCTAGTGACAGGAGCATGCCTCGTCAAATTGCAGCAAGGAGGAGCTTTTCTTAGGGTCGATCCAAGCCTCGCAGACACCTTCTGGAAGAGATTATGTGTTCCTTGTCTTAGGGAGTATTGGAGCTATTTTAATACATCTTTATGTAGTTTCCAATTCCAGTAAAGTAGTGTAGTTTCTATTTCATGTATTTTTTACGCATTTGAGTTTAAATCCAACGATCTTAGTTCGCTGGAGCTCTAAGCTCCGGCCACTGACACCATCGTTCGAAACATCTTTGTCACCTTCGCCATATGGTTCTCCATCTGCCTACCAGTTCCACTCATGTTCTGACCGAGAACGGGCAATGGAATCTCCACTCCATCCCCTCGCTGGAGACCCTCCACCCCGAAGCACCAGCCCTCCATTTCACCTACTGATGGGTCGAGGCAGTTTTCCCTCGACCCTTTGTTCTTTTGTGCATGTATTATGCTCAATGAAGCCATCCATGGATCAATTCGACCTAGAATAAGGTTTTCTAGATCCCATAGCTTCATCGATGTACCAAGACCTTAACGATGGGTCATGGACCTTTATAGCACCATCAGCGGGTGCGGAAGGACTCGAGCTCCATTTTGAGATACCTAGAAAACATCCAGATCGAAGTTGAGAAAGAGTGTGGATCGAAGCGAGCTCTGGTGGTTTTTCTCCCATGTTCTTCATTGTAAGCAGCAGCTAGAGTAGGCACTCCAGATTGAGCGACGTTAGACAGATGTGACCGAGCCTAAACCATTGATCTCATTAGGAGATTTAATACCAGATGTCAGAATTGAACAGATATCGAGCATTCCCAGACATTGGTCACTAAAGTGGAGCTACATAGTGCACGAATAACCATCAATCAATGCCCTTCGAGGCGTATTTTGCATCCTCTACCATTCTATTTTTGTATTTTATTTTTAGTCCTTAAACTTTATTTGTAGTTCAAATATTCCTATAATATTTATACTTCAAATCCCAAGCTTTCCTCTATTTATAGTTAGGTCCAATCCATGTCACTTCACGTGCTTGCGTGTGTGAGGGGACTGGACATTTTGCACCTAAAACCTTGTGGGTCTTTGTATTTTGATTTAGTCATGTAACTTTCAGATTAAGTGTTATATTTTGTAGAAAAATGTTAATTATGACATGGAAGTTGTGTAATATTGCAAAATAACCTTGCCAACACATTTAATTTCATTTCTTGTATTTTCATTATTAGAAAATAGCATTTTGCATCCAAAATTTATAGAAAAATTATCTTAAGTTCTTAGAATCATAATATATCATGTATATTTTTTATGCAATTAAAATTATTTTCCCATTTAACATTGCATTTTCACTTATTTTATATTTAAAAATACATAATAATTAAAAAAATATTTTGAAAATTTCTGAAAAATCCAGTGTATTTTTTACGCATATTTGATTTTCTAGAATTAGTTTTGCAAAAGATTACCAAAAACTCCTAAAAATTATAAAATCCTAAACTCTTATAAATTTGTAAAAAAATATATAAATCAAAGATTTGTTTCTATTTATTATTTCTATTAATCTCATATATTATATATTAAAAATAGTTTTTAGAATTTTAATAAAGGCAATTGAATTTATTTTCCTCTTTATAAAAATGCAAAAAACATTACATTTTCTCTTGGTTTGCATTTAAAAATACATAAAAATATAAAAAATGTTGAAAATTTCTAGAAAAGTTCCAGTGTATTTATTTATGCATATTTGATTTACTGACTTTTTATTTTTGCAAAAGACTACAAAAAACTATTAAAAAATACTAAAGGCCTTATACAAATTTAAAAAAGTATATAAAAACCTAAAAATATTTGTTGTTATTTAATATTTCTATTTATCTCATATATATATTAAAAATATTTTTGGGAAATTTCGAGCATATTATCTATTTTTAAAGTCACAAAATAGTTCAGCTTATTATTATATTCATTGTTTCGTCGTATTTAATCCTTTAAAAATCACTTAAAAATACCAATACTACTAGAAAAATCACAAAAATAATGAAAAATTATTAAAACACAAGAATATTTTATATTTTAATATATATATATAACCCCATATATATCTTATGTAGATATTATTTTTGTATAGTAAATATAATAATTATTATTAAGTATAAATACCTTAAATAGATTTTACAACCTTTAAAAAATAAAATCGACCGTCCTTAACTGTATTTCCTGATTTTATATATTTATATCATATATGATATTAATATTATACTTATTATATATAATTATTATATTTTAAAAAGAGAAAAATAAAAAGGATAAATATCAAAAATAAACAAAAACTAGTCACAGAGGAATATGTATCAAAATAGTAGATACCTCCATTTTGCCTAAAGCCCTTAGCAACTAATTTGGCTTTATATTTATTAATTGATCCATTGGGCCTAGGCTTTCTCTTAAACACCCGCTTGCTCCCAATGGTAGAGCACCCTTTGGGTAAATCAACCATTTCCCAAACTTCATTAGTCATAATAGAATCCATCTTAGATTTGATAGTTTCCTTCTATTGATTTGCTTCAGATTAAGACATAGCTTCCTTGTAACTTGGTGGATCACACTCGATCTGGTATACAATAAAGTCACTGCCCATATCCTTGTCTATACATGGTCCTTTACTCCTCCTTGGCTTAATTTCTTCTGAAAGTTCATTGGGTTCAGGTTGAGTCTCAACCCCCACATTCGTTATCATTTCTCCTTGACCTCGAATAGATCCAGATGTGGAGGCAACTTCATCAGTCAGATTTTGAGGAATCCCAGTATTCATAGGGAGACATCTTCAAAAAAGGTAGCATCACCGAGTTCAAAATAGCGTTGACATCTATGCCAGGTATTACGGACCGAATTACCAAAATGTATATGCATAGCTATTTTCTAAATAGCTAAGAAGACCACATCAGTAGTTTTAGGACCAAGTTTCTTTCTCTTTTGTTATGGGACTAAAAAGTTTGCAAGATATCCCTATACTTTGAGACACTTTATGCTTAGTTTCATGTTTCTCCAAAAATTCAAAAGGACACTTTTCTATATGTCTTGGATGGACCCCATTCAGAATATGGCATGTCATATTCAAGGTCTCTCCCCACATATAGTTGAAAGTACATAACTTTGTAGGAGAGCATGGATCATATCAGTTAAGGTCTTATTTTTTTATTTTGTTGTCCCAATTGATTATGGTGAATATGGAGTAGTAAACTCCATCAACTAACAGTTTGCATTATTCATTAAACAAGTTAGAAGTATATTCACCTCATTTATTTGACCTATGGCATGTAAGCATTTTTCTTGTTTGTCTTAGCCTCATTCTAAAAAAATAAGAAATTTCTCTAATACTTCATCCTTGATTTTCATTAGATACACATATCATTATCTACTATCATCATCTATAAAGGTGATAAAGTATTTTCTATTATCTCTTGTCAACACACAATTAAATCACATATACATGTGCACTAGATCCAAGATCTCACTATCTCTATATACAGACAGAAAAGACTTCATAGGTGTCTTATCTTGCACACAATCACATTTTTAAGTTTTATCATTTGTATGTTTATGAATTATCTCTAAATTTATCACTTTTAATTGAATTTTAATTCATATGTCCCAATCTACCATGCCACAGATCAGAGGATTCTAAATTATTAAACACATGAGATACAAAATTAGAACATTAGAATTCAAAACATTTTTTGAATCAATGTTTAAAGAATTACATCTAATTCTAAACAACAAATTATATGCCGAATAGCTTTTCTGAAAAAAGTGCCATGTCTTGGAATAACAACTTTTAATCAAAATAAAGCCACATAAAAACATATTTCACGTCGAGGACAAGCATCACCCTGTGTAAAGTTCAGACTTGTCTGGAGGAGAACCTCTAGTGGACTTATCTAGACCCTAGTCACTTGAACGCAGAACCGTTCCCCATCTTCACAGTATCACTATTGCATATTTGATAAGGAGAAAACAATTACCTGTAGGAATGGATTTGAATACTACCTCATGTATCCACAAGCCACTCATTAGGATCATGGATATGGTAAAGTTCGGGTCTCATCGAGACATACCCCTCACTAGCTCCAAGTTCCTCGGTGATTACATACACTTGAGGACTCCCATGTGTGGTATTTGGTTGAGCTTTTAAGGATGAACAACCCATCTTCTAATCACCAACATGATTACAGTATCAATAGGGTTATTCTTTACCTTTTTCTTATTCTTGCCTTTCGGTTTTATGTTATCTTAGTTGTTACTACCCTTTCCCTTTTTTTCTTTGTCGTTCGAGGTCATAAAATTGACCTTTTCCTGAACATAAGCAGGAATCACATGCTTTTGCTTCACGTGTTCCTCCTCTATGGAGATTGCCATCATCAAGTCATCCATATAAATTTCCCCTTTTTTGTTTCGAGATCATACCAAAGTATTCACAAAACTTGGAAGAATTTTTAATGATGTACATGACTTGAAATTTCTCTGAAGTTTCATTTCAGAATCTTTTAATCCATGGAGTAGGAGTAGAAACTTGTGTACATGTTTATAAATCAACTTTCCCTCGACCACAAAAAAATTAAGAACTTAACGATGGAGTATTTCTCTATGTCGAGATCATCGTGTTATACTTCCTGACCAGTTCTTCCCACGACCCCTTCACAGTATGTATGGAATAACAATCTACATCAAACCATGTGTTGGACGTATTAGGAACAAACCAACCAGCATCATATCCTCTCGAATACCGGTTGTTGGGGATATGAACTCCCTTGATACAGATGCATATATGCAATCGAACATCACCACAGAAACACGTGAAAGAAAGGAAAAACAACCAGATATAGATGTGGCAGGTCACCTCTCGTGACCACCGGAGAAGAAGGATTGCTATATATTAGAACATGTACAACTCTCTCGGTTCCCTCGCTCTTTCTTCTCTCTCCCCCCTTCTCTAGGAGTTACATTGTTCTTGTGGTGGTGTTGAGGTGATAACCGCAGATTATCGAGGGTCTAAATACATCGCTGTGGCGACCCACAATAAAATGCGATTAATCAACAATGAACCCACAATCAAGTATCAAATAATGAAAAAGAAGTGTGGAGTCAAAATTTATTTTTAACTCTACATAAAAGATGTATAGATGCAAGTACGTAGAGAGTTCGAACACAGGGAGCAAACAGGGTAATTCTCAAAAATGTGCACAAGTATGTGTGTGTGATAAGTCTACACTAAGCAAGCAAACAAAGCAATTTTTGTGGGTTTTTAATTTTTAATTTTTTATTTTTATTTAATTTTTAATTTTGTATTTGATTTTTAATTTTCTGATTTTTATATTTTATATTTTATATTTTTTTTTTTAGTTTCTTTTTCAATATTGCAAAGTAAAAACAATATAAGAAAAGGCAAGGTAAAATATTTATAAAAATGCACAAAAATACTCAAAAATCCAGAAATAAAATGTTTTTGATCTTTTTAGGGTTTTTTACTGTTTTTGTGATTTTTGGGGATTTTTCAAGGTGTTTTTGATATTTTTAAATACTGAAATAAGAGAAAACAATGACAAAGTTGCTGGCTGTGAGTAAAATAGGAGTTAAAAATAGCGAACAACGACCAAAATTTTTCAGACTATTTTTCAAATGAAGAGGACAAAATCAGGAACAAACAGGAACTGAGTTTGTGATTTTTGGATTTTTCTTTGGTTTTATATATTTTTTTGAAGTTTTTGAGTGTTTTTAAATTTTTAAGGTTTTTCTTTTGAGATTTTTAGTGATTTTTGGACTGACACTAAAATAGGTTAAAATAGACACTAGATAATTTTTTTGGAATTTTTGGAGGTGTTTTACTATTTTTTTGGTATTTTCTAAGCTAGACAGTGCACAAATTAGATGTTTTTGATTTTTAATAAATATGAAGATAAGATAAAATCAAAAACTAAATATGTGGCGTTAAAGTACACTTATCCAGAAACTTAACTTCAAAATTTGAGAATTTTTGGATATGAAATGATCATTCAAATAAATCCAACAAGCATGCAAACATTAAACAGTCCTGGCAGGGGTATATATGCAATTTACAAAACATCCAGGGGCATGCACGCAATTTTTCACAAAATATCGAACTGAATATTTAAATTTTTAGCACCAAAATGCAATTACAAAATCCGGAGGGACTTTAGCACAAAATATCCAAACCACGCACGTGCTATACACGCGCCTGGCAGGGACCTAACTGTAATATCCGAAAGTTTCAAGGGTTGTTATGCAAAATATCCCAAAGTTTTAAGCTGAGCATGAAAGTTCTGGGACTACAAGGAAATATCCTAACCCTGGGGGGGATTGTTGCAAATATTACACAAATTCTTAAAGGCCGTTGAAAGATTATAAACTAAAAGATAATAACACAAAAACGCTGGGCAATGTACGCAAAATACCCAGCAGGCTGGCAGATCCAACGGTGCTCGATCGTTCACTTATGCCACGTGTCGGAACTGCAGCGGCGGATACCCCTTCGCACGCCGACGCTCAGGATTAAAAGATGGCGCTCGATCGGACGGCTGGGTCTCCTCCTTAGGTTGACGGCCGGGATCAAATACGGGGAGGGGGAATCGACGGCAGCTGTACGCCCCTACCCCTTCGTTCTTGCACAGGCGCGCACGGCGGCAGTGGCGGCGCGCGGGCTCTCCTCTCCGGCGTCTGCAAAAATCGACCCCTCGCGGGGGTCTCCTCGCCCTGGACCTGCAAGAAAGATACCAACAACAGTAAAAGGGTCCAGGGGCCAGCAAAAAAGGGGGGAAAAGGTGGAGCGGACTAGCGGAGATGGTGGCCGGAGCTTGAGGGCTCCGGCGAGTGTTTGATGGTGAAATCGGGTCCGATCAACGGTTTAAATGGCAAATTAAAAGCACGAAATCAAAGCTAGGACTAACAGCTACCTAATGAGCAAGAAAATAGGAAGAAAAACGACCTCGAGGGTGGTGTACCCGAAGTTGGAACCTCACGGCCAGGAGATGGCCGGAGATGGTGGAACTCGATCTTAGGTGCTCACCGCACCTCGACTGAAGCGTGGAGAGGATGCCCTGTCACTGGAGCTCCGCTCGATCCAAGCCCGGAGGGTTTTGGCGCCCTAAAGTCGGTTCAAAGAGGAATGGGGGAAATGAGGTTGGTTTTGAAACATGGTCCTAGAGCAACCTTCGAGGCAAGATCACGGGCGGCATGATGATCCAATCCCCGAGATGAAGGCTAGCCGTGATAGATCAGTCATAGGGCTACAAGTTTCGTGAAGAGGCCGACCTGATTCGATGAAAGGAACGGCCTCCAAAAATCCTCGAAGTCCAAGAAATATCATGTTCTGACACAGCCCAGGTGTTGGGCAGAGAGTTGACCGAGGTCAACTCTCCTAGCCCCCTGGTTGGTCCACGTGGACCAACCAGGAAAAACCTAGGGAAAAAGATTTGTAAAATCAAATTAAAATAGAAAACGATTTTATTGATTTTTTATTATAAAATGAAAAATGTTTAATTTTTTATAAAGTATTTTATAGTGATTTTTATTTATTTTTAGGAAGTGTATTTTTACAAGTTGACTTTTATACCCTTTATAGGTATAATATTCTATGTATTGTATTCTTTTATTTTTATTTAGGTATTTTTAATATTATTATTTTTATTTATGATTTTATAAAATTATAAAATACTTTTATCTACACAAATATATTTTTATTTTATTTTTATGAAATGTTTTGTATATTATATAAAATATAAAGGTATAATGTATAGGTATGTGTATAAATAATGTATCTATGTATTTTATTTTTAAGTATTTTATTTTTTTGTTTTTATTTAGGTTTTTATTCTTATTTTACTGTACATAATTATTATAAGTATTATTTACAAAATTATAAAAATATAAAATTATAAAAATAATAAATAATTAATAAATTGAATATTTTATTCGGTACAAGTATACAATGAGGGTCCAAAAGTCAACTTTCAAACCGTAGCTCCGCCAAATGCGAAACCACCGCCAATAAATAGCTTATTTTCTTCTATATACAATTAAAGGTGAGTATACGGCATTTGGAGTTTTCATTTATGAGATACGGGTCTGGGAAGTTGGCATTCTGGATTTTTATTCAGACCATAACTTTTTATCTGTACATTATTTTTCTGTGAAATCAATTTTGTATTTTTCTTTATTTAATTATCTACAACTTTCATGTACAAAGTTTCTTTATTTGATGTATAAAAAGTGGAACCAAAAATAGGTCCCAAAATGAATAAAGAATGAATAGAATGTATAGGTATTTTTCCTGTGTTTTGGCCCTTATCTCCCCCTACTTTATTCCTGGTCGACCTATTCATCAAGATGCCTAGGTCTCGGGGGTTTTGGGTCATAAAATATTTACAATATTTTATTCTTTTTCTTTTCTTTATTTATTCTATAATTTTGGCCTTAATTACAGTAATTTATACATTATTGAGATGCACATGTATGAATGCTAAGATGCTTGATTTAAGGCTATTTACAGGCATTTGCTAGGGTTTTTGGTGCCAAAATGATAGAATAAAGATGATGAAATGTGGATTCATCATCCCCCTATACTTTACCTTTGCTAGTCCCTAGCAAACACTTATGCACTAAGTGCATAAAGAGAAAAGAAAGAAAAGAAAAAGAAGAAAATTGGATGAAGTTTAATTATCAAACTTGTCTTCACAAAATCAAAGTTTGGAGCTTAAGTCGGACCTTTGGAATTTTAGTGCGGTCGGAACCTTAATGAGAACCAAGTTTGAAATCCAATAGTCCTTTAGAATCCCAAAACTCTGTCCAAGTCTCCTCAATAGCCAGGTCAGAAGTACTTCAACTTATACGCAAACTCTTACGACTATGAATCTGACTCGTACAGTGTAAGTGATATGTAGCTCCCCACCTCAGAAGTGACACAGAAACAACCTCCCCCAACCTGGTAACTCTAATGCCTCGGTCTAGCAACTCTTTCCTCGAGAAGCGGGGTATTCCCTTCTAAGTTCAAGTGCAACCGGCTCAAGAAGAGGGGGAAGAAGTATAGACTTTTGGGAGCTCAACCAGTGTAGCTAAGTCTCCCGCTGCAAGCTTCATGAGATGTAACATGGATACCATAAGCTTTTGCTTTATTGGACTATATACACTCCGGTGGGGTTATTAAATTTTCAATCCGACCCACCACTTTTTTGGAGTTCTTTTCTTTTTTCTTTTTTTTCTTTTGTTTTTTTTTTCAATTGCATCTGTACAACATATCTACATGGTGCAGCATATATACAAGAAATTTTCCTCTTGAGCCAGTAGACTATCCCTCTTTTGAAGCTTTATTGCAACCCACGGCTTCTGTCTTTAGCCTTCATCACCACTAGACCAAGTTGAGGTGCACTTCCTTCACTAGAAGAAGAAGAGAGGTTCCGCCTAGAAGTACTACCCTCATATGCTACCCCAAGCCAAAGGAGACTGCCTCCTCACCACCTCATCCATGGAGAGCTATGTGAAAGGTGCAGGTGTCCAAGTTAGGTCATTATCAACAAGAGTCGTGCGTGTGCTCCGAAATACTCTACTTAGGCAGTCAAGAATCCATTGAACCAAGTCCCGTGATCCTCAAAGAATTAAGTCAACTAGACCTGAAGTACCTCAAACCCAGTTCCTATAAGGTTCCTGTTATTAGGTAGATTTTAAGGTCCAATCAAGCTCCAATCTCCAGATTTTACTTAGACTTGTTCAACTATCAAACTCAATCCGAAAAATGCTCATGCCATGCAATGCTATGCAGAAAATATTTTTGTGATGCAATTTTCAAGATTTTGAATTTTTTTATGGATTTTTGAAAAGATGATGCATGTGTATGCAGATGCATTTTTTTTTTGTATTTTTCAAAAAGATCTTTCAAATGTTTTTGGATTTTCATTTTGCAAATTTTTTTGGGATTTTTGAAAACAAAAGATTTTGGCTGCAAACTAGGTTAAAAATATGTACACGGGAATGCTTCTTATATATACAAGAAGTGGATTTTAAGAATTTACAAGGGTAAGTGGTCAATTTTATACATATATAGGTAGTGGATTTTGGTGTGATGTTAGTATTCCTCAAACTTATTTGACACAAGCTTTTCACACAATTTTTGAAAACTATAGTCCAAAATAATTTTTACAAACATGTACACTCATTTGAAAATCATTTTGCAAAGGCTTTCAAAACAGTATATATAAAGGTTTTTCAAATATTTTTGCAACCATTTTTCAACCCATTTGCAAATCATTTTTCAAACATTTTATTTCACACAAAAGAAAATAAATTTTACAAACCACACATTTTTACACAGGTTGAAAACATGTAACAAAACATTTTCAAAATAGTTTTCAATAGATGTTCACAAAGATTTTCAAACTATTTTTCAAACATTTTGCAAAAAACATTTTCACCTGATTTATTAATCAGTATGTACAAAAAGAATTTGAGGAATAACCACATCTTGTTATTAAGGATTTTTAATGAATTATTAGCCATATTTATTAGGAAAATACGAAAGTACGAGTTATGGCTAAAGTATATACGCAGTATATACGACCCCCCTATACTTAGCTTGAGCTATGTCCTCATAGATCAGAGAGAAAAGAGAAGACATAACTCGTACTAAGCATAGGCAAGTCTAAAGAATGAAGGAATAAATAACGGAATGAATGAGAAGTTGACCGTCCCCCCTATACTTAGGATCAAATAATCCTAAGTATAGCAGACTGTACACAATGCAGGGAGGGTCAAGGGTGGGAATGAACAGATCGTACTCAGATTGTCTCCCCCTATACTTAGGGTAAGATATCCCTAAGTATAGACAAGAAGAGGAGACAATGGAGAGGATCGAAAAGAATAGAGAAACGCGAGGTGCACGCCCCCAATACTTAGGACAAAGTACGTCCTAAGTATGGAAAACTGTCTACAAGGGCGGCACCTTTTTGATAGATGAAGAAGATAGAATAGGAAAAGAAGAAAAGAAGAAAAGGAAAAGAGATGAGATCATGAGAATGTACACACCGCTCCCCCTATACTTAGGGTAAAAGAAGCCCTAAGTATAGACAACAACAGGAGCGATGACACAGAACGAAGAAGGAACACTCGGCTCGTCCACCCCCCTATACTTAGGACAAAGTACGTCCTAAGCAAGGCAAACACGAGAATGGGTGGTCGAGCAATACGGAAGAATGAATCGAGGTACACAAGGGAATATACAACAAAGATGGATATACACATGATCAAGAAGGTGGAAAGCTGACCTTCTTGCGAGACCGCTGAGGGATAGATCTGATATGGTGTATGTCGACATCGGGGTCCACAGTGGACGGAGGCCGATCAGGGTCGACACGGGGAAGGCCCTCAGTGGAGTCAAATCGGAAAGGGACGAACTGATCGATGGAAGCAGTTTGGCTAGGTTCTCCCTTGGTGGTCCTATGGTGTGAAGGCACAGACGGGTGAGTGGAAGAAGTACGCCTAGGTCCGGCCTTGGAAGTCTCGCCGATATCGAAGTGAAATGGGACAAACTCATCATCCTCGGAAGAAGTGTAATCGGAGTCGTCCTGCGAGTCCTCATCCAGGTCAAAATCAAAAGGAACGAAATCATCAGTGGAAGTATACGAACTCATATCGTCCTCAAGACTCTCACCTGAATCCTTGTCTTCAACAAGAGGTCTGAATTTATCAAAATAAATAGCAGCATCATAACCGACCTCAATCATCTTGACCTGTGAAGGGCCAGGAACGGATTTATCAGTGGAATTAGTCAAACTAGATCCGTCCTGTCTAGTCTTACCTGGGTCATTTGTTGCCTTATGAGGTCTCTCAAAGTAATGGGCAACATCATACACATCCTCAATTATTTTGGTATCTGCCCCCTGCTCAAATGGTTCAATCACATAAATACTCTGGATCTCATCGACACATCGCCACACACCAGGAGGAGGATTAGTGAGGTCCATGCTTTCCGACTTCCTCCCCTTTCGGGGGATCCGTCGGGTCTCATTAGGGATCTCTAAGGAAGTATCTCTAGTATCATCAGGTTTGTCACAGGCCTCAGAGTCAGCTATGATCGGTGAAGGTACATCAGGTGCGGGTCTCTGGTCAACTGTGGGTGCGGTGATCGACACTTCGTTCCCGTCAACAGGACGGAAACGAACCTCTCCTGATCCATAATCAATAACGACCCTCGCAGAGGCGAGGAATGGTCGTCCCAGGATGATTGGAGATGGCTCCCCTGTGGAGTTCTCCATGGGCAACACGACAAAATCAACATTGTGGCTCGTGCCCTGAATAGAAATGACGGCGTTTTCAAGGATACCCTTCGGCCTCTTGATGGATCCATCAGCAAACTGAACGATCATCCTGGTTTTCTTGAGAGGCCCTAAGTGAAGAGACTGTACCAGCGAGAAGGGTAGTATGCTAATCGAAGCACCGCCGTCTAGGAGAGTGCGATCACAAGTATGGTCAGAGATGGTGCAAGTGATGAAAGGTGTAGCTGTGTTCTTCTTCTTGGGAATGGGACGGTGTGTGATGGCGAGGGTAGTGGCCATGGTCAAAATGTGACGCTCAGATCTTCTCCTCCGCTTTCTCTTCTTGGGAAGAGGAGCAGATAATTGGGTCATGGCCTGCTGAAGTGGGGCACGGATGATCTCATGAATAGTGTCCACCACTTCGGGTTCAGTCAACATTTTTTTGAATTTTTGGACTTCCTCCATACAAGGGAGGAAGTCGGAATCAGCATATACACGAGGCATGCCAAGAGCAGTCTGTACAGTGGCATCCTCGGGGTCAAAGGTGGGACTGGATGTGAATGGGTGTGTGGTCAAGGGTTCTGGCAAATGGACTCTCTCCTCAAAATCTTGATCAACCAAGTGTCTCCCGAAATCTTTTTGGATTTTTAAATTTTTCTCATTTTTTTGTATTTTTGGCGATTGCAAGCTCCCATGATTCTTCACAAGCAAAGCTGTATCCTCAATGAAAAGAGCACTAGTCCGATATTCTCTCAAAGTGTCAAGATTTTCCTTCATCAAATTGATGTGCTCTAGCATTAGGTTCATGACAACACTCATGGAGGTCGTGGGAGGTGACTCCAACAGGTCAGACTCGGGTGGATGTGATGGTGGAGGCGGATAATATATATGTGGGGATGGAGGTGGGTAGAAGTCCGAGGTCTGAAACTGTGGCTGAGGCAGATATGTACAAAAATCAGAAAAACTAGGAGGATCCTCCTGATAAAAGGGAGGTGGACCGGCTGGAGGGTAGGAGGAATCCGCAAAATCCGGATAAAAATCTCTCCAGGAATCCATCTCGAAACAAGAGAAATGATTCGGGGGAGCACGTCGGTCAAGTCAAGAGAGTGAAGAAGAAGGCGCAGGTGCGCAGAGATGATCTAAGACGCACACAAAACAATCACAAGCAAAAATGAAACAACCAAACCCTCAATTCACCTACTCAACTCGGTAGAGACCGAAAAATCGGTCTTTTTATCTTGTCTGTTTTAGAGTTAGGTGAAAAAGTCAAGAAGTTGTACAAACACTTAGGGGCTTAAAATGGGATTTGGGCACTAGCCTTAGTGTGTGCGCGAGCAATGTAAAACGAAGACAATGAGGGGATTACTCGCCCCAATACAAGATTTTTCTTTTGGTCGGTTTTAGGGTCAAGTAAAATTAGCAGTCCCAATTTTATTGATTATCACTTTTTTTTTGGATTTTTAATAAAAATGCACGATCCTAACGGGGATTCAATTCCTTTAAGCTCCTAGGTTGGCAAAATCAGAGGGAGAGTCGGAAAAGCAATGCAAGCGGCAAACAATGATGAATGCTAAAGCGTAAATGCTCACCTTGCCTCCAGCACTCTACATGCAAGGATGCTCAGCAGAATTGAAACCTATCTATATGCAAATGTAAGCCGATGAAATCGCCCTAAGTTTCAGAAATTGCTATTATCGTGAAGAACCACAAGTCGGCCACTTATCTTTAACCTAAGAGTCCGGTCTTGGCTTACCCCTCCTCTTCTCGACACATTCGAGTTCAGGAGTAGCGCTTGATGGGGCTCGCTCACGGCACACGGGTTAAGAGATAAATGAACAGACTGTTTAAACTTTGACTAAGTCCAAACGCGGCTATAGGTACATGCAAAGATATTAGGTGTTTGGCCTTAGTCTATCGCAAGAAATCCTAAATCTAAGGGCTCAATCACACAAAGTGAAGAAAATAAAACCGGAAAACAAAGTAAAAAAATGCGATGAAAAGCCGACAAAACTGCGGTGAGCCCCCAAGTGAACAAACACTTGGAAATTGGGCCCGAATGTCCAAGAGTCCGAGTACCTGTATTATTACAAAGAATGGTCTCTCTCTCACTACGAATTACAAAATAAATACAATGCAAGAATATAAATGCTAAGAATTTGTCTTGCAAAATCCTCCAAGTCCTTCTTCGTGCTAAGCTAAAGCCGCTTCACGTGGGTGCCAAGGTGCTCCAAGAGGGGCTCCTCCCTCGATCCGCGTACCTCGCACGGAATCCAAACAAGGAGAGTGGTTAGACAATTCAAAAGATATATCAAAAATAAGGAAAATAAAACTAGCAGAAATAAAAACCGCAAAGGTAGACAAATAGTCACAACACAAAGCAAAAACGAGAATTACGCGCTGTTGCTCCCCGGCAACGGCGCCATTTGATAACCGCAGATTATCGAGGGTCTAAATACGTCGCTGTGGCGACCCACAATAAAATGCGATTAATCAACAATGAACCCACAATCAAGTATCAAATAATGAAAAAGAAGTGTGGAGTCAAAATTTATTTTTAACTCTACATAAAAGATGTATAGATGCAAGTACGTAGAGAGTTCGAACACAGGGAGCAAACAGGGTAATTCTCAAAAATGTGCACAAGTATGTGTGTGTGATAAGTCTACACTAAGCAAGCAAACAAAGCAATTTTTGTGGGTTTTTAATTTTTAATTTTTTATTTTTATTTAATTTTTAATTTTGTATTTGATTTTTAATTTTCTGATTTTTATATTTTATATTTTATATTTTTTTTAGTTTCTTTTTCAATATTGCAAAGTAAAAACAATATAAGAAAAGGCAAGGTAAAATATTTATAAAAATGCACAAAAATACTCAAAAATCCAGAAATAAAATGTTTTTGATCTTTTTAGGGTTTTTTACTGTTTTTGTGATTTTTGGGGATTTTTCAAGGTGTTTTTGATATTTTTAAATACTGAAATAAGAGAAAACAATGACAAAGTTGCTGGCTGTGAGTAAAATAGGAGTTAAAAATAGCGAACAACGACCAAAATTTTTTACACTATTTTTCAAATGAAGAGGACAAAATCAGGAACAAACAGGAACTGAGTTTGTGATTTTTGGATTTTTCTTTGGTTTTATATATTTTTTTGAAGTTTTTGAGTATTTTTAAATTTTTAAGGTTTTTCTTTTGAGATTTTTAGTGATTTTTGGACTGACACTAAAATAGGTTAAAATAGACACTAGGTAATTTTTTTGGAATTTTTGGAGGTGTTTTACTATTTTTTTGGTATTTTCTAAGCTAGACAGTGCACAAATTAGATGTTTTTGATTTTTAATAAATATGAAGATAAGATAAAATCAAAAACTAAATATGTGGCGTTAAAGTACACTTATCCAGAAACTTAACTTCAAAATTTGAGAATTTTTGGATATGAAATGATCATTCAAATAAATCCAACAAGCATGCAAACATTAAACAATCCTGGCAGGGGTATATATGCAATTTACAAAACATCCAGGGGCATGCACGCAATTTTTCACAAAATATCGAACTGAATATTTAAATTTTTAGCACCAAAATGCAATTACAAAATCCGGAGGGACTTTAGCACAAAATATCCAAACCACGCACGTGCTATACACGCGCCTGGCAGGGACCTAACTGTAATATCCGAAAGTTTCAAGGGTTGTTATGCAAAATATCCCAAAGTTTTAAGCTGAGCATGAAAGTTCTGGGACTACAAGGAAATATCCTAACCCTGGGGGGGATTGTTGCAAATATTACACAAATTCTTAAAGGCCGTTGAAAGATTATAAACTAAAAGATAATAACACAAAAACGCTGGGCAATGTACGCAAAATACCCAGCAGGCTGGCAGATCCAACGGTGCTCGATCGTTCACTTATGCCACGTGTCAGAACTGCAGCGGCGGATACCCCTTCGCACGCCGACGCTCAGGATTAAAAGATGGCGCTCGATCGGACGGCTGGGTCTCCTCCTTAGGTTGACGGCCGGGATCAAATACGGGGAGGGGGAATCGACGGCAGCTGTACGCCCCTACCCCTTCGTTCTTGCACAGGCGCGCACGGCGGCAGTGGCGGCGCGCGGGCTCTCCTCTCCGGCGTCTGCAAAAATCGACCCCTCGCGGGGGTCTCCTCGCCCTGGACCTGCAAGAAAGATACCAGCAGCAGTAAAAGGGTCCAGGGGCCAGCAAAAAAGGGGGGAAAAGGTGGAGCGGACTAGCGGAGATGGTGGCCGGAGCTTGAGGGCTCCGGCGAGTGTTTGATGGTGAAATCGGGTCCGATCAACGGTTTAAATGGCAAATTAAAAGCACGAAATCAAAGCTAGGACTAACAGCTACCTAATGAGCAAGAAAATAGGAAGAAAAACGACCTCGAGGGTGGTGTACCCGAAGTTGGAACCTCACGGCCAGGAGATGGCCGGAGATGGTGGAACTCGATCTTAGGTGCTCACCGCACCTCGACTGAAGCGTGGAGAGGATGCCCTGTCACTGGAGCTCCGCTCGATCCAAGCCCGGAGGGTTTTGGCGCCCTAAAGTCGGTTCAAAGAGGAATGGGGGAAATGAGGTTGGTTTTGAAACATGGTCCTAGAGCAACCTTCGAGGCAAGATCACGGGCGGCATGATGATCCAATCCCCGAGATGAAGGCTAGCCGTGATAGATCAGTCATAGGGCTACAAGTTTCGTGAAGAGGCCGACCTGATTCGATGAAAGGAACGGCCTCCAAAAATCCTCGAAGTCCAAGAAATATCATGTTCTGACACAGCCCAGGTGTTGGGCAGAGAGTTGACCGAGGTCAACTCTCCTAGCCCCCTGGTTGGTCCACGTGGACCAACCAGGAAAAACCTAGGGAAAAAGATTTGTAAAATCAAATTAAAATAGAAAACGATTTTATTGATTTTTTATTATAAAATGAAAAATGTTTAATTTTTTATAAAGTATTTTATAGTGATTTTTATTTATTTTTAGGAAGTGTATTTTTACAAGTTGACTTTTATACCCTTTATAGGTATAATATTCTATGTATTGTATTCTTTTATTTTTATTTAGGTATTTTTAATATTATTATTTTTATTTATGATTTTATAAAATTATAAAATACTTTTATCTACACAAATATATTTTTATTTTATTTTTATGAAATGTTTTGTATATTATATAAAATATAAAGGTATAATGTATAGGTATGTGTATAAATAATGTATCTATGTATTTTATTTTTAAGTATTTTATTTTTTTGTTTTTATTTAGGTTTTTATTCTTATTTTACTGTACATAATTATTATAAGTATTATTTACAAAATTATAAAAATATAAAATTATAAAAATAATAAATAATTAATAAATTGAATATTTTATTCGGTACAAGTATACAATGAGGGTCCAAAAGTCAACTTTCAAACCGTAGCTCCGCCAAATGCGAAACCACCGCCAATAAATAGCTTATTTTCTTCTATATACAATTAAAGGTGAATATACGACATTTGGAGTTTTCATTTATGAGATACGGGTCTGGGAAGTTGGCATTCTGGATTTTTATTCAGACCATAACTTTTTATCTGTACATTATTTTTCTGTGAAATCAATTTTGTATTTTTCTTTATTTAATTATCTACAACTTTCATGTACAAAGTTTCTTTATTTGATGTATAAAAAGTGGAACCAAAAATAGGTCCCAAAATGAATAAAGAATGAATAGAATGTATAGGTATTTTTCCTGTGTTTTGGCCCTTATCTCCCCCTACTTTATTCCTGGTCGACCTATTCATCAAGATGCCTAGGTCTCGGGGGTTTTGGGTCATAAAATATTTACAATATTTTATTCTTTTTCTTTTCTTTATTTATTCTATAATTTTGGCCTTAATTACAGTAATTTATACATTATTGAGATGCACATGTATGAATGCTAAGATGCTTGATTTAAGGCTATTTACAGGCATTTGCTAGGGTTTTTGGTGCCAAAATGATAGAATAAAGATGATGAAATGTGGATTCATCATGAGGCAATGCCTTTATCCCCCCTCCCCCTCTCCCTATATATAACCCCATTTTAATCTTATAGTCTTGTTACCTTTAGGACTATAAATAGAATACAACTCAACTATTATTAGGATTAGGAGTCTCCCCATTAGGATTCATAATCCTAATATGACTCTAATCCTAACAATCTCTTGAGTTGAATTTCATCATGATCTCTTTATCGTCTTGGATTTTCACTAGATCATCTTTGTCATCTGTAAGTCTCGTTAGCAAGAATTCATTGCCTCTGAGTGATGCGCCCATTGTTGGGTACCCTCAACGTACTACCTTGCATGATCTCCTGCTAGACGCCGCTAGCAGAATTCTTTGACACCTCTGATCGATTTCTCCAAGAGACCACTATATTATGCTTTTGAGGATTGTGCATCTGTTGCATCACATAATCTCGTCGACCCTCATTCTTATCTGTCACATTTATCCCTTCAACAATGTTGAATCCTACTCTGATACCAGTTGTTGAAAACGAACCCACCGATATCGTCTACTCTCGGATACCTATTGTTGGGGATACGACTGAGCTAATACGATGCAACCATGACATATATGGTCGCTTTCTTTCCACGAAGATTGCACCGTCTATCTATCTAGTGAGGGGTTTTCTTTTCCACCATAGGATGTTTGGTTTCAAGCATCGAGATTAATCTTATGATGGTTAACCATATTTTCATGCATTGTTGTCAACACTTTAAATTCCGACCGTCAAATTTCTCAATCATACCAGTCATATCCAACCTTGATTTAAATATTGTATCTGATATATTTTTAAACCTGATTCCAGATATCCTCTCTAAGATTATTGTTACCAGATTCAATAGGCATGTGTTTATGATCCAAGTCCAAACAGAAATACAATGTTTGATACATCATATTAGGAAAGTTCCATGAAGAGCAAAAAGATAAACCAATTGCAACAAACAAAACATTAAAGAAGTGAAAAGAGATCAAAAGGCATCCATTAAGGACTGTCGTTACCATAATACTAGTCAAAAATAGGCCGCGGGCAGTCCGCTCCCAGGATATGATGGCACACGATCTTCGTCTACGAATGCCGACGAGATCATCCTCGAAAGTACCTTTGCGAAACATCAGACAAGAGAAGCGAATAGAAGAGATTTGTGGTGGAAGAACAAAGAAAGCAAGAGAGATTTCGTATTTGAGAAGAAATCACCTTTAGGGATAGGCTTAAGAAGACCTAGTGCACCTCTTTGAATTCCAAAAACACTCTCTCATAGGGTGTCTTTGAGAATTTAGAAACGAATGATTCTGAACCATTGGACTAAGTCAAAATCCTACAGTGGTTGAATTACAAATTAATTTGTTGGATTAATTTATCCAAGCCACTAATTAAAACTTGTAGCGGAAGTATCGATATCCAAGATCTGAATTGACTCTCCTGAGTCTGAGCCCTAGATGGAGTAGAGTGTGCATGCATGCGTGGTTCTCCATTCCTCCCTATTATTGTTACAAGAGCTTGAGGTGTTCATATGTGTGTGTACGTGTGGTTTAATGGGGCTGCCCCTTAGGGGGAGATAACTTGGCTCCCCCATCCCATTTTTCCCATTTTTTTGAAAATTTCTTCTCATGGAATTTCATCACTATATCCCTATATTATGCCATTTAAATTTCATGCGAAAAAGAGACTCCTACGACCTCCATCTAGACAGTCATTTTTTAACGATAACATAATTGATAAAAATCGACCCCATCTGGATGGAGGTCGTAGGAATATCTATTCATACAAAATTTGAATGACATGATATATGCATGTATTGATGAAAATCCACGGAAGCAATTTCAAAAAAATAGAGAAAATGGGGGGGGGGGGAGGAGCCAAGTTAGCTCCCCTAAGGGTACGTTTGGTAGCAAGGGTGACCCGGGTCTGACCGGGTCAGCCCCTTGCAAACCGCGGTTGGTTGAAGGGCCGAACGGGTTGGGAGGCACGGTTCGTGGGATGAATGGCCGAAGGGTTGGATGCCTCGCCCTCACATGTCTTCGGTTAAGAAGACACAGGTCATGTCACATCCATCCTCCTCATCGCGCGCGTCCACAGGCGCGGGCGAGGTTCCCGATGGGTTCGTCCCCAAGCTCATGTCCTCTTCCTCCCACAGTAGGCGGTCGTGCTCTGCCCCGACATCATCTACCCGCCCCTACTTGACAACACGCGATGGGAGCTTGGTTCCTCCGACAAGCAACAAGGAAACGATGGTGTCTAGCGTCCACAAGGCCGACTCGTGTGAGTCCAAAGCCCCGACCGTCTCCCCAAGACCTTTGAGGGGTGGAAGGAGGAGGAAGGAGGAGGAGGAGCTCCTCGCCTATAAGTACTGCACCACCTTCTTGGTTGTGCTGTTCGAAATCACGCGCGCCGGGTACAAGCTCGGAGAGGAGGAGACCATCGCCTTCGCGAGGATCATCGCCCAAGCCGCTGAAAGGTATTTGCCTCCATAGATGTTCTCATGCATATTTGCTCAGAGATCGTTTCATCTGTGCATGTGGACGATCTTTGCCTCTGGATGATGTCTTCTCCTGTGTACTTGATCTTCTCCGTCTGGGTGGTGGGATGTGGGTTTTGTGGGATCTGGGTTCGGGGATCTGGGATTTGGGAAGATCTTGGATCTGGTTTGTGGGTTCTGCGATGTGTGTTTTGATTATTCTTCGTCACGAACTAAATCCGGTATACCAAATTGTTGATTTTACAAGTTGTTATTCATGGTGAAGAATATACTGACGTATATCCATGCATTATTTCTACCATGTGAGTTTATTTTATTATTTCTACCATGGCATTCGTTTATCGGTATTATTTCTACCATGGCATAGACATACATGTGAGTTTATTATTATTATTTCTACCATGGCCTTCGTATGACTTATCCAATCTTTTCCTTCTTCTACATGACAATTCCTAAATTTCTAATGTTGACGCATGCACCTGGCGGGTAGTTCTTCCTTGTTCGATCATGACTTTTATTTTCCTGCCATGTTATGCAAACATACCTCAGCTGATTGGAACATTCCTCCGACCATGCGTCAACATTTTATTTTCCTGCCATGTTATGTGTGAACATGTACCTACTTATTCGTGAAGATTGGAAGAAATGGTGTACTTATGCCCCAACATTCGATCACCCTTTTAAATTTGCAATGTTGATCATTGGGTTCTTTGCTGTTCTTCGATCATGAGGTCTAATGAAAATCCGTAATTGCGTTGTGATTTAAAAAAAGTTGACATGAATTCACATATCGGCCTTGCTGTGTACTGCAAGAACTTTTTTTTGGCGCGGGGGGTGGGGGAGGGGGGGCTGGGGGCTGGGATGCTGAGGTGAGGGGGCTGGGTTGATGTCGGCTGGGTCGGGGACCTGATCGTCATCTACTGTTTGAACTATTCATGTAGACACAAATTTTCATCTTGGCCTACATTAATCGCAGAAAAGAAGTTATCGTTCCTTTCACATACATTGTCGTTATTACTAATTTCTACCTTGAAAGAAAAGCACGATGCCACCCAAAATTAGCAGTGTCCAGTGCGCAGATGCAGTGGCTTCGGAGACTACGCATTGGAATGCAGGGTTGGACAGGATTTTCGTGGATACCCTACTAGAGTTCGAGTCGTCATGGGCGAGTAGCACGTTCACGGTGCCCGGATGGCGATCGTTGACCGATTCAACGACATTAGTTGTGTCAATTATACGAAGGCTCAACTACTTTGCAGATGGAAAAACTTGAAAAGGGACTACGCAGCGTACACTTACCTACACAACAAATCGGGATGAGGATGAGATGCTGTTTACAACAGACCTATTCCTCCATTCGACTCAGCCTGGTTTGAGGTACTTCATGCGACATGCCTATGCAATAATTTCTTTAATTACAACTCCTGTTATTTATTATTGTAATATAGCTTGCAGATAGATACCGCAAATATTGCAACAAGTCGTTCCTGCACTTTGGTGACATACAGAGGTTTCTCTGTAAAGACGTGACCACCGGGGTGCATGCAACCGCCTCTCGTCCGGGATTTGACCATCCTACTGTGGGAGCTTCCTCGTCACGCCCTCCGTCAACCTCCGAGAGCTCAATTTTGACGAGGAACTAGATGAGTGTATGCCAAAACCCGAGGACGATGCCTATGACAGCGAGGAGTTGACCCCCACCCTTTGTCAAGGAAGAGAACTTCACGAGTCGGTGGAAGCAACACAAAGAAGTCAAGGAGTGGGGGCTCCAGGGCCAAAGTAGGGTAGGAGGTACTTCAGGAGTTTTTGATGAAATTGTCGAAGAATATTACTGATACCAGGACTGGTGCTGATGATGTTGCACATGCAGCCTGCATTGAAATACGTGCCATGCGACATGACCTGTCAATGGTACAGCTAAAGAAGATTGCAGATAGCTTGGCTACGCAAAATGGGCGGATCTTATACGACCTTCTTCGAGGGGACGCAGGGAAGTTAAACGAATGGATAGAAATGACCATCTCCCCTTGACTACCCAACCCATTCGGCTAGAAACAATTTTATGTTGACGTAATTTGTAATAACTAGAACATCCCGCTACCTTGACTGCTACGTTTAATTTTTACTGTAACGGTTGCAAGTTTTATTTTTTACGTAACTGTTGCAGGGGGATTTAGCCATACAGATTTAAAATCTTCTTGATTGTCTTACCAATTATGCTTGCAGGGCGGAAAAGGCCATTAACTTTTTGCTACTGCAGGGGGATGCGGCCATACAGATTTAAGATGTTCTTGAATGTCTTACCAATTATGCTTGCATGGGGGAAGTGGCCATTAACCTTTGCTTTTGCAGGGGGATGTGGCCACACATATTTAAAATCTTCTTAACCAATTATGCTTGCAGGGGGAATTGACCATTAAATTTTGTTGCAGAAGGGGGATGTGGCCATATAGAATTCACTAGCAGGGTTTCTGTCCATACACAAATTTCTAACTCTTGCAGGAGTGATGCGGCCATAAACTTAACCCCTTGCAGTGGGGATATTGCGATAACCTTACCATTACTCAATTATATTATTGTTTGACATGTCCTTTTCTGCCCAAAAATATTTTTAATAACGTTAACTCTAATGCCGTTAGTAATTGACAGTCCTAGTTTCGCTCCCTACGTACAACCCATTTGCGGAAGTAGGGGATGCGATCTTGCTCGCTTGTGCCGGCGTAGTGGGAGCTTTGACAATAGAGGAGTGGGTGCAAGAAGGTCGACGCATCCCTCGACCGCTGCATACAAGACCTTTGTCCGGCAGTGAATGGGTCAAGGAGATGCTCGAAGGACACGAAGATCGTGCCTTCCAAAATTTCCGAATAAAACCTACGGTGCTAAGGAGGTTCGTTCGGGTCTTAACCGAACATGGATTACAACCCACAAGGAACATGGACGTCGACGAGCAAGTCTGCATATTCTTATATGCATTCACAAATGCTCATTCGAATTGAGTCATTCAGGAAGCCTTCCAGCACAGTGCCGAGACTATCTCGAGACACATTAGAAATGTTCTCGCGAAGATACTCACTCTGGAATCAGAATATATCCGACTCGCACCGCCAGTCACACCGGACATAATCACGTCCAATCCACGCTACTACCCATACTTCAAAGTAATGTTATCGAAAATATGTTACTTTAAATAGCTTATTTCACGTGTATTGCATTGGTAGGCGATTAATAGGCTTGCTTTCGCATTACATTTCCATCCACAGGGAGTGATAGGAGCTATTGACGGAACTTACATCCCGGCTCAGGTCGATCCAGAGGTTCAAGGAGCTTACAGGTGTAGGAAGTTATTCACGGCCCAGAATGTTATGGCCGCAGTGGACTTCAACCTTTGCTTCACGTACGTGGTTACGGGATGGGAGGGTTCATGCGCAGATATGACTGTCTTGCGCTATGCAGTAGAGAGCGGGTCGTTCGTTGTCCCGGAGGGTTGCAAGTATCTGGTGGATTGCGGATACGCCAATACTGATACCTTCTTAGCACCGTATAGAGGGTCGCTATATCATCTCCCTGCCTAGAGGGCTCGTGGCAGTCTTTACGAAAATCATAAGGACTTATTCAACCATCGCCATGCCTGTCTGCAAAATGTGGTGGAACGCACATTAGGTGTGTGGAAGAAAAAATTTCGTTGCCTTCGGGATATGCCCGCGTATCCAATCAACATCCAACGCGATGTCGTGAGGGCCACCTGTATAATCCACAACTTCATCCGGCTCAACGGTGGGGATTCCATAGCTGATGACGACGACGAGGAGATACTGCCAGAGGAGCCGGACGAGGAGCAGCATAAGGTCGTCGGCATACTTCGTGACGACATACGGCGGGGACAGGTGTTGAGGGATAGAATTGCTATGGCAATGTGGAATAACATACACAGAAGCCAATCTTAGAGGCAGCAGATATTGTGCCATCTTAAGTACATAAATATGTCATGCTTATTTGTTTATACCCACTGTTTGTACTTAAGCAATATTTAAATTGTATCAGTTGGAGACAAGTCCTATTCACTTTCATCATTAATTATGACTTTGTGATATTCATTTCCGTTTCTAGTCTACCGCACGCCTCAGATGGATTCAACCGATGATATGTGCAAATGTGGATATCCGTTGCATCTTCGGTATGAGGAGGGGTCGGAGCATCCAGTCAGACGGTTATTCTACGTCTGCTCGGTTAATCGTTGTGGAACTAGGAAGCCGTACGCGCGCGCTTCGCGGACAATGGAAAACTTGGCGGATGAGTTCTTCTTCCTTGCGCAACGTTTATGGGAGAAAGAGGCTGAGAATAGAGCATTGCATCAGCAGATTCAATCCAACTTGCGAGAGCTGCAGCAGAAGGAGATTGAACTGAGTGAGCTTTACTCCGTGCTAGATGATGAAGGAGGACATAGAAATTCCCTGATGGAAACGGTGGAGTCACTTCGTCTGCAGCTTCGGGACACTGGATTGGCGGAAGTCGATGAGCACGACGTGGTCGACAAACACGTTGTTTGATGGATCTTGGGTTGTAGTGATGAAACGGCTATGCAGTGCTATTTTCTTATAAAATTTTGGGCCTATTGTTCTCGACTTTTTTGCCAAGGCCGTTCAATTGTAATGAACTTCGTGTTGCAACAGAAAACTGTTTATGATTGTTCGTCGGGTTAACACGGATGTGTATGGTATTTAAATCAAAGGAATCCTCCATTTGTTTACATGCGACAACTAATTGAACATTACTCAAACAACGAGTTTGTTTACATCCTCCATTACTTTACACGAATTTGTTAACACGAATCCTCCAACAACGAATCCAACAACGAATCCTCCATTTGTTTATATCCTCCATTTGTTAACACGAATTTGTTTACGGTGTTGAAGTGCATTTCACATACACGATTTTTTTCAAAACCAACGAATTTGTGCAAAAAACGTGGTCTCCATACTTGTTTACATATGAATATTCATTTACTATTTTTTCTCCAATAAGAAAAATAATTATTACCCTCAATCATTAAATCTAACTATACATCCTATCAATACATCACATCAAATCACATTTTACTCCAACCCATCCCATTCCAAACCAAACACCTACTATTACAACCCTCCCAACCCTCCTCACAGTTTACTATTCACAGGTTCACCCCAACCCGATCCAACCCACCAACCAAACGCACCCTAAGGGGGCACATCCCCCCCCCTCCCCCCCCTCCCCCACCCACACCACCACCAACAACAACAACAACAAAGTTTTAGCAATACTTTATGTGATACTAAAAACTCCTCCCAAACTCACCTTGCTTCAAATCTGCGAATTTCCAACTTTCCCTTCAACTCAATTGGCTTCCCACTTGAAACCAATTTGTTTACCTAATGTAACAACATGGGTTTACCAACTTAAAACTTAAGTATATTACACTAATTACAACATCGAGATCTGTGTACTTGAAGGGTATGATGGCATGAAAGGAGGGGGCATCATACGATTATTCAGTTGAATTCGGCAGAACATATGGATATTATTTCAGACATATTAATAGAAATACACCCTCATAAGTAGAAAGTTTCTTTGCACATGGAGCTAGCAGGGTCAGCAGCTGCTGCTGAATTCCCCTTGCATTCTGCTTTAGAATAGAATTAAAGCAGCTTTGAAAGTCGAAGACATCAGATTAAAGTGGCTATGAATAGCGGACACCACCAATCAAAATAATCGAAATGAAATAATCGACAACCACCCATATAATATTTACACGGTAACTAGACTAAAGAACACTGCATGTGCCATCGTGCATGGAAGCAGAAGGTGCTAAAGTGGTGTTTGGGTTCTGAGGGACCCTCGAATAAAGGGGATCGAATTCGGCCTGCCTTTTTCAGCAGCAGCAGAGCGGGGAAGAAGAGAGCACGGTGGTGGTTTTAAGGATAAGGAGGGTGGCATATCATATCATATCAATATCATGTCGAAAACGGGGGATGCAGTGCATGGGCAAACCAGAGTGCCGCCCATTATATGACCCTTATCCTGTTCTGGAAGGTATCTGTCTCCTTTCTCTCCAAACTGGAGAATCCACGGCACTCGGTTTTGAGCTACAGTTAGCTCTAAGACACATCAGATAATATCCCAATCTGAGGAATCCAGGGAGCAAGCATCCTTCGTTGTCATATCAATGGGTCGTCATTACGTGGCTTTCGTGTACTACTGACTGATCTTGGCAGACCAACCAGACCGATCTCTTTCTCACGCACCTATAGATCCGGAGTCTTTCCCTCTCCTCATGTTAGCTGATGGCGAGATTGGACAGGTCCGATTGCCAACTCCGCATCCAACTTGGTCGTAAAAGGAAAGAAAACAAACTTAGGTTAAGGTAGTAGCATGGAAAGGCTTTGGCATCCACTATTTCTGGCGAGGAATGATACCAAACCAAGGAGGTATTAATGGCCAGTCCCAGTTCTCATCAAGAGGGGAGTCCACCCTTATGTGACACTAATGTCCTTCTGGTTAACGTGTTCAATTCTTGTTCTTGTTGCCTGCTCTTTATCTTCTTCAAAAGCATCAAACTACCGTTTGGCCTTCTACGGTTGGTGTGTTCGACCCACCTTATTCTTCTTTTATTGTTCGCCCATCTATAGTTGGCATGTTCGCCCATCTATAGTTGGCATCTATAGTTGGCATGTTCAACTTGACTTGTTCTTCGACTTCACTAATGAAGGAACGTTAGCTAGGATTGCTTAGACTTTGCGGGGACTTTAATGGCAAGATTCTGCATAGTTGTTGAAGGAGATCGGTTGGTGGGAATCATCCTCCTTTTTCCCATGTGTGTGATGGATTGTTCATCGATACACTCGTCTTGTTTTGATTATGGAGTTGATCAATGTTGAAAATGAGATAATTCATTTTCATGTGTGTGATCATTTGATAACAATAATCAAAATGTACACGTCCATACTAAGAAAACAAATCCATGAAATTAAGAAAATATGGTGGATTATCAACACGATAATAACAACTACATATAAAATCACATGGCATCTGGTCGATAGATACAACATCATAAAAACGAGTTGAAAATTATATAATTGAATCGTCCCTGGCAGAAACTCCTCTTATAAACATCGCACCCTCATTTTGTTGATGCATATAGGTCTAGTCATGTTCTCATGGCAAAAAGGACGGTAGATGCAACATCCTAAAAAGGAGTCGAAAATTATTTAATAGAATCATCCCTTGCAAAAAGTCCTCTTACAAACATAGCACCCTCATTTTGTTGATGCAGAGGGATCTTGTCACGCTAATCCTAGAATATGGTATGTAGATGCAACATCCTAAAAAGGAGTTGAAAACTATATAATTCAATCCTTCCTTGCAGAAACTTCCCTTACAAATATAGCACCCTCAATTTGTTGATGAGTGGCCTTATCGTGCTACTCTCAACATTCAACAGTCCACCACTCTATAGTGCGCATCATCCACTCTCATCCTTGAAAATTGTCATGAAGAACGAGGCCAAAGAGGTCTTATAGTGGAAGAACATAAAGAGAAAAAAAGGACTCACCCACAATACCTTTCAAAGAACTAGTAGAGGATGTGGCAACTGCATATCTTGAGTATACTTTGCTCATGGTGATTGATGTCATCTACATAGAAGTGCTAGCTTTAGGAGCCCCTTACATCCAAAGGCATTGACATGAAAAAAGAGTACCTCAATGCCTCATTGAACTATCAAAACATGGGAAGCGAGATTAAGCTCCTAATACACCAAGGAAAGCTCAAATTAGACATCCTAGAATGGCGACAATGGAGGGTATATATAGAGTAGTTTTATGCTTCCAGCATCTCATCAAAGATCCTTGTTACCACGTCTAAGTCTGTGGATCCATGCCACAACACTAGCAAATGGTTATGGTTTATATAATCAAGGACTTGCTACAAATAAACATATTAGCAACCATAAATCATCTCTCTAGGAGAAACAATAATCACTTCTGGTACATAATATTTTTTTATAAAATACTAGAATGTTATTTACATATTAATTTAACTTTTTGAATTTTAGTTGTTAGTAAAAAATGAAAATAAAATAGAAACGAGCTTACTATACATATCTAAAAGTCAATATATTTATTGTCCTTTTTAGATCTTTTCTTTCTTTTCTAATTTTCACCTTTTATTTTTAACTATTTAAAATACAAATTAATGAAATAAAATGAAAAAGATAAAAACTAAATAGATAATATTATGTTTGAGAAGTGACAGATGCACCTTAGTACAATTGTACAATATTCAAAATGGTCCTAAAATTTAAATTTCACAAATGAACTCTAATTCCTATGAATTTGATATTGTTTGTATATAACTTTATGCACATTAACTCAAAGATTATTAGAGTTTCATAGGAGATTGTATGAGGGGATAAAATGAGCTTCTAATTTTTAGTCTTATCGAACTAGCTAGGGTTTATTGGTAGTATATACAAGTTGTATTCTTAGGATTTTTAAATGAATTAAGTTAGTAATACGTATATAACGGAGTTTGTTTCATGTAAATTGGACTTAATATGAATTTATTAAAATTTAGTGGAAGTTGTATGGTATATAAAACTGACTATTTACAAATTTTAACTCCTTATTTTTATGGGATTCTATTTGAAGTATTATTTCTTAGAATTATTTACAAGTGAATAATATACAACTAGTTAATATTTATTACATGAATTAGTGTTTCAAATTTATAATTTTATGTGACTTAATTTCTTTATTTTTACTCTAGAATTGAGGATCAAATTTTAGTATAATATAGATGAAACACATATTCATTAGTCATGAAATGATAAGTCTTGGCTTCTGACATTACAAGAGGGAATAACTAAAGTCAAAAAATGAATCATACATGAACCTAATTGTGATTTTGAAAAGAATTTCCAATTATTTTGTATTTAGATTTATTATTGTTATTTAATATTTTAATTTTTATTTTGTAGTTAATATATTTATTTTATATTTTATTTAAAGTAGAAGTGTTAAGGGTAAAAAATGTATTAAGTTCAAAATACATTATAGACAAATAGTTATACATTATTGAAATCTGTATAAAGATTAGTTAGACCTATAAATATATGTACATTTTCTAAATATTTATTTTTTAGAATTTTGATTATATATAAATTTGCATAGTTTGTTTACTAGTTTAAATGTTAAATAATTTTATATTAATAGAAATGGTTTTATCAAGAACGTGAAGTTCACTATACTTCCTAATCTAGGATTTCTTATTTCATTTATTCTAGTCAAGATTATTTATGGTTTTTGGACGTTATATAGTTTACATTAAAGGATACAGAAATAAATTCAATTTTGTGGGTTTAAAAATAAGTATAAATATCTTATTGTAATTCTACAAGTAGATACGTAGAATTTCACATGATAGAAATTAATTTTTTTTCTTTTCATATAAGTTATTTTGAATTATTGTTTAGTTTTTGTCATAAGATATAATTTATATAAATTCAAATTTATTTTGACTTGGACTACTATTTATGTTGTATTAAAAACTTGTCGTTTTTATTTTTCATCTTATTTTCTCTTTTGTTATTTTTTTATCATTTTTGAAGTATCATGTGTTGAAACATATTGATAATAATGAAATAATGTCTTGATGAAGATTTGAATTTTATTTGTAAATATGACATTTGTCGAAGAAATCAAGATTATTAGGAAGATATGATATTCGAATCACAATGAGTAATATACATAAACATTAAGAGCTGCATAAAAACATTGTGGATTTCATGACATTGAGAGACTCAAAAGAAGAAGTGTTTCTTTTTTCTTTATTTTTATTTAATTTGTAATAACATAGTGTAGGACTAATGTTTACAAAGCTAGCCATGCATAAAGGCACTCTACATTCACTTGCAGGCTTTATTGCACTTGTAGACGCCCTTGTGCACCGGTAGATCAATAGTTCGATGTTAAATAGAACATTGTTACTATTACACTATTAAAACTACCTATGCACCCTTACATAAATGTTATGGTGCACTAGTATACGCCTCTCAGTGGTACACACACTCAATCTTGTTCAATCAACATCTTCTCTACTATTGCACTAGCATATCCTATTGCGTACTAGTAGCCTTCATCTTGTTGTGTATTTGAACTTAAATATCCATTTTGTTTTTTTTAAATAGCAATAATAATTATGCAACGGTATATTAAATATTTCTCTAGTATACATCAATCATTGGCTCCATTAGCAAAAGTGATGTATTTATACACTTTATATATATACTAATCGCTCAAAAGTTTAAATTCATTTCTCAATAACTTGAATCCAAATTCAACTAAATCTTTCTATTCTTAGACATCATCCAAGTTTATAAAAGGATACCTTATACACTCCTTTCAACACACTAAGAGCTCAACAATTCTCTACTTACTGGTAACCATTTTGAGTGGTAATCTGAAAGTGTCAAGTTGGAGTACCCACTCAAGACAGTCAGCAAAGAAAATCATTTCAACTTCTTTTTTATTAACTAGGAGGAAGTAATCTCGGGTCGAACAAAGAAGCACTAACTAATAAGTTTTCTTTTCAATCAATTTTTATATCAAGTGTATAATTCACTCACCAACTAAAGGAGTGAGAAAAAGAACAAAAGACACAAAACACAAGCAATCAACTCAAGAAAATAAGGGTAATAAATAATTTTTTTGGAAAATGTATTTTTATCATTTTTAAAATATATTCAAATGTTTTTGGAATTTTTAAAAAAAAGATAATGTAAATACTAAAATAAAAACGGATAATCTTATACTTAGAAAAATAAGACAAATAAGACACTTGAAAAAATGATACAGATAGCTCATAATGAAGTAATAAAATTATCCATATATTTTCTTAGATAGATAAGAATATATAGAAGAAAACATGATCTTGTTTTTAGATTTTTGACATTATTTCAAATTTTATTGACTTTTACAATGTTTGAATTATTATTAGATTTTTGACTTTAAACATAATAATATTAAATGTCCTTTAGATATGAGATAGATATAGATGAGAACATGATATAGTATTTTTTGGTATTTTTCTTAGATGCAATGGATAAACCAAAAATATAATATAATAGGAAGACTGAAATGATGTTCTTTGTTTTATAGACTATGTCCAAACAATAAGATAAAAATACAACAAAATCCCTAATTATAGAGCAATATCGAGGCCACATGAACATATTTTAAAATTTTCAAGTAGATGAAATATACTCATGGAATAGATCAAGTACTCACAATATTGTAGAAATTCTAAAGGGCACAAATCAAAATATCTTTGGATGAAACTTGGAAACAAGTTCAGTATAATTAATTCCTACAACATATCCAAAAATGAGCAAGAGATATCGTAAATTCAAAGAGTTATTAACAGGGCTAGGTCTCGGGAAAGGAGACTAAGTATCAAGCTTCCTAAAGTATAGTGGTGAAAAGGGATCCCTCCCCTTCAGGAGGCCGCCCGACATGTCCTTTATTTAGAACGGGTATGCCCCGGTTCCCAGATAAGCCAAACTAGTATACTGACTTCAAATATTTACCATTAATTATTCATGCATGAAACATTAAGATAGTGTAGATAATTAGAGTAGCTTTCTAACAAAATAAATTTCATGAAAAATGGAATTCATGTCACGACCCCGATTATCCTGCCGTCGGATCCTCCCATATCCGGATCTGGTTACAAGCAATAATTTATTCAACAATCACAACTAACATTCAGAAACAGACTATGAATAAAAATACTCAGAAGAAAGTATTTCCATACTTTTCCATTCACAAAATAAAGTTCAAATGATACACTGTCCCACTATAACCGTTTACATGTACATCAGCTTGAAAGGAAAATATACAAAAGATTACTAGCTACCTTAAAAATAAAGCTACTGTGGCTGGCTGGATGTCTAGTATGTAGCTGGACCAATTTTTTTAAAGTCCTTGCGATGGCTCACCGATACCTGTTGGATTTTCCATAAATCATAGGATAAAAATTAGCGATTTCTAAGTAACGGAGAAGAGAAAAGCAAACAAATTGTGTAATTTTTCAAAACTTGATATCACAAAAATTTTATTCCTTCTCATTAATTTAAATCCTATTCCTTTCTATTCCACATCATGGATTAGTCTAGGGGAACCCCACCATTCTTGGACTCCGAAGCTGTGGACCATTCGGGATTGGAGATTGTGTTGATCTTGGTAAGCTTATACCGCTGCACGTCGCCTCAACCAATCCTCCAATACTACCATGACAATTTTCTTTTCTTTTATTAAACAGGGTCTCAACCCTCGGCCTGAAAAATCAAATGAGCACACCGTCCTCGAGGACTCGATTCTTAAAAACGAAGGCTAACATTTAATCATATAACCTAGCATCTTTAAATACATGTTATCGTAACCCAGCCGTTATTGAACCACCCGTGCCTCCACATGGCACGACCACATCTTCCGTCGTTCAACCCGACGATATTGGCTCCCGGTACCACGCATTGCAAAACATTCATTTTGTGCGCACTTACCATAACAGGGCAACCGTGTACCACCTAGGTAGGGAAACGCTAATACGGGTTCCTTCCGACAAACTTACAGATTGCATGCCCGACCTGTAGTTCTACTCCCAGTCATCCTTAACGTGACACACGATCCTTTTCAGGATCTAACTCAAACCACATTAATTCCCATGATGTAATTCTTTCGTTAAGTCTTTGATTTGCATAATCAACAACACTTAGTATATACTCACATATATATTATTCATAACCATATATATATATACTCGTATTTATGCTTATTTTAACTCCCAAACCCTACCTTTCAGAGCCAACGCATCAATTTGATGCGTAAACCTTATTTTAGTGGGAATTACAAAGCAATTCTTCAGAAGTTTTCAAAAATAGCCAAAATTAGGGTTCTTCATAGCAAAGAACACAAAATCAAGAATTTCAATAATTTTGTATGAAAGCCCAACAGCAAAAAGAAGGATTTCGTTACATAATCGAGCTCTCTCTCGTGCATGCAAGGCTTTATCGTGTTTCATTTTTAGAAAGGCTATTTTAAGGCTCTTAAAAAGATCGAATTTCATTTTCTTATCAAAACGCTAAGAACATGTCAAGAATGCGAAGAATGAACGAAGAACGCGAAGAACACGAAGAACGTCAAGAACATATTTTCTCTTAAAATTTCGGCAGAGTTTCCCCTTATATCGGGACATATTTCTCGGAAAATTTCGGCAGAGTTTCCCCTTATATCGGGACATATTTCTCAGAAAATTTCGGCAGAGTTTCCCCTTATATCGGGACATATTTCTCGGAAAATTTCGGCAGAGTTTCCCCTTATATCGGGACATATTTCAAAATAAAAACAAAAAGAGTTTCCTTTATAAAATCAAGCGAGAAAAATAACAATGAAACTGAAAGAATATACTCAACAACAAGAGATGAAGAACCGGTAGACACCACACATCTTAGGTGAGTGAACGTGTGACGAATCACAGGGTCACTGACGTGCATAGCCGCCCGCACCTAAGTAGGGTATTACATAGATTTCTCCATCAAAATAACTATAAAAGCATAATACGAAGAATAGAAACATAAACGATGGAGAGTCGGTAGACACCATGCGTCTTAGATGAGTGAACGTGTGACGAATCACAGGGTCACTGACGTGCATAGCCGCCCGCGCCTAAGTAGGGTGTTACACAGATTTCTCCTCGAACCACAACAGAAAAACGAATCGGAAAGAAAGATGAATCAGGAACAAAACTTGGAAGAACAAGAGTATGAATTGAAAGCCTAGCTTACGAAGCAAACTAAGAGAGGATCATGCCTTTCTCCTCCTCATTCTCCCGGCAGCGCTTTGCTAGCGCTCCTTCCTCGCCTCCCACTCCTCCTCCCGACCTCTTGATGAATACCCATTCATCACTCTTTATTCTTTTATTTTAGCTACAAAACCTTTGCCAAACACATGTAGATATATGTAAATAACAATAATTAGCATTTGGCATGCATTGTGTAAAAATAAATAATTAGCATGTTTTTGTGCATAAATAAAAGAATAAAGAAACAAAAGAAAAAGAGGGAGATATTTAGAATAAATATTGAGCGACCTAATCCCAAGGGAGGGCTCAACATGGGCCTGACCGCATAAAAATCCAAGTAGAGAGAGATAAGGAAGCTCATATGTGTACATATAAACCTATAAATAAATAAAAATATTTTCCTCTAAATAAAAATAAAAATGGGTGTGTATTTATATGTATATATTTGTAAATATAAAATTAAAATAAAAATGAGAAAACTAAAAAGAAATTAAAAATCCCTTCACCCTTGTAGATACACCACGTACATAAAACACTTTATCTATTTATTTATCCCTATAAATAAATAAATTAAAATCTCATAAAAATTGTACATGTTCTATATTTCATAACGTAAATAAAATGAAAATTACAAAAATAAAAATAAAAGAAAAAGAAATAAAAATAAAACCAATCCCAACATTGCATATGTACCATATATGTATATAAATAAAAGTAATTATTTTACCCTTGTAAATAATTAATAAAAATAAAATAAAAATATACTTTTATTCCAAATTTTATTATATAAATAAATAAAATACAAAAGTGGAATAAAATGTTCAAAAATAAATAATTAAAAATCAAAAATTAAAAAGTATATAGTGTATATACCTATATATAATATACTATATTGTAAGGGAAAAAGGAGTATGCTCCCTGGGTGTAGCTAACTTACATGCTCCCACCCCTTTTCCCATGTATTTTTTTATTTTTCTGAAATGAAACCTATTGGAATTTAGATCACAATATGTCACCATGATGTCATTCAAAATTGGACTTAATTCGACACTTCTATCCCCTCCATCAAGACTGTCGAATTTTAACGGTCTCAGAATTGCTGAAAATGGCCCCCTTTAGACAGAGGGCATAGGAGTCTCTGTTTTTGACAAAATTTGAATGACATATTAGAGGGATATAATGATGAATATACATATTTTTATTTTCCAAAAAAATAACAAAATGGAGGAAAAATGAGGGTGGGAGTAGCCAATTGGCTACACCCTGGGTGTAGCCTCATTTAACCCATATTGTAAATACCTAATTTTGATTTCAAAAAAATAAATAAAAATCACAACAAAATAGTTTATAAATAAATAAACATTTTTCATGTTTTAATTTTTTACAAAATCAAGCATTTACTATTTTATATTGAATTTCCAAATATTTATGACGTGGCCCATCCCATTGGTCCACGGGGGATGTTGACCCCCCGGTCAACTCCCCCCCTTGGACCACCAAACCGCGGATCTGAGTTACCAACCCGATTTCGTCCATTTATCCAAACCAGATCTGAGTCCCAAATCACTAAACCCCGGGTCCTGATTAAAGAGGAATCAACCGAGATCCACGCCCGGTGGTTTCCCCTCGGGGTCCGAGCTCCGATTTCCATGCCCGACCCCATCTTCTTGGACCCCTAGGACTATTTTGTCTCAGCTCTGCCGCACGATTCCAGCTATCTTTGGACCTACCCCTCGACGCATGTGACCTCCTCCACCTCGCCTGAGTGACAGCGGAGCGAGTGAGAGTAGCAGCGAGGCTCGGGATGCTGGGAACCATCGATCCGGCAGCTCTTCGCCGCCGTGCGCCGCCGCGAGCGCGCTCAGCCTCGGGACTCGACGATCCCTTAAGGCAATGACCCCCAGAGCTCCAGGAGCTCCAGCACAGTCGGATGCCTTCACAGGTAGCTTCTTTAGTCCGTAGTTTAGCGTAATTTTAGGATCTTAGATTTTTGCCCCTTTTGCTCCGCCGTCGCCATTCACAGTCTCCTTCCAACCATTAGCTCACCCGACCCGACCATCACCTTCGCCAGACCTCTCTTCCTCTTCTCCACCCATCCACCCCCTCTTGACTTTCCCCGGAGTAGGTCCTCCACCCTCCTCTGCCATCGCACCGCCGGAGGGTGCCGTCCCGATCCATTTCGACCCCTATTTCACCTCTAACCGGGTCGAGGCAATTTGCCCTCGACCCGAGATCACTTTGGTGCCATTGTGCAGGTCAACGGACCCCATCTGGGAGGTCAAATCGTCTGAGCACCTGAGCTTCGAGCCCCCTCGTCGCTGGAGCATCTCCGACGCCTCCAGCCTCATCGGAGGCCTCCATTGGATGCGGAACACCGAGGTGAACCCATTCACCATCTCAGCAGCCCCAGAGGGCATCTTCATCGCGCGTACGGAGCCGGTGAAACTCGTCGGCCACCTGTTCTTGGAGAGCCTTCCCCTGTCATCCGATCGATCCCAGCAGCTCCAGATTTGATTATATCCGTTGAACCTCGAGCAGCAGTCACCGTTCATCCATCTGGGAATCGATCTGAGACGTCCATCAGCAGTAGGGTTTAGCCACCGCCCGCCACCGTCTGATCGACATGTGGCTAGCCCTCGAGCGTCCATCAGCCGAAGAGAAGCCCTCGTCCCATAACCGTCCGATCCTCCATGTGGCTACTCCTCGGCCGCCCAATAAATAAGTGGGGTAATTGCTCTTCGGCCCCTTCTGTTGTCGAATATACTTTTCAGTCCTGTAAATACTTTGTCACGTTGTTTTTATTTTGGTTAAATTGCACTCTGGACCTTTTTGTTATTATTATTTGCATATTAGTCCCCCTATATGTGATCCACGTGCGTCGACACGTGAGTTTTGGTTAAATTGCAGTTCTTATCCTCTGGTGTATGCGTGTTCTGCTTTGAATGTTTTAAAATTAGATTGACACATATACCCCTCTGAGTGTGACACACATGCATCGCGCGTGGTTCTCAGGTATTTTTGCAAGTTGGGCCCTAAGCTTTTCTGTCATATTACCTTTTCAGCCCTAGGACTTATTTTATTTGCAACTAGGTCCTTGTGCACTATGGGCTCTTGTTTGATTTTACTAAAATATCAAATCAAGTCCAAATTGAGTGAAAATTGGATACATGGCTCCTGCCACTGTGTAAAATTTTCACCAATTTTTGGGCACATTTTTGAGCCTTTTTAGTATTTTCAAAAATTTAAAAACACCCATTTTTGCTTCTATCCAGATTATAAAACCCCAAAAAATATTAAAACTCTTTCAAAAATTCTAAAAAAATTAGGGGTTGTTAGTTTTAGTGTCTTTGATTTTCTATGCATTTTTGGCCACTTTTGGATATATAAAGCCCTAAAAATTGAAAACCCCTTAAAACTCATAAAAATTCTAAAAAATCATAGAAAATTCCAAAAATAATAAACCCTTTTTCTGAATTTTCCTTATTGTTTCTATTTTTCATAAAAAATACTGCAGGCTCTTTTAAGACCATTTTATATTTTAAATTGGTCCTCCAAGCTTGACAGGACAGTGTTGTTTTTTTACTGCCTTATTTCATTTTTAGAAAATCCCCTAAAAATCATAAAATGATAAAAAAATCATCAAAAATGGTAAAAAATATAAAAAACATAAAAATGTTTTTGTTTGAATTTTTGGAGCTTTTTAGAGTAGTTAAATAAATTGTTGTTTGTGCTTGTTTTCACCTTTTTATCATTTTTCTTCATAATTAAAAATCCAAAAAATATAAAAACATTAAAAACCACCAAAAAATATTTCTTTATATTTTATTCATTTGTTGACTACTTCGTAGGCCGCAAGGTCAATTCGTGCTCCCTGAGTCCGACCCTGGGTGCTATACCAGGCTAATCTCATAGCCAGGGCCACTATTTGATTTTTCGTGTTTTATCTCCTTGATTGGTGGTCTGCTTATCTTTTTCTTGATTGACAGAATTATTTCCCGAGTGATTGAGGTCGCAACACCCGAGTTATTTTTATTCCAGTGCGGGACAACACATGAGGACGTTGCAGTACAGTGCGGTGTGTCGCATTATATGATGAGACAGCTTCTACATACCAGCCCGAGGACTTGGATCATGCAGCACTACAGACAGAGGAGATGGTTGCGATAGCAAAGGTTCGGACCCAGAGTCTACTCGAGTTCCCGCTGGTCTTCCAGCTAGAGTTCGAGTCAGCCCCAGAGTTCTTCGTCGACGAGTCTTGGATATCAGATCTTCTGATACTCCAGGTACCGGAGGAGCCCCCGCTACTACAGCCATCGACTCAGTCACTTCAGTTTCCAGTCCCGGAGGAGTCAGCTTCTTTTCTGCAGAGATATTTCTCAGAGTCTGACAGTGACCAGGACTCAGCCCAACAGCCACAATTCGGTATGGGACACCACTTTGAGAGTACAGACATAGAGAGTCCCGTATTTGAGACTTTTGTCCTCCACTCTGACGAGACAGACACACTTCCTGAGGACCAGTTGGGAGCCAGCATTGCCGCAGAGCGAGGATCAGCCGCAGACACTTTGCCAGCCTCCACGGTGTTGACCAGTGCCTTCTCCTGTTTCCAGATTGCTGACAGCTACACTTCAGACGATGATGCAACATGGTGCACCGAGTGGATACTTCACAGTTCTAGATCCTGATCCTCTACTTTTCACCTCTGATCTTGCATTTCTCCCCGAGGGTTATCTGCGGGAGAATGCTGCACATGATGTGTACTCGGTTTCACCTTCTGAGAGTGTTTCCGATCTGGCGGAACACGAAACCGAGTCTTTTGATCATTCTGATTCTGAGTCTTCTCACCTCGATGACCCTCGCGAGGATGAGACCATCTTGGAGATATTCGATGATCTTTCTGATCTACTTCTATTTCATTCATCGGATATCAGTCTTCGTAGAGAGTCTCCTGATCTTGATTGTCCTCATCTTTTTGAGACATTGATCGACGTGGAGGATTCCATGACTGATCCATCCTTCTCCACGTTTGATTTCTTCGGCTCCACACTTCCACTCCACTCTGATCCAGAGCCGATGATTTCTTCTGTGCTACCGGATCCCGATCACATACTTCCATATCCCTGGCCGGTAGCAGACACCCGCTTGATTGCATACCTAGGTGTCATTCTTTACACTTTGCATTTCGTCGCTGTTCTCATACCGAGACTGCGACGACAGTACGGCATTCGCCTTGCCGATGCCGTCCTGAACCTGGATACTGCTTTATCCTAGCCTTTGCGCCCAGCTTGGGGCGTAAAACCTAGCGCTTGTTGAGAGGCACCTCAACATTGTATTCTTTTGTATATACATGTTTCGTCTTAGTTTGATCTATCTGTCTTCCGTGTTTGTTTTCACCCCAGGTCTCACTTAGGAATATCTTTGCTATACTTAGGATACACCTCATCCTAAGTATAGGGGGGAGGAAACACCGAGTTGTTCGTCCGTTCTGTTTCATCACTTCTGTTGTTGCCTATACTTAAGGATTCTTCACCTTAAGTATAGGGGGAGTGATGCCCTCCATCTTGTATATATTTATTGATTTTCTTCGTGTCTTTCTACCCTTGTTTTGCTGCCTATACTTAGGGATATTTCACCCTAAGTATGGGGGGGTAGACTTTGTACATTCTTCACTCGGATTCCCCTTCATGTACATCTTATTATACTTAGGATTACTTGATCCTAAGTATAGGGGGAAACACCGAGTTCTCTTCATTCTATTCTTTCATTCATCTTTGTATATATCCATTCCTTTTCACTTCCCTATACTAAGCACGAGTTATGTCTTCTTCATCGCTCTTGACTCTGAGGACATCATTCGAGCTAAGTATAGGGGGGGTGTATATATTTCATATATACTTTAACCATAACTCGTACTTTGTGTGAGTGTGTTAATAAATAAAAATGGCTAAAAACCTAAAAATCCATAAAAATTTAAAAATATTTTCCCTTGTATATAAAATTCATCTTGCACATACCTATTAATTTATACAAATTATTTTTGTACAAATGATTGTAAAATGATTTGTGTAAAGGATTTATAAATATTTTCTTATCAAAATCTATGTATATATACAAAATTTTTGTAAAATGTTTGAAAACAAAAAGTTTGCAAAAACCTTGTGTAAATGTTTGTAAATATTTTGCAAAACTTCGCATTCATGCATACATCCATGTTTTCAAACTTTTTTCAAAAATTTTGCACGATTGTAAATACTTGTAAATTGCACATTTGTAAATAGCATCTTTGTAAATATTTGTATAGTTTTTTCTGGATCATAGTTGACATTTAAACTAGCCTGGAATTAAATTGGAAAATGGAGCTTGATTAAGATCTTAGTCCACCTAACAATAAGAGGAACCTTATAGGGCTTAGGGTTAAGGCTTTTCGGGTCCATGGTGACTTAATTCTTTGAGTCCACTAGGCTATGAGCATATGTCATCTTGATGAGCCTAAGTAGATCACTTAACAACACACGCATGACTCTCAGAGACAATAACTTTACTTGCATCAGCACTTTACACATAGCTCTCCACGGATGAGGTGGCGAGGAGGCAGTTTCCTTTGGCTTGGGGTAGCATATGAGGGTAGTACTTCTAGGCGGAACCTCTCTTCTTCTTCTAGTGAAGGAAGTACGTCTCAACTTGGTCTGGTGGTTATGAAGTCTAAAGACAGAAGCCGTGGGTTGCAATAAAGTTTCAAAAGAGGGATAGTCTACTAGCTCAAGAGGAAAAGCTCCTTGTATATATGTTGCACCATGTAGATATGTTGTACAGATGCACATGAAAAAAATATGCAAAAAGAAAAGAACTCCCAAAAAATGGTGGGTCGGATTGAAAATTTAATAACCCCACCGGAGTGTAATAGTCAAATAAAGCAAAGCTTATGGTATACATGTTCCATCTCATGAAGCTTGCAGCGGGAGACTCAGCTACACTGGTTAGAGCTCCCAAGGATACATGGCTACACTGGTCATGGTCCATTCTCTTCTTCCCCCTCTTCTTGAGCCGGTTGCACTTGAACTTAGAAGAGAATACCCCGCTTCTCGAGGAAAGAGTTGCTAGACTGAGGCATTAGAGTTACCAGGTTGGGGGAGGTTGTTTCTTTGTTACTTCTGAGGTAGGGAGCTACATATTACTTACATCGTACAAGGAAAGATTCATGGTCATTAGAGTTTGTGTATGTAGACTTGTTCTGATCTGGTTTATTGAGGAGTCTTGTCCATAGATTGGTGGAACTAGGAGGCTGTTAGGTTTTAAGCTTAAGTCCAAATAAGGTTCTGACACATTAATAATCCAAAGATTTGATCGAGCTCCATATTTCAATTTAATGAAAGCAAGTTTAATACTCAACATTAATCCATGCATATTCCCCTCTTTTTCTTTTTCTTTTTCACTTCTTTTTCAAATAAGTGTTTGCTAAGGGACTAGCAAAGTTAAGTATAGGGGGGTAATGAATACCCATTCATCACTCTTTATTCTTTTCTTTTAGCTACAAAACCTTTGCCAAACACATGTAGATATATGTAAATAACAATAATTAGCATTTCACATGCATTGTGTAAAAATAAATAATTAGCATCTTTTTGTGCATAAATAAAAGAATAAAGAAACAAAAGAAAAAGAGGGAGATATTTAGAATAAATATTGAGCGACCTAATCCCAAGGGAGGGCTCAACATGGGCCTGACCGCATAAAAATCCAAGTAGAGAGAGATAAGGAAGCTCATGTGTGTACATATATACCTATAAATAAATAAATAAAAATATTTTCCTCTAAATAAAAATAAAAATGGGTGTGTATTTATATGTATATATTTGTAAATATAAAATAAAAATAAAAATGAGAAAACCAGAAAGAAATTAAAAATCCCTTCACCCTTGTAGATACACCATGTACATAAAACACTTTATCTATTTATTTATCCCTATAAATAAATAAATTAAAATCTCATAAAAATTGTACATATTCTATATTTCATAATGTAAATAAATAAAATGAATTTTACAAAAATAAAAATAAAATAAAAAGAAATAAAAATAAAACCAATCCCAACATTGCATATGTACCATATATGTATATAAATAAAAGTAATTATTTTACGCTTGTAAATAATTAATAAAAATGAAATAAAAAATATTGTTATTCCAAATTTTATTCTATAAATAAATAAAATACAAAAGTGGAATAAAATGTCCAAAAATAAATAATTAAAAATCAAAAATTAAAAAATATATAGTATATATACCTATATGTAATATACCATATTGTAAATACCTAATTTTTATTTCAAAAAAATAAATAAAAATCACAAAAAAATAGTTTATAAATAAATAAACATTTTTCATGTTTTAACTTTTTATAAAATCGGCCATTTACTATTTTATATTGAATTTCCAAATATTTAAGACGTGGCCGCATCCCATTGGTCCACAGGGGGATGTTGACCCCCCGGTCAACTCCCCCCCATGGACCACCAAACCGCGGATCTGAGTTACCAACCCGATTTCGCCCATTTATCCAAACCAGATCCGAGTCCCAAATCACTAAACCCTGGGTCCTGATTAAAGAGGAATCAACCGAGATCCACGCCCGGTGGTTTCCCCTCGGGGTCCAAGCCCCAATTTCCATGCCCGACCCCATCTTCTCGGACCCCTAGGACAATTTAGTCTCAGCTCCGCCGCACGATTCTAGTTATCTTTGGACCTCCCCCTCGACGCCTGTGACCTCCTCCATCTCGCCTGAGTAACAGCGGAGCGAGTGAGAGTAGCAACGAGGCTCGGGACGCTGGGAACCATCGATTCGGCAGCTCTTCGCCGTCGTGCGCTGCCGCGAGCGCGCTCAGCCTCGGGACTCGACGATCCCTTGAGGCAATGATCCCCGGAGCTCCAGCACAGTCGGATGCCTTCACCAGGTAGATTCTTTAGTGTGTAGTTTAGCGTAATTTTAGGATCTTAGATTTTTGCACCTTTTGCTTCGCCGCCACCATTCACCGTCTCCGTCCAACCATTTGCTCACCCGACCCGACCATCACCTTCGCCAGACCTCTCTTCCTCTTTACCACCCATCCACCCCGCCTGACTCGCCCCAGAGCAGGTCCTCCACCCTCCTCCACCGTCGCACCGTCGGAGGGTGCTGCCCCGATCCATTTCGACCCCTATTTCACCTCTAACCGGTCGAGGCAATTTTCCCTCGACCCGAGATTACTTTGGTGCCATTGTGCAGGTCAACGGACCCCATCTGGGAGGTCAAGTCGTCTGGGCACCTGAGCTTCGAACCCCCTCATCGCTGGAGCATCTCCGACGCCTCCAGCCTCATCGGAGGCCTCCATTTGCTGCGGAACATCGAGGCGAACCCATTCACCATCTCAGCAGCCCCAGAGGGTGTCTTCATCGCGCGCACGGAGCCGCGAAACTCGCCGGCCACCTGTTCTTGGATAGCCTTCCCCTATCATCCGATCGATCCCAGCAGCTCCAGACTCGATTATATCCGTTGATCCTCGAGAAGTAGTCACCGTTCATCCAGCTGGGAATCGATCTGAGCCGTCCATCAGCCGCAGAGTTTAGCCACCGCCCACCACTGTCTGATCGACATGTGGCTAGCCCTCGAGCATCCATCAGCCGAAGAGAAGCCCTCATCCCATAACCGTCCGATCCTCCATGTGGCTACTCCTCGGCCACCCAATAAATAAGTGGGGTAATTGCTCTTAGGCCCCTTCTATTTTCGAATTTACTTTTTAGTCATGTAGATACTTTGTCACGTTGTTTTTATTTTGGTTAAATTGCTCTCTGGACCTTTTTCTAATTATTATTTGCATATTAGTCCCTCTATATGTGATCCACGTGCGTCGACACGTGAGTTTTGGTCAAATTGCAGTTCTTATCCTGTGGTTTATGTGTGTTCTGTTTTGAATGTTTTAAAATTACATTGACACATATGCCCTTCTGAGTGTGACACACGTGCATCGCGCGTGGTTCTCTGGTATTTTTGCAAGTTGGGCCCTAAGCTTTTCTGTCGTATTACCTTTTCAGCCCTAGGACTTATTTTATTTGCAACTAGGTATTTGTACACTGTGCGCTCTTGTTTGATTTTAATAAAATATCAAATCAAGTCCAAATTAAGTGAAAATTGGAAATGTGGCTCCTGCCACTGTGTAATATTTTCACCAATTTTAGGGCACATTTTTGAGCCTTTTTAGTATTTTCAAAAATTCAAAAACACCCATTTTTGCTTCTTTCCAGATTATAAAACCCCAAAAAAATATTAAAACTCTTTCAAAATTTTTAAAAAAATTAGGAGTTGTTAGTTTTTATGTCTTTGATTTTCTATGCATTTTTGGCCATTTTTGGATTTACAAAAACCCTAAAAATTGAAAAACCCCTTAAAACTCATAAAAATTCTAAAAAATCATAGAAAATTCCAAAAATAATAAACCATTTTTCTGAATTTTCCTTATTACTTCTGTTTTTCATAAAAAATACCTCCATGCTCTTTTAAGACCATTTTATATTTTAAATTGGTCCTCCAAACCTGACTGGACAGTGTTGTGTTTTTACTGCCTTATTTGATTTTTAAAAAATCCCTTAAAATCATAAAATTATCAAAAATTCACCAAAAATAGTAAAATATAAAAAAACCTAAAAAATATTTTTGTTTGAATTTTTGGAGATTTTTAGAGTACTTAAATAAATGGTTGTTTGTGCTTGTTTTCACCTTTTTATCATTTTTCTTCATAATTAGAAATCAAAAAAAATATAAAAACATTAAAAACCACCAAAAAAATATTTTTTATATTTTATTCATTTGTTGACTACTTCGTAGGCCGCAAGGCCAATTCGTGCTCCCTGAGTCTGACCCTGGGTGTTATACCGGGCTAATCTCATAGCCAGGGCCACTATTTGATTTTTCGTATTTTATCTCCTTGAGTGGTGGTCTGCTTATCTTTTTCTTGACTGACTGAATTATTTCTCTCGATCCGGGTCACAACGACCCTTGAGTGATTTTATATTTTATCTTGGATTGATCTGAGGGATTTTTCGGGTCATCACCTCTCGACCCTAGCCCTTGGGGTGGTGGTGGTAGTGGAAATCGTAGAGAATGAATGGGTAGGGGGGTCTATTTATAGGCTCCCGAAAACCACTAACCATGGTTAGAAAACCATGGTTTAGACTGTAACCATGGTTTAGCGGCCTATGGTTTTGGCCCATGGTTTTAGCCAAAACTTATCCCAAACTTGGAGCTTAAGTTAGAACATTCTAGAGGATTCTAGATTCGCTAATGACGCTTAATTAACACTAATCGTAATTAACTTTCACTAATCACGATTTAACTTTCGCAGCTTACGCTTATCTTTTGCTAACTATTGATTAGTGTTTGCTAATGATCATTAGCGATTTTTAATCGATCATTAGTTTCTTTAATCATGTTTAATTAGTCTTAATGACAATCATTATGGGTTAATGACATCTTAGCCTTCCTCACTTCTCTTTCTTCCGAAATTCACAACAAATCAAAACGGAGTTCGATTCATACGAAACAAATTCCGTTGGTTTCCTCTTGACGAGCCGGATAGGATCCGAGATATTCCAAGTTCAAGGCTTTACAATTATAACAACCTTAAAGGAAGTCTCGTCCTCGAGACTAGAAATGCAGGTATAACAACCTTAAAGAGGATTGAAACCATAACAACCTTAAAGAGAATGAGCGTCATTTCATTTATAAAGAAGATATACAATACACAGTATTATTACTCGAATAAGTAGGGATATTTCTCTCTCATTTCTGCCTCAGGTTCTCATGTGGCTTCTTCAAACTCTTGGTTCCGCCATGATATTTTAACTAGAGGCACCTCTTTGTTTCTCAACTTCTTGATATCCCTTTCAAGTATTTGCACAGGTATCCCTTGGTATGTCAAGTCTGGCTCAACATGTAAATCATCATAACTTATCTTATGCTCTGGATCCCTAATGTACTTTCTCAGATTTGATACATGAAATACATCATGTATTGCCGAAAGATGTGGAGGAAGTGCAAGTCTATATGCCACTTTTCGAATGTGCTGAATAATTTCAAAGGGACCCACGAACCTGGGTGCTAACTTCCCACGCAAGCCAAACCTCTGAACACCCTTCATAGGTAATACTTTGAGAAATACAAGGTCACCTACCTCAAATTCGAGGTCTCTTCGCCTGGTATCACTATAACTTTTCTAACGACTCTGGGCAGTTAATAGTCTTTTTCTAGCAAGCTCTACAGCTTCTCGTGTCTCTTGAAGTCTATCTGAATCATAAAGGTTCTTTATTCCGACCTCTTCCCAACAAAAAGGAGTAGTACACCTTCGTCCATATAGTGCTTCAAATGTTCCCATGCCAATACTTGTATGGTAACCATTATTGAAGGTGAATTCTACAAGAGGTAAATGTTTAATCCACGATCCCTTCCATTCTAAGGCACATGCTCGTAGCATATCCTCTAGTGTCTGAATCGTACGTTCTGACTGACCATCTATTTCTGGATGATATGTTGTACTCAAGCATAGTTGTGTACCTAAGGCTTTCATGAAGTTCTCCCAATAGTGTGAGGTGAATCGTGAATCTCGATCAGAAACTACTTCCTTCGGGATACCATGGAGGCGAATCACATGTGTAATATATAACTCAGCAAGCTGGTCTGGAGTGAAAGATAAGCTTATCAGAATGAAGTGTGCTACCTTTGTCAGACGATCTATTATAAACCAGATACTATCTTTACTACCAGTCGTCTGAGATAGGCCAGTAACGAAATCAATGGAAATGCTTTCCCATTTCCATTCAGGTATAGGGAGGGGTTGCAATAATTCCGGTGGCTTTTGGTGTGAAGCCTTTACCTGCTGACAAGTGAAACATGAATTCACAAACTCAGCAACATCTTTCTTCATTCCTGGACACCAGAAGTATGAATGAAGATCCTTATACATCTTTGTAATTCCTGGATGAATAGATAATCTAGAACAATGAGCTTCACGTAAAATGTCTTTCCTCAGTTTAGGTATGTCTGGTATACAAGCTCTGTGATGGTTATATAGTAAACCATCTTGTATCTAGAATCCCTCCATCTCATTCTTCTCAAGTTGTTGTTTCAAGTCTTTAAGGACTGGATCATCCTCCTGCCCTTTCTTTATTTTATCCCAGATCTCTGGTTTGTATCGACGAGGAATAGTAATAGTATCAGCACTACTATCAAATGGTTTCCATTCACTTAACGTTGATAGTAAACCCCAGAAGTGGATAGTACTCACTAACCCAGGTGAATAAGTTCTTCTGTTAAGGGCATCTGCTACGATGTTCCCCTTACTAGGGTGGTAGGAGATAGTGCAATCATAATCTTTCAACAACTTTAGCCACCGTCTCTGTCTCATATTGAGCTCCTTTTGATCAAACAGATATATCAAGCTTTTATGATCGGTGAAGATTTCAAAAGTATACCATACATGCAGTGTCTCCATATCTTTAAAGCGAAAACTACGGCAGCTAATTCAAGGTCATGTGTTAGGTAGTTCTTCTCATGTATCCTAAGTTGTCGTGATGCATACGCAACTACCTTACCATGTTGCATAAGAACCGCCCCAAGTCCTTCTTTAGATGCGTCAGTGTACACTGTAAACACTTCACTCCCAGAGGGTAGAGTAAGGATTGGTGCAGATGTTAGGCATTCTTTCAGTGTCTGAAAACTAGCTTCACATGTATCAGACCATAAGAATGGGACCTCCTTCTGAGTTATTCTAGTCATTGGCAATGCTATTCGTGAAAAGTCCTTCACGAATCTTCTATAATATCCAGCTAATCCCAGAAAAGATCGTATTTCTGTGACAGTCTTCGGGCGTTCCCAACTCATCACCGCACTAACCTTTGTAGGATCAACTAATATACCTTCCCTAGAAATAACATGGCCTAAGAAAGATACTTCAGATAGCCAGAAGTCATATTTGTTATATTTAGCATACCGTTTGTTCTTCCTTAGAGTTTCAAGTGCATTCCTGAGATGATGTTCATGCATATACTTATCCTTGGAATAAATAAGCACATCATCAATAAAGACTACTACAAAGTGATATAAGAACTCCTTAAATACTCTATTCATGAGATCCATGAAGGCCGCTGGGGCATTTGTTAGTCCAAAAGGCATAACTAAGAATTCATAATGCCCGTATCTAGTTCGAAAAGATGTCTTGGGGATATCTGTATCTTTAATTTTCAACTGATGGTATCCAGATCTTAAATCAATCTTGGAATACACAGTTGAACCCTGTAATTAATCAAAGAGATCATCTATTCTTGGTAGAGGATACTTGTTCTTTATTGTCCTCTTGTTTAGTTGTCTATAGTCAATGCACAACCGCATCGACCCATCCTTTTTCCTGACAAATAAGACAGGTGCACCCCATGGTGAAGTACTAGGACGAATGAATCCTTTATCTAACAGTTCTTGCAACTGTACCTTTAACTCTCTAACTCAGCTGGTGCCATCCTATACGGAGGGATAGAGATAGGTTGAGTATCAAGCATAAGAGAGATTTCAAATTCAATCTCTCGCTCAGGTGGTAATCCAGGTAGTTCCTTTGGAAATACATCAGAAAACTCGCACACTATAGGCACATCTTCTATCATTCTTTCTGACCCTGATGTAGTGGATACATAAGCTAAATAACCTTGTCACCCTTGTTCTAATAATTGTTGTGCCTTCAATTTAGAGATATATTTGATATTATCATTGGATGTCTTTCCAATGAATTGGAACTCTATCGAGTTAGGAAGGTGAAACGTTACTGTCTTCTGGAAACAGTCAAGGCATGCATGATGCCTTTCTGACCAATCCATTCCTAGTATAAGATCAAAGTCCTCCATTTCGATTAGTAGTAGTGAAACAGGTAACTAATGTACTGCTATCAGTATTATACAATTATCCAGGATTTCTCGGATTATAAATACTTTTCCTCTTGGTCCCTTGATCAGATAGGACTGTTGTACTTCTACTGGTATCTTACCCAAAGCAGGTACTAACCGTCGAGCAATAAATGAATGTGACGCACCAGAATCAAATAAGGCATGTACTGAAAAGCCATGAATAGTAACGGTACCTTGTACGACTGTGCCTGAGTGGTAGGCTTGTTCCTCAGTAATTGCATTTAGCTGGCCATTAGGAATAGGCAAGCTAGAACCCGCAACACTTTGTGGTGGTTGTTGTGTAGGAGACGCTCCTTGTGAGCCCCGACCTCTACCATGTCTTCCTCCGTGTGTTGCTCCATTGCTCGAGGTGGATGTTATACTGTTAATTGGGGTTGATTTAAATCCTGAACCTCTCAACTTCAGACAATCTTTCTTGATGTGGCCTTCCTGATGACAGTAAAAACACACACGTGCTCCTATTTGAGCTGAAGATTCAGCCACAGAGGTGCTAGCTCCTGCTGTTGAGTCACGAGGATATAGTGGAGGTCTAGAGAAACTCCTTCTTCCTGATAATTCCTGACCTAAGGTCTATGGAGAGCTTATATTGGAACCGGATGGATGATAGCGACGATCTCTACGATTATAATGTGCCTTGTTTTTGGATGGTCCACCATTAAAGTGGAAACTTCTTCTTTGGCGGTTTTCATCCCTCTCCATCTCAATACGAGAGGCGATGCACATTGCTTCATCTACGGTTGTGGCTCTAAAACCAGCAAGCTTTTCTCGTAGATCTCCCTGAAGATCGCTAACAAATTTGGTAAGACACTCTTGTGGTGAAGCTTCTAGAGTTGGTGAGTACCGTAGTAGCTCAGTAAAGTGGATATGATAATCTCGTAAGGTCTTAAAAACCTGATTCAGAGAAGCCATCTCTCTCCTCTTTAATTCTTCCCAATGAGAGGGACAGAAGTGAGCTCAGAACCTCTCTTAAAAGATATCCCATGGAACAGGATCTGCTAACTTCTTGGAAATTGCTCTCCACCATCGTCGTGCATAATCTGCTAGGTAGTAATCAGCAAATTGCACCCAGGTGTCAACTGATGCATGGATTATCCTCAACATCCTAGTAACGTCATCGAGCCATAACTCAGCCTCGGCAGGTGTCTCTACACCTTTAAATCGAGGAATTTTTCCCTTTCGGTAATTATCTAGTAATATTTGGTGTCTAAGAAGGGCCTTCTCCATTGCTCCTTCAGTTGGGGTAGGAGCAGACTCAGTTGAAGGATGGTAACTAGATTCTTCCTTAGAAAGATTGTCAGAACCTTCAATCCTGGCATCCGCAGGCTTAGATGCCTCGGGTCTCTCAGCCTGTGCATTGAGCCTCTCCTCCAATGCTTGTTGCCTTTGCCCCATGTCTTGGACCATTGCCATCATAGCCGCTAGTTGTCTAGACACGTCTTGGTCTGCCATGATCCTGGGATGAGTCAAGGTCAAAGGTCAGATCCTATATGTCTTAGCATGATGTACATAAGGGACAATGACTTGTGAATGGTACTGCAGTCATTTATTAAGATCAAATGATCTTAATACAACCTTAGTTTCTGAATACCGCTAATAGTTATTAATTACTAAATAAATTAATGGAGTAACCAGGCTCTGATACCAATCTGTCGCGACCCCGATTCTCGGGCCATCGGATCCTCCCATATCCGGATCTGGTTACTCAGCAATAATTTATTCAACAATCAAAACTAACATTCAGAAACAGACTACGAATAAAAATACTCAGAAGAAAGTATTTAAACACTTTTCCATTCACAAAATAAACTTCAAATGATATATTGTCCCACTATAACCATTTACTTGTACATCAGCTTGAAAGGAAAATATACAAAAGATTACTAACTACCTTAAAAAGTAAAGCTATTGTGGCTGGATGGATGTCTAGTATGTAGCTGGATGAATTTTTTTAAAGCCCTTGCGATGGCTCATCGATACCTGTTGGGTTTTCCATAAATCATAGGATAAAAATTAGTGAATGCTAAGTAACGAAGAAGAGAAAAGCAAACAAATTATGTAATTTTTCAAAACTTGATATCACAAAAATTTTATTCCTTCTCATTAATTTAAGTCCTATTCCTTTCTATTCCACATCATGGATTAGTCCAGGGGAACCCCATCATTCTTGGACTCTAAAGCTGTGGATCCTTCGGGATTGGAGGTTGTGTTGATCTTGGTAAGCTTATGCCGCCGCATGTCGCCTCAACCAATCCTCTAATACTACCCTGACAATTTCCTTTTCTTTTATTAAACAGGATCTCAACCCTTAGCTTGGAAAATCAAATGAGCACACCGTCCTCGAGGACTCGGTTGCTTAAAACCTCAGTCTAACATTTAATCATATAACCTAGCGGCTTTAAATACATGTTATCGTGACCCAGCCGCTATTGAACCACCTGGCCTCCACATGGCACGACCACATCTTCCGTCGTTCAACCCGACGATATTGGCTCTCGGTACCACGCGTTGCAAAACATTCATTTTGTGCGCACTTACCATAACAGGGCAACCGTGTACCACCTAGGTAGGAAAACGCCAATACGGGTTCCTTCCGACAAACCTACAGATTGCATGCCCGACCTGTAGTTCTACTCCCAATCATCCTTAACGTGACACACGATCCTTTTCAGGATCTAACTCAAACCACATCAATTCCCATGATGTAATTCTTTCGTGAAGTCTTTGATTTGCATAATCAACAACACTTAATATATACTCACATATATATTATTCATAACCATATATATACTCGTATTTATGCCTATTTTAACTCCCAAACCCTAACTTTAAGAGCCAACGCATCAATTTGATGCGTAAACCTTATTTTAGTGGGAATCACAAAGCAATTCTTCAGACTTTTTCAAAAATAGCCAAAATTAGGGTTCTTCATAGCAAAGAACACAAAATCAAGAATTTCAATAATTTTGTATGAAAGTCCAACAGCAAAAGGAAGGATTTCGTTACCTAATTGAGCTCTCTCTCGTGTATGCAAGGCTTTATCGTGTTTTGTTTTTAGAAAGGCTATTTTAAGGCTCCTGAAAAGATCAAATTTCATTTTCGTATCAAAATGCTAAGAACATGTCAAGAACGCGAAGAACGAACGAAGAACGTGAAGAACACGAAGAACATCAAGAACATATTTTCTCTTAAAATTTCGACAGAGTTTCCCCTTATATCGGGACATATTTCTCGGAAAATTTCGGCAGAGTTTCCCCTTATATCGGGACATATTTCTCGGAAAATTTCGGCAGAGTTTCCCCTTATATCGGGACATATTTCTCGGAAAATTTTGGCAGAGTTTCCCCTTATATCGGGACATATTTCTCGGAAAATTTCGGTAGAGTTTCCCCTTATATCGGGACATATTTCAAAATAAAAATGAAAAGAGTTTCCTTTATAAAATCAATCGAGAAAAATAACAACGAAATGAAAGAATATACTCAACAACAAGAGATGAAGAACCGGTAGACACCACACATCTTAAGTTAGTGAACATGTGATGAATCACAGGGTCACTGACGTGCATAGCCGCCTGCACCTAAGTAGGGTATTACACAGATTTCTCCATCAAAATAACTATAAAAGCATAATACAAAGAATATAAACATAAACGATGGAGAATCGGTAGACACCACACGTCTTAGATGAGTGAACGTGTGACGAATCACAAGGTCACTAACGTGCATAGCCGCCCTCACCTAAGTAGGGTGTTAAACATATTTCTCCTCGAACCTCAACAAGAAAACGAATCGGAAAGAAAGATGAATCAGGAACAAAACTTGGAAGAACAAGAGTATGAATTGAAAGCCTAGCTTACGAAGCAAACTAAGAGAGGATCATGCCTTTCTCGTCCTCGTTCTCCCGGCAACGCTTCGCTAGCGCTCCTTTCTCGCCTCCCACTCCTCCTCCCGACCTCTCGACCCTAGCCCTTGGGGTGGTGGTGGTAGAGGAAATCGTAGAGAATGAATGGGTAGGGGGGTCTATTTATAGACTCCCGAAAACCACTAACCACGGTTAGAAAACCATGGTTTAGACCTTAACCATGGTTTAGCGGCCCATGGTTTTAGCCCATGGTTTTAGCCAAAACTTATCCCAATCTTGGGGCTTAAGTTAGAACATTCAAGAGGATTCTAGATTCGCTAATGACGCTTAATTAACACTAATCGTGATTAACTTTTACTAATCGCGATTTAACTTTCGCGGCTTACGTTTATCTTTTGCTAACTATTGATTAGTGCTTGCTAATGATCATTAGCGGTTTTTAATCGATCATTAGTTTCTTTAATCATGTTTAATTAGTCTCAATGACAGTCATTATGGATTAATGACATCTTAGCCTTCCTTCTCTTTCTTCCGAAATTCATAACAAATTGAAACGGAGTCCGATTCATACGAAACAAATTCCGTTGGTTTCCTCTTGACGAGCCGGATAGGATCCGAGATATGCCAAGTTCAAGGCTTTACAATTCATATGAAAGATTAATAAGTGTTTGAAAATAGGGGTACAGATGCAATGTAAGAACAAAAATGCAGTTTCAGAAAGGAGCTTGAAAAGCCCCTGAAATATGCCAAAAATGTGGGGGCTTTCTTGTAAATCTATAGCTTATCATGTGACATCTCAGTATGTGAGGATATTCATGCAAAAAAGGCAACTTTGGGGTCTTCATTTGCAAAAACACCAACAACCCAATGGACGGTTGAGATTGAAGGAGAAGAATAGCATCCAATAGTGGCCACTATTCCTCCGTGTGATGCTGCTACTACTGCGAATCAGTACTCCAGCGCACAGAAGGATGGTTGGCGTGAAGGGAAGCTAGGGATAGGGTCTGTGGGATGAATCTCATGGTGCTTGCAAGCTTGAAATGAGGCTTGAGCAGTTTGCTCGACCTAACATTGAAGAATATATAAAACAATGGTGATGGGAGTGGTTTCTCCTTATTGCGGTGATAGAGGAGGGGATGGTTCTTCGGCTACTGCGAGTGGCCAGAGATGGATAGGTTGTGGAGCTAGGTGCGGAGAAATGGGAGTTCGAGATGAGGTGATGATGGGTGTGGATGGAGGTTTCTACCGAATGGGTTCTATCATAAGAGAAACAAAATGAAAATAAAAGGGAATAAAACTAAGGGGTATCTAAACTATACATATATCTATTAGAGGAGGTGGTTGATGATGCCTGGGGGGTATGCACTTTGGGGAGCACAGGTCTTGGCCTCAAGTCCGACGATTGACGAAGCTCGGCAGCCTCCTGAAGGGATGCAGCAATGGCATAATCTATTAGATCTCACCATGGATTTGCCTTCATTTAGCTTCCCTTACATCCACGCTCTGTCACAATGAGAATTAGGAGCTAGAAGGTATATCTAATGGTAGATGGATTAAAAATGGGACTTGGATCCGCTTTTGTTTGGTCAGGAGTTTCAAGGAGGAGAAAGGAGCTCTCATGGGTTATGTACAAGGAGGAAAAGGTTAGCGGGCATGCCAGTCGTAGGAGTGGTCACCGACGGACATAGTGGCATGAGGTGGAGATGTGTGCAAGTGGTTTGGTAGGTTTTTGTATGTAAGAGGCATGAGAGAAGAAGAGAGTTCAAATTGACCTAAGGTCAACTTGCTTTAAAGAGGGAAAGATGAAGGGGGAGAGGCTTGCACCAATGGGAGGAGTGTATTCGATTTTTTTTGTCTTTTGGTGGCTGATGTGGACCAATGACAAAAAATAGAGTTTTTCCCAATGAAAATATACACAAAATAAATAATAGGAGACCTCAAAACAAAAAAAACTCAAAACATAAAAAAATCTCAAAATAACGTATCTAAAATATTATAGTAGAAAATTTTTCCAAAATATGTTTGGAAGAAAAGAAATAAATTTTAAAAACTATTTTTTAGATACAAAGTACCCATTTTTAAATTTTATGATGTTTAGTATTATTTTCTTATTAATAATGTAGCCACATTATATTTTATAATAATATTATAATATAATATACTTGGAAATATTTTTTATTTTTAGTTTTATGAAATAAAAATAAAAGTGCTAAATATAAAATACAAGTCAAGATTTGTATAAAAAAGACCTATTTTTGTGCACTTTTGATTTTATGTTTTTTAATTGATTTTTTAATTTTAATAGAAAGTAGAATAAACAACTAATAAAATAAAATTACATAAAAAAGAAAAGATATTAAAATTAAATCTGTACAAAAGAAAGAAAAAGCTTAAACTATTATACAAATGCATTCCAGAATCGACTTTTCACAAATGAGCCATGATCATTTTCAAAGTATTTTTAAAATTTAAGGGTTTTCACATGATAAGCGAGTTGGGGTGAATTAGAGTTAAAATGCTTCAGAAATGAAATCCAGATTGTGTGTGTATTGGAAAAAAGCGAAGCTGTTCCATTTGTCAACTATTTACGATGATGTTTTTGTGATATTATATCTATATTTCTAGCGAATTAATGCAAAAAATATTTTAATCATATTTGTTTATCAATAATTATAAATATTTAAAGTTTGGGTATATTTATATGTATTTATATTTATAATGATTTCATATTTCCTTTTTTATTTTTGGATCTATTTTAAAGGTTTTAATTTATGTTTATATTTTATATGTTATATATAATATGTACAATTATTTAAAGAATATAAAGGGAGTAAAAATATAAGGAATTAAATAAAATAATATTATATAAAGATGCCCAACTACAATGGTGCTCCAGAACATCAGCTTTTATATATTAAGTCCATTTTAAATTAAATCACCTTCATTAGATAGATAATCTAATTTTAAATATATTGGAGGTGAGTATGATGAATTTTGAGTTCATATAGAGGCGATAAAGGGTATTCGTCACTTACCTACAATGCATTCTATTCATTAGTGAGTTTATATGTCTATCAAGAAAATATTAGCAAAGCTCTCTTCGTCCTTGCATCTATGGTACTTAAGCGTTTCTTCGAAATTATTTTGCTCCAGTGCTTTTGGTTTGCGTATCTTATTTTGTTTATATTTTGAAAGTCTTTATTTATAATAGTGTGTTTGTCTTTATTCTTAGTCAAGTGGTATTGTATGTGATTGGTTTTCTCCCTATATAGATATAACCCTTGATATGAATGTGTACCTTGAGATGTTCTCCATGAAGACCTTCTTCTTATGTAGAAGATTGATTGCGATAAGTTTTGCATTTTCAAATGGTTTGTTGGACTACAAAAGAAGTAGTTTGTTGGGTGAGAGTTTGTAATCTCGAGTAGGCTGGTCTTAGGTACAGGATGTGGCATTTAAGTTGGGTAAACAAGTATGAAAATATATGATTTTTGGGTTGTTTTCTAGTTGTCATTATATGTAATGTCCCAGGCTTAGGTTCATGGACCACTATCGAGGAAAAACATGCCTTGGAAACTTTTTAGGTTTGGACCTGATTGGACTTGTTGACGACCACTAATGAATAGCCATCCATGTACCTTTATTCCTTTATTTTTATATTTAAAACCCTATCTAAATGCATGTAAATATAAATAACTTGCACAAATTAACACTCTGACAATATCTATAAATATTGCATAAATATATGTATTTAAACCTAAGATAAAAGAACAAATAAAATAAAAGGAAAATAAATGAAGTATCAAAGATATTGAATAACCCTAAACCTCGAGACCAAGTCAATATTGGCTTGCTCGATAAGGAATAGAGTAGGGGGAGATAAGGGTCGACCATTGTACAAAAACCTTAGTTTTTGCTCTCGATATGGCCATTTTACACTATTTTATTCATTACATTTCACACCTCAAATAATAAATGATTCAACATGAAGCTTGTACATAATGATATATAGAAAATTACAAAAATAATTGTCAATAAAAACCATGCATAATACAACTTGTACACACAGATAAAAAGACCGCAAAAAGAACTTCACATATCAATATCTAATCCATACAAACTTAAATTATACCAAACTCACTTCCATTGTATTTAAAATTAAATTATATATCTAATGGAAGGTAGTTTCATTAAAAATGGAGCCAAGATGCAGAAGCTGGTTTTCTACGATACTATTATACTGTGTATCTATATATAATATTCATATATTTTATTCTTTATATGTTTACTCCCCTTATAATTTTAAATATTTTTATATATAATTTGAAATATATTAAAAATATAAACCTATAATAAAACCATTAGAATATACTTAAAAAATATTACATTATAATATATATGTATATTATATCTATAATAAATATGCATATTGTTATTTATGCATATAAATAAAATCATAAAAAAATATGTGTAATATGTATTTAAAATGTTTCAAAAATAAAAAATATGTACATATGATAATAAGTATTAAAAATATAAATTAAAAATATAATATGTAAATATACATATATCTTAGTTGAAAAAATTAACTCATAATAAATAGTGGTGTAAAAATAAATAAAAATTATAGAAAATAGATTAATAAATTATAAACAATTTTCATGTTTTAAGTTCTAACTAATAAAATCATTTACTATTTATTTTCAAATTTATACATATTTTATATTTTCTGTTTTGTCTTGTTGGTCCACCATGGATCAATATGAGCCATTCTTTTGTTGACCAGCTGGACAACTATACCTCCAGCTCCCCTAACCATATCAAAGCGCAGGCCCCACCTTCTTCTCTAATTTGCCAAGGAGCATGTGCCACACACGTGCCTCCTGGATAGCAAAGCTCTTTTTGCAATTCTGGAGGAGGGAATAGGCCCCTGCACAATTTCACTCCCATGCACATGCAAAGAACATGTGCGCGAAGCTCGAAAGAGGAGGCGATGGCTCGGAGCGCCTAGCCTACCCATGGAGTGCTGGGGGGTTCGGCCTACCGAGCCTCCAGATTCAGAGGGGAGACTCGGTGAGGGTGGCGTGGCGGTGGAACTTACCGTTTGGTATATGGCAATCCATGCCAGTTGCCAGTGGAACTCATTCATAAATCTTTGTGGGCAATCAATGTGTGTAACTTGGATCAAGAGAAAGCAGGCCATAACAAAAAGGTCCTATTGAACAGATTGTTGGAATTTTGAGACTATGCATATGGAAACAATATGATGTACAAGGAGAAAGTCAAAATATGGCACTACAATCATATCAGCAGAGAGACTTTCGAGTCTGGTCAGAAGGTTTGGTTGTTCGATGCAAAGTTAAAGTTATTTCCAGGCAAGCTGAAGAGAAAATGGATAAGGCCGGTTATAATAACAAATGTACGTGACAATTGTAGCATCGTCATATCAGGATTGTCATGTGATACACATCCATTTGTAGTCAACGGATAGTTGCTGATGTCATACTTAGAGCATGATACATTCATGTCCGTTGTCAATTCAATCAGCGTGGTATTTCAAGATAATCTCCCTGTAGTCTCAGTAGTTTCATACCCAGAGCTAAACAAAAATATTTTTCTTGATTGAATTTTCTTCATTATTTTATTTTTAGTTCTTTCAATATCCTGTTATTTCATTCATCCCATTCATCAGTTCTATACTTAGAATGACCAGATCTTAAGTATGTGGGGATGAGTGCAATTGAGTGTTCTTCATTATTTCCCATGGTTATCTTCTAATTTGTTGATAATTCCTTTAGATACTTAAGAATATCTTACCCTAAGTATAAGGGGAGACAAATTGAGTCGTTGATTTTCGGTAAATTCTAATCCTTGGCCATCCTTTCTTTGTGTACAACCTTCTATACTTATGATTAGTTATCCTCAGTATAGGGGAGACGATCGACTTCTTATTCTTTTCAGTCATTATAGTATAGACTTTTCTATACTTATCATGAGTTATGTTTTCTTTATTGCTGGATAGTTGCTGATGTCATACTTAGAGCATGATACATTCATGTCCGTTGTCAATTCAATCAGCGTGGTATTTCAAGATAATCTCCCTGCAGTCTCAGTAGTGTCATACACAGAGCTAAACAAAAATATTTTTCTTGATTGAATTTTCTTCATTATTTTATTTTTAGTTCTTTCAATATTCTGTTATTTCATTCAATTATTCATCAGTTCTATACTTAGAATGGCCATATCTTAAGTATGTGGGGATGAGTGCAATTGAGTGTTCTTCATTATTTCCCATGTTTATCTTCTAAGTTGTTGATAATTCCTTTAGATACTTAAGAATATTTTACCCTAAGTATAACGGGAGACAAATTGAGTCGTTGATTTTCGGTAAATTCTAATCCTTGGCCATCCTTTCTTTGTGTACAACCTTCTATACTTAGGATTAGTTATCCTCAGTATAGGGGAGACGATCGACTTCTTATTCTTTTCAGTCATTATAGTATAGACTTTTCTATACTTATCATGAGTTATGTTTTCTTTATTGCTCTTTGATCACTATGAGGACGTAGTTCGAGCTAAGTATAGGGGGATCACATATATGTATATATATGTAAACCCCTCAGGATCCGGGTACCCGTTTACGCGCATTTCACATTACTTCATTCACGTTTTATCGCACAAGTCGCACAATTTCAGGGAAAATTTTTCGCGCAAATTATGACATTCATTCACAACACATGACCACAAGTAAAAGAGACAGACATTACCAAAATTTCCTTTCATTAATATTCATATCCATTTACAACATGTACAAGCATATTCCATGTTACAACATATATCCCAAAATGTGACAAAAGAGATAGCATTTACATCATCATCTGAACAAAAACTAAGACAAAGTAAATCATACCGTCGGGTGTACACTATATCTCCTGGAAGCATGTATATACTGAGCGGCTACTAAACTGCAGGCTGTTTGCCTGCCACACACAATAGGAAGAAAAGGCGTCAGCGGTTGCTGGTACCCCCCCCCAAAAACTTATATAAATTAACAGGCATTTATTATTTACAAAAGAAACAAGCAGAAAGGCGAGAGCAACTCAAATTAAGATTTAATTCTACTTGCAAATGAAGACGGTTTTTCAGGTTACTTGTAAGCATCTCAAAAGTTCGTAATGCATTTCTAATGACTTTCCCCCGAACCCGGCATTTCCCATATGTAACATTATTTCGATAGCAGTTGCGTAATCATGAGTGTGTGAGGGGGAATGCATATATCATTTTCCTTAGAGATCATGTTGGTTAGTGAAAGATGGAAAAATTGAGATTGTAGAGATCTATTAATTTATTTAAATTCTTGGGTAGAGAGAATGGTCTTTTGATCTTAACTTCTCAATTCCTCAACTTCAATGTTTCAGATATAACTCCAGATGTTGTAGATGTAGATATGGATGATCTAGATATAGAATCGCCAAGTCTGTTTGGCGAAGAAACTCAAGCGGTGAAGAAGCCTGCAAATGGCTCTTCCGTCTCGCCCTCTAATTGGAAGCGCGGTCCAATTGAGGGATAGGTCTACTTCCCAACTACGCCACTGAGACGGGTGAGAGAGACTCCCTAGAAAAGTCGCTCTAGAAAACTGCCCGACTAGTACGGGCGGACGAGCTCGTACGAAAAACTGAAAAACAAGGATCCCCCGCCTGGGTATCCTAAAACAGGGTCAGCGTAACTGGTCTAAAATCGGGATCCCAACGAGGCGTAAAAACACTGCGAGCTCGCGTAAAAACCGTGAAGAAGACTGGGACCCTAGACCCGCGCATTTAGCGGCCGCTGCCCAAACTGAGCTTCCTTTCTTCCGCCCAGTTGAGAGTCACCGCGCTCTCGCACGGTCAAGTGTAAAAGTCACCATGACCGGCAACAATTAATTATTATCACTGATTCCACATCATCTTTCCTTCTTTGACTACTCATCTCTTTCTTAGTTCTTTCTGTGGTTAACTGTACACATTTTGGTCCACGTTCTTATTTATAACACAGATGTTCTTCATATCATATGTCTATGTTGACATCCATTAACATGCTAAAGGTGTACACTTAATAGGAGTAGATATACTCTGTAATTAAGTCAAAAATCTACCCACTTTATGTTTCGTGAACTTTTCCTTCCATCTTCACCAAACACTCATTCTGCTTTTGAAAACGAAAAAAAAAAATCCTTGATAACCCAACTGGGTTTTACTTAACTGATAATCTCCTTTAACTGCAGCTCTTACCCCATATCAAACTTCCAAAACCAACTAAATTCAAACAACTTCCAATTGTGACATCTTGATCGAGGACATCTTCCGTACTATTATATGCATATTTCTCAAAAGAATATATTATCTTTTCAAAGAAATCCTTACGAAACAGAGTTTCTGACTAATCAATATAACTATTAAAGAATCTCCAGCAAATACTTGTCTTCTTTCATTGACATTTTATTTCCTCTGTATGCAATACGACAAACATATTGAGTAGGTTGTGTTGATAATAATGTGGATAGTCATCATACCAAATATGGTAAATGTAATCATGTAATGGAAGATAAATATATTATGTACTGAATGTATGTTGGTAGTAGGGAAACATACAGTAACCTTCATCACTCTAGATCCTTTTTTTTTTAAGATTCGAGTACTTCTATTATGGGTGAAAATATGTCAAGGATTGGGGAATTCTTATCGTGAATTAATTGATGGAAAAGATGTCTCACCTCTCCAGTGGGTTCCCCATATGAATATTTCATGAAAAACCTATTTTCTATCTCAATATTCCAATCTTCAGAAATCTATCAATCAAATCTGTCAGGATTTTCTCATTTAGACAAATTAGGCTTCCAGCCTAATCTTATATAATTCAGACAAATCTAAAATTTTCCAAGAAACCAAATAAATTTGTGTCTTCAAAATCCGTACTTTCCACAAATCCTCCAGTAAAATTTGCCATTTCAACAGGAATTTGACAAACCCCAACAAGAAATTTATAGCAATCGATGGAATGTGAAATTAATAACAAATGCTCCTCCAGTGGTATCTAATTTCAGAAACTTATCAAAGAAGCATGCCAACTATCTAAAAAAAATATGACCATTTTTGCTATGTATAATAGTCCAAGATTATATCATCAACAAATCCCCAACTCATTTCACAGAAAAGAAAAGAAAAAAAATCAATATGTATGGCAATTTTGATTGATCATGCAAGGTATAAAAGATGGATGAATTTTGCATGAATGGCAGCAAGAATAGGGAGAGATTGTACATATTACTAAATCTAAGATACATGCATGGCAGCAAGAAGAATGGGCTGGAGATGGTACCTCTTTTGGGTCTCAAATTGAAGATCAAGGTTTGCATGCAATAGGGAAAGTTGCAGCAACCTCCAGGGAATGAAAGACAGCAGCTTCAGCTGCTGTTTTTGCTTCTGAAAGTGGCTGGACAGCAGCTTCTAGAGGAAGATTAGGCTCCAGCAATTGAAGCAGCTTCAAATGAAGAGGAATCAGCAGCTATAGCTACCTATGGAGTAGCTTGAAGTAGTAGAGGAACAATGGGAAGCCACTGCCTGATGGGAGATTGCTGCAAGAAGTTTCCAGCAAAATGTTGAGGTTCTCGGCTGGGAATGTAAGAGGAAGAGGTTGGGTTTAGGGAGATATTTATAAGGACAAGAGGTCTTGGCTAAATGGCCAAGTGGAGAGACCATTTGCCAAGTGGGGAAATGAAGTACAACCCAAGTGGTTGGAAAGAGAAAGGGAAATTTTATATGTATATATACAACGGCTGGATTGTGCAGCCTGGAGAAATTTCTTTTCTTTTTTTTTTTTTTTTTTTTTAACAGACAGCACAGTTATATATATTTATTTAAAAAAATTTCAAAAGTCTCTTTACTTAACACACTTAAAATTTGATCGTACGCGCACCTCGGGCCTCTGATTTCGGCGCGCAATATCCCATTTTGATCGTCTCAGAATGACGATCAATATGAGTATAATGTTGATATACTTTCGGTCGAGTTTCGAATACCCGAAATTTTCGGATACGGTTTTCGTTTAAGATTAAATCTTGTGATTTAAAATATCAAATGACCTCCGATTGACGAACGGTCGATTCCGTTGGTCTTGTATCGTCGAATCGGATCTAATGACGGTCTTGGTTCGTTTCGCGGTTTCCGAATTTGCGTCGCGGCTTTTCACGGCACGCATTACGCAACGACCGATTTTTGATCGACTTCACCCGAACAACTTTTGATTCACTACTAATTGGTCGTTTTAGGTTGGTTTGTATTGACCGACAATGTTTTTGGGTTCATTAGACCCAAAATCGGACGACTTCGGGTTTGATTGGAAACAGGATGCTACAATATACTTTAGCCATAACTCGTATTTTCTGTATTTTTAATAAGTATAGATAATATCTACTACATCGGGTAAGGATTTATGAATAAATGCAATAAAGATAAACTCTTGTCATCTTTAACAAGAAGAGAAATATTTCACAAACACTGTAAAAGTGAGACTCATAGTCATAAGGGTTTGTGTATGAAAATACTTGTTCTGATTTGTCTATTGAGGTGAATTGAAGAGATGATTGTGGAACTTGAAACTTGTTAAGTTAAATCTTATTCCCAATAAGGTTCCAAACTCATTAACAATCCAAAGGTCTTGACTAAGCTTTAAACTTTGATTTTGTATATATAAACTCAATAATCATAATCATTCTACATTCTTTATTTTCATTTTCTTTGTTTTCCTTTTTGCATCACTTATTCTTCTAATAAATGTTTTTTAGGGACTAGCAAAGGCAAGTATATGGGGTGATGAGTAGACATTCATCTACCTTCATTCTTTTGTTTTGTCTTTAAAATCCTAGCTAAATGTATGTAAATACAACTAACTTGCATAAATTAACACTCTGACACTATGTATAAATACTGCATAATACATGTATTTAAACCCAAGATAAAAGAATAAAGAAATGTAAAGGAAAATAAATGAACTATCAAAGCTGTTGAATGACCTTAAACCCTGGGAGCAAGTCAATACTGACTTGGTTAACAAAGAATAAAGTATGGGGAGATAAGGGCCAAACACTATACAGAAACCCTAGTTTTTACTCTGTATATAGCCATTTTTACACTATTTTATTCTTCACATTACATACTTCAAATAATAAATTATTCAACATGAAACTTGTAGGTAATGGCATATAGGAAATTACAAAAATGATTGTTAATAAAAATCATGCACAGTACAACTTATACATACAGATGAAGAAGTCATAAATCAAACATCACAAATCAATATCTACTCCAAATGAACTCAAATTGAACCAAACTCACCTCCATTGCATTGCAAATTAAATTATTAATGTAATTAATATGGTTTCATTAAAAATGGATCTAAGATACAAAAGTCGACTTTCTGGGTACTTTTGTATTGTGTATCTTTTTATAATATTCATATATTTTATTCTTTGTATATTTACTCTTCTTATATTTTTAAATAATTTATATATTATTTAAAACATATTAAAATATAAAGAAAAAATATAATCAATGAAAGACACTTAAAATAAATAATACATAATAATATATAGGTATATTATACCTATAATAAATATTCATACAATTACTTATGCATATAAATAAATCATAAAAAAAAAATATATCTAGCTTTGTACTTAAAAATTTTATAAAAATATAAAATATGTATTAATGATAATAAGTATTAAAAATATAAAATAAAAATTGTAAAATGTAAAATATAGGTAAATATACATATAATTATACTTGTAAAAATTAACTCATAACAAATAATATTGTATAAATAAATAAAAATCACATAAAATAGTTTATTGAACTATAAACAATTTCCATATTTTAAGTTTTAATTAATAAAATAATTAATTATTTATTTTCAAATTTACAAGCATTTTCTATTTTCTATTTTGTCTTATTGGTCCTATGTGGACCAATAAGAGCCATTCTTTTACTGGCCAGTTGGTCAACTGTACCTCCAGCTCCTCTAGCATTGTCAGAGCGCGTGATCCAACTTCTTCTCCAATTAACCATTCCTTCTACATAAGCCCATCTCCCTCGAGCTCACCACCAACTACACCTTCCATGACCCTCCTCCACGCCAGATCCGTAGCTCTAGCCAACCCCATCTCCTCCTCACGCAAGCTCACTTACATGATCCCCACCTTCCATTGCTATAAAATTTGACCTCTACCTTAAATTTGTTTATAATCAATCTTGATCCACCTTAAAACCTTACGATTGAAGCCTATAGTGTATCCCTTTATGACATAAGGTGAACCTCGTCGATCCCTTGCGTGGAAAAGGAGATCTGAGGTGATTCAACCATCACCAGAGACACCTTCGATGGTCCTTTCTCCTAGAAACTCTAGGAAGATAAGCTTTATCATTTTATTTCACAATTTATTCTTTAGTGTAATCATGTCTTTGATTTGGTTTGATTCCATTGCTATTAAGCAAAAAACCCAAAAATTAAGTACGTCAGAGCACTATGCTCCGTCCTCCGTCCCCACTATTTAGCCGATCATTTCAACCGTTGAACACCCCACTTATCTACTAATCGCATTCCTCGCATCATCGACCATCTAATCCATCTCGATCTCGCAAAGATCAAGACCATCGATCTCCTCCTCTACGAAGCCACCGAAGATCCATCCATTCCATAATTCCCCATATATTTCCACTAACAATCGTGTCGAGGAGCTTCACCCTCGAACCCTTGTCCTTTTTCTAGGTCAGAGCACCGAAGCAACCCATATGAGGAGTATTCGAACCAGTCCTCAAGCTCTAGGTGGCTTGACCTCCCAACCTCTTCTCAACGAGGTTTGAAAACTTTATGCTAACAGCTACAGTGGTGCTATGATGAATCCACATTTCATCATCTTTATTCTATCATTTTGGCACCAAAAACCCTAGCAAATGCCTGTAAATAGCCTTAAATCAAGCATCTTAGCATTCATACATGTGCATCTCAATAGTGTATAAAATACTGTAATTAAAGCCAAAATAATAGAATAAATAAAGAAAAGAAAAAGAATAAAATATTGTAAATATTTTATGACCCAAAACCCCCGAGACCTAGGCATCTTGATGAATAGGTCGACAAGGAATAAAGTAGGGGGAGATAAGGTCAGAAACACAGTCAAAATACCTTTACTTGTTATTCATTCTTTATTCATTTTGGGACCTATTTTTGGTTTCACCTTTTGTACATCAAATAAAGAAACTTTGTACATGAAAGTTGTAGATACTTTAATAAAGAAAAATACAAAATTGATTTCACAAGAAAAGAATGTACAGACAAAAAGATATGGCCTGAATAAGAATCCAAAATCCCAACTTCCCAGACCCGTATCTCACAAACGACAACTCCAAATGCAGTGTACTCACCTTTAATTGTATATAGAATAAAATAATCTATCCAATGGCGGTGGTTTCGCATTTGGTGGAGCTACGGTTTGAAAGTTGACTTTTGGACCCACATTGTACCCTTGTACCTATTAAAATATGCAATTTATTATTTATTCATTATTTTTATATTTTTATATCTTTTTTATAATTTCGTAAATACTACTTATACTGTATATGTGCATTAAAATTGAAATAAAACGCAAATAAAAATAAAAATAAAAATAAAATACTTGTATAAAGAATACATAGGTATACTGCACATACTTATACCTGTATAGAATACTCTTGTATTTTATTAACTATACAAAACATCTCAGAAAAAGAAAAATAAAAATATACTTATGTATATAAAAGTATGTTATAATTTTACTAAATCATAAATAAAAATAATAAGATTAAAAATACCAAAATAAAAATAAAATATCAAAATACATAGGTATTATACCTATATAGGGTTAAAAAGGTAACTTGTAAAAATTTAAGTCATAAAAATAAATAAAAATCAGAATAAAATACTACATAAAATTTTGAACATTTTTTATTTTATACATTTTATTTAATTCGGCCATTTACTATTTTAAATTGAATTAATAAAACAATACTCCAGGGTTTTTCCTGGTTGGTCCACGTGGACCAACCAGGTGCAAACCCTAGTTGACCTCGGTCAACTAGGTGACCTACCACCCTGTAGCCTCTGACAGACCTATCTTTGACCCATCTTCGCCATTTTTTTCGAGACGATTCTTGCATGTTTTCGTGTCGATTCCTTCTGCAAACATTTTCACCTAACATCCCTCTAGCTCGTCCATGCTTAACCTTGGTCATCGGACCCAAGATTCGCCAGATATGCCTTGATCTTTGGACCCCTGTCACCTTGGGTCAAACCGCATAAAACCAACTCCCCTACTTTGAATTCAAATCGAGTCCCCTTGGTCCACCCCTCTCCGCCTCTCTTGCGCTCCAAGTCTTGCCGGAGGTGACAGCTCCGCCGCGAGCCTCTCAGCCAGGGCGTCCGAGGTCGAGGACGACTCCAGCACCTCCGCCAATCGCCGGCGTCGAGGTAGTCTTTTTCCTCTGGCTCCGGCCATCGAGGGCTTCATCCCGCTTCTTCCTGTATTGCATTTTATTCCTGTTAGTTTAGGCTTTAAAAAACCCCAAAAAAATCAAAGATCCATCGCTTAAATCTTCCGATCACACGTCCTTGCCGGAGCGCAACTCCAGCCACCGAAGTCCATTCCACCTCGCGCTTCGTTTAGGTCCACCAAAGGTCTAGGCACTTTGCCCTGGACCTTCTAACTCTTTTTGCAGGGTCAACGCACGTTGAATCGCGCCTGGGAGCGATTTTGAGGCTCGCCGGAGCTCAGCCGAGCTCTCCAGCTCCGCCGACCGTCTGCGAGCAGCACGGCCATCGCCGTGTACTTTTGAGGCCCCCAGGAGGAAGAGGACGACCCCAGGAGTCTGCAGCTCCATTTTGGAGCACATTCATCGCCGGAGGAGCGAGAACGGAGCCGGGGAAGTTCGCCATCGCCGGCCTTCTTCCCCGTTCTTCCTCCTTGCTTCCCCGCCGTCCGATCGAGCAGCAGCTCCAGATCAAGCAGTGGCCGTTGGATCGCACCAAGCCTCAGCCGTCAGATCGTCTTCGAGCGTTCTAATCTCAGCCGCTGATCGTCGAACCGTCATCGGCCGCTCAGGACACGCCACGTGGATAAGTGGATCGCATCCAGCCGTCGGATCACGCCTCGTCGCCCCAGCCGTTGGATGCGCGCCACGCGTCATCATCGGAGCGCCAGAGCGAGGGTATTTTGCATCTACACCCTCGCCATTTTTGTATTTAATATTTAGTCTAAAAACTTTCGTCTGTAGTTTAAATATTCTGTAATATTTGCAAAGAGACCCCCAGACTTTTGATATTTGCATTCGGGTCCCTCGCCACGTCACCTCACGTGACCTGTACACGTGAGGTGGTGGGCATTTTGCAGAGGAACCCCCGTACTTTTGGGTATTTCTTTTTGGTCCTGAAATTTTGGCATTAAGTGTAAAAGTTTAGGTTACTTTGCAACTAAGCCCCCAGGCTTTTGTGATATTACGTTCAAGTCCTTCCCAGGCGCGTGCAAGTCACACGCCCTGGTGGGAAAATTTCAGACAAGCCCAGGCGGCTTTTGTAATTGCTTTTTGGTTCCAAAAATTGAATATAAAGTGTATATTTTTGTGGAAAATTGCATAGTTGCCCCTGGATGTTTTGTAAATTGCATTTCTGCCCTTGCCAGGACTGTTTAATGTTGGGACTCTTGTTCTAATTGTTTAAAATATCTTCTTAAGCCCAACAAATTCCACAAAAATAGATTTAAGTTTCTGGATAAGTGTACTTTCACGCCACCTATTTAGTTTTTGATTTTATTTTATTTTCTTATTTATTAAAAATCAAAAACAACCTTTTTGTGTACTGTCTACCTTAGAAAATACCAAAAAAATATCAAAACACCTCCAAAAATTCCCAAAAATTCACCTAGTGTCTATTTTACCCTATCTTAGAGTCAGTCCAAAAATCATTAAAAATTTCAAAAGAAAAACACTAAAAATTTGAAAACACTTAAAAACTTCAAAAAATATAAAAAATAGTAGAAAATCCAAAAAAATATAAACTCAGCTTCTGTTTATCCCTTATTTTGTTCTTTTCATTAGAAAAATAGTGTAAAAATTTTGAGCTACTGTTTGTTATTTTAAAATTTCACTTTACTTACAGCCAGTCTTATTCGCACTGTTTTGTCTTATTTCAATATTTAAAAATACCAAAAACACCTAGAAAAATCCCCAAAAATCGCAAAAACAGTAAAAAACCCTAAAAATACCAAAAACATTTTATTTCTGAATTTTTTGAGTATTTTTGTGCATTTTTATAAATATTCTACCTTGCCTTTTATTATATTGCCTTTAAATTCCAATATTGAAAAAGAAAAAAAATATAAAATATAAAATTATAAAAATCAGAAAATTAAAAAGCAAAATACAAAATCAAAAATTAAATTAAAAATAAAAATAAAAAAATAAAAAAAATTAAAAACCCACAAAAATTTCTTTCCTTGCTTGCTTAGTGTAGACTTATCACACACACTTTCACTTGAGCACCATTTTTGCGAACTACCCTGCTTGCTCCCTGTGTTCGAACTCTCTGCATACTTGTCACTATACACCATTTGTGCAGAGTTAAAAATAAATTTTGACTCCACATTATTTCTAATTTATTGATCTTAGTGTGGGTTAATTGTTGACTTTAGTCCGGATTTAGTGTGGTCAACACACCGACTGAGTTCACGCTTTGTGCTGAACTTAAGACCACCTATTTTCGGCTAAATCATGCTACAAGAATGTTCTGAGCCCCATGTGAACCTTCCATATCACAGGAGATGAGAGAAGGGTTCGACCGAAGTTTGCATGGGCTCAGTTCATCCTCTATTCCTCCATATCTCTTCTCCACTATTGGATGAAGAGCAAGGCCCAGGTTATTTCCCAACTATTTTATTGAGACAAAGAAGGGTGCAAGTAGAGACGTCGATCCATCTTATGAGAGTGTTAGAACCATCCATCGTTGAAGGGGTATGAGCCTATTTGGACCGTCAGATCAACTTAAGTGAACCACCACGTGGCAAGCTGCCTAGTGCCGTCAATCATACTGCACATAAGTTGCATGCACCTGCTCATGGGTATATTGCTCAGAACCCCCCTTCCGCTTTTTGTATTTCATATTAATTATATAAATATTAAATATAATGTAATATTTTTAGTGAGAATTACAAGTAGTACTCAAAACTTATGTATAATTACATTTCAGTCCTCCGGCCTTACGTGTAGCGCCACATGAGCCGCTGTAAAATTTATAAATGTATCCTTATACTTTCCAAACTAATTATTAAATGGATCTATAGTTTATAAAAAATGCAAATCATTCCCTCTGAACTGTAGTATTTAGTCTTTTTGTATTTTTTGCATATTAAATATTTTTATGCCTCGAAAATTTGTATGGAAATTAACATAGGTGCACATTGCTTGGTCACATCTATTTTTTTGCAAGGAATTTTATTTAATTTTCCTATTTTCTAAAAATCCAAAAAGATGCTTTCATTCCCAATCTAAATGTAAAAACAAATAAAAATACAAAACCTTCTCCAAAAATTCTAATGAATTATATTATATATATATATTCTAGCATATATCCCAAAATCACTAAAAAGGTCCTAAATATAAAACCTAAAAATCATAAAAAACTAAAAATATTATAAAAATTAACAAAATTTGAAGAACAAAATCAAAAGGGTTAAATGGGGCTGCCCCCTGGGAGTAGCCAACATGGCGACTCCCATCCCTATTTTTCCCTCATTTTTTTATTTCTTTGGAAAATAAAATTTGTAAATTCATAATTATATCCCTCTAACATTCTATTAAAATTTCGTCAGAAACAGAGACTCCTACGACCTCCATCCAAATACGGTCGATTTAAAAAATCCTGCGACCGTTAAAAAAAATGACGTCTGAATGGAGGGCCTAGGAGTCTCTGTTTCTGACGAAATTTTAATAGAATATTAGAGGGATATAGTGATGAATATACAAATTTTTATTTTCCAAAGAAATAAAAAAATGAGGGGAAAATAGGGGTGGGAGTAGCCAAGTTGGCTACTCCCAGGGGGCAACCCCATTTTACCCAAATAAAAAATATAACTTTCTATTTTTGAATTTTATTAAAAAATATATAGCATATATATATATATATTAAAACGAAAAAAATTATTTTTTAGAATACATATTGACTTATTTAAAAATATAAGTAGTTATATTACATATATATATATATATTATATTACTTATTTATTATTTATAATCTCTATATTCATATAAATAAATACATATCTTATATTTAAAATAAAAAAGAAAATAAAACTTGCAAAATAAAAAAAAGAAAATATATAAATTAAAAATAAAAAATATAAAAATATAAAAATACTTAAAATCCATAAAAAATAAATATAATTAAAACCCACATAAAAATAAGAAAAAAATAGAAAAATGTAAAAATAATTAGAGCTAGTTCTTCTTTTCTTCTCACTTTGTTGCCGTAGTTCTTTAACCTCCTGACTTTAGCCAGAATATCATCCTCCATGTCGTACTATCGCTCAATCGAACTCTTCGAACGTAGTCCTTTCAATGGTCTTTAATAACTCTAGATATCTAGACAGAAAAGTGACGCGTCTATATACTTTTGATAAGCCGTCCAACTACAACTATCATATATAATACATAAAGCCAATGCTTGCTGAGTGAGACTGAAATCGTCCCTCTCTATCCACCCCTGCTCCTTAACTGACCTGGAATGGGGTAGTTGATGCCCTTCGTTTAGTTATTTATGTAGATAGAAGGATAGGCAATGGAAGTATGCATATTGGTTGGTAGGTAGTGATTAGTAATAATTATTAATTATAAATAATTATTACTAAGTACTACCTACCATTTGCTCCCTTGAGTTTGACACTCTACATTACTTGCCCTATACACATATTTTGTAGAGTAAAATAAAATTAATTTTAACTTGTATGGTATTTATTGATTATCTATTTTATTTTGTGGGTTATTTGTTAATTAGTTGTATCTTTGAGTGTTCAACACAACGACTACTGATCCAACTTTGTTCGAATTAGTATGACCTCTCGTCTTTGTGTCTAGGAACCACTCAAAATGCTTAAGCCCAAGTTGTCAAGTAGTAATCCCCACCACTTATAACACACACCAACACTTAGGGAGTTTTAGATGTAGGACTATGTTTGGAGGTTGGGGTGTTACAACTCTACTTACATTCATAACTTCCTCGTTGCAACATGGTCCATCACTTATTCTTGTTGAAAGTGTCGACTACATGTTATGGATAACCTTTTCCTCATACCTCTTGTAGGGGTAACTCCATCTCCCATGTAACCCTTTTCAGTATCAGAGGGAAATTGACTCTGATACCATTTGTAACCTCCTGGAGATTAGGGTGTTGCGTAATTGGATTAATTGATCTATTTGTTTTAATTTGATCTTTTTTTTACGTATGAACAATTCCCTCCTTTAGTGCATCTTTATTTGGTATCAAAGCATCCATCTTTGGTGATTTCGTCATTACTCACATACGCCCAAAATAATGAACCCAACTAAAGTCAATAATTGTATTGAAGGCTAGTCAATCAACTAGCCCCTTTACTTTAATGGGGCATGATACACTTATTGGAAAAAGAAGACAACTATTATTTTAAGTCACCTAAAGGAGCTCTTTCACTCTAGAAGATCATATAGAAAATATTTAAGAATTCAAATATCATAAAGAAATTAGGATATTACACTCCTCTTCGTGGAAAAGCAATAGCCAAAAATTATAAGCCAATGTGTATTCTCTAATGTTCTCTTTTTACTAATGAATTCAATGGGTCTCTCAACTTGCTATGGCTCATAAAACTTGAAGATGTCTTATAGTCACTCATGAAAGGACATATAAAGTCAAGAAATCCAAAATTAACCTTCTCAAAAAAGGATTTGAACTTTTTAAAATGAAGTATGGTGAATCAATCAAGAATTTGGGTATAAGATTTACAAATATAGTAAATCCATTAAAATGTCTATGTAAGGAATCTTCAATTGAAGAGAAAGTTGAAAATTTTATGCAAGCCCTTACCGAGCAATTGTGGACACAACTATTAAAGAAGTGAAAGATCTTATCAAGATTACTCTCGATGAACTAATACAAAATCTCATGTTAAATGAAGTCAACCTTGAGAAAGATAAAAAATAAGATGTCAATGAAGATTCTAAGAGAGGAAAGGATCTCTCTTTTAAAGTAAATCCTTATGATGCATAAATAGAAACTAAAGATAAAAAGGGCATTGCATCCTTCTCATGATAATTTAGAAAATTTGTCAAGGGAGAGGAATCAAAGAAATATTTATTTCAAATATATTGATGAGCAAATAATGTTCTACAACTACAAAAATAAGGGACCTATGACAAGAAAATGTGCATTTAAAAAAGACAAGAAGGAAATGAAGAAAATCGAAAGGAAGTATACAATTCTCTAGAAAAGGCATCCACAACAACACATGATGATTCAGACAACAACTCAAGCGAAGCAAGCCAAGCTAAAAACTCAAATGTTGAAACTGTTGCACAACTTTACCTTACCGCGGTTAATGAATTTATTGCTAAATATTTAAATTCAAATAATAAAATATTTTTTGATTTCATAAAAAAAGAATGCAAGTTTATTTTTTAAAAATATTCATCGGCTGCTGAAAAAGAAATCTTAGAAAAACTCTTTACTACTATTAGTAAGAAAATGGGAACATTTTGCTGAAACTAGTAGTCGCTAGAATAATATTAGTGAAATTGAAAGGAGGTAAACACTATGTAAGTGAATAGTAATTGGTTAATAGATGATTTAACTAAATAAGAAAGGGAACTGAAAATTAATAAAATTTATTCATTTAGGTACCTAGGATCGCAAAATATGGAATAGGTTATGAACCAGAGGAGTTAGAAAAGAAAACTATAGCTAATCATGTTCTTCTCTAAAAAAGAAAATTATGCATGCATCTCTTAGTAAGTCAAGGGAAGAAAGGATCTTAAGAAGGAACAACTTCTTGCACACACATATTAATCATCAAGAATCAAAGAAGGAATGGATATCTAAAAAACTATTGAACCTTTATTTTGTAAGATACCCACAAGAACTCCATATCGATCATAGATAGTGGATGTGCATCCCACATATAGGAAAATTTCAAGCTATTTATCCCATTATATGTTATCAAATGTAGATAAATCGCACTAGTAAACAACAAACAATGCCATATTATAGGTAATGGTACTTGGTAATGCTCAAAAGTAGATCCCGAGCTTATCGATGGTAAGTGTCTTATCATTCACAGGTTTCAGTGTTGATGGTTTTAATCATTAGGTTTATCCCTAAGAATTTATACCAAAGTGAGGTTTAACGTTGATATGAGAATGAGACACATGGATGTGCATTCTTCAGAAGCCATGGAGAATGAATGTTATATTAAACCATTAAGATTGGGATCATTGGAACTCTGATCCAGAAGATTCGGAGTCCATATAGGACTTTTTGCATGCTCTAGAAAAGTAAGACCACATGAGTCAGGATGATTCTACTCTGATTTTTTAAAATCTTACAAAGAGTCTACATTTCACTATTTTTAAGGCAATAGGTAGAGATCCAATCCAATCAATGTATTTAAGTAATTCATGTTGGAGGAAGATCGCATTGTATTGTGAAGATGTAATGGAGAAGTTGACATTGATTAGATCATTTTTCGTGGATCCTTCAACAGGAAGATTGACTTCATCATCTAGCAATAACAGCTAAAGATATACTTACATCATATGGGGTTTGTGAAAGCTCTCTAAATAGAAGTGAAGAAGTCATGGAATATGAAGGAGGAAGAGTCGAAGGATATGAGGGATCTCGTGAACAGTACAATATAATTGTTCTTAGCGGACAATACTTTTTATGAAGTCATCAGCTTGACAAATAGGTTATTGATAAAAAAGAGGTTGTATGTCGTAAAGATGGCTACTGGGACAAAGCTGAAGGTGCACTTGGATGAAATTGAACAACATTCTGATTGGTGTGCTCATACTTGAGGAGAATAACAAGAAAGGAGAATCTCTCTTTGAGAAAGAGGATAAGGCATTGCTATCTTAAGTTCTCTTCCATCTTCCTATGATCATATTTGTTACAACATTGCTCTATGACAATGAGACCATCGCATTTGACTATACAGTTCCTTTAATACTTATGAATGAGTCTCGACAAATATCGATAAATGAGTCAACAAATGACCAAGATCATGTGCTCGTAACCACGGGTAAAAGTTCTAGAACATAGATGAGGTTTAGAGGTCGATCCAGTAATGCATCCTAATAAAATGCTTTTATTGTGACAAAAGGTTTTCACAAAATATAAAATCATTGATTGTCCAAGATATGAGAAGGAAAGATAAAAGAAAAAGGTTTATGATTCATATGCAGACCAAAACAATTTAATTGTATTCTGTGAGGGAAACCTGCTAACATGCTCGAGAGAGGTGAAGAAAATTCAAGATTGCTTCTTGACTCGACATGTTCAGATCATGTATGCTCATACAGGAAGCATCTCAATATGTACCAGGAAGGTTAAGATTGCACGATCAAGATGTTAGATGGAGATATTCACCTTATCAAAGCTGTTGAATCAGTATTATTTCACATGTTTGATTTATTAGTACAAACTCTAATAGGTGTTAGACACATTCCTGCATCCTAAAACAATATGATTTTACTAGGAAAGATCAAGTCATGAGGACATTGTGTCTCATTGGAGTTTCTAAAGCAAGCAAGGGAGCACAGGAGGTGATGCAAGGAATGAGCATGCTAAATAAAGTATGCGTGCTCAAGGGAAGGGACATGATATGTGATGAAGTACTAGTTCTTCCCATGACGAGCAATACAAGAAGAGAGCATCAGGCTGTCGGCATCTCTGTTTCATAAGCATGCAAGAAGGAAAAGTAAGTGTAGATCACTTTATTATAAGATAATGGTACATTCTCTATTCACGAGAGATGTGTTGTGATGTGTCAAAAGGCACGACGCGGAGTGTGTGGGCATTCCAAAGAGGAGGTACGTTGAGAGCATCCAACAAGAGGAGCAACACCCATAGGTAGTGCATTCCCGTTGGGGAGACATGCAGATGATGAGGATAGACCAATATGTAATTTAAACAATATGGAATCAAATCAAGTGGAATATTGTTAGGACTGAGAGCTATTAGGATTGCTAATCATTAAGGGATTAGACTCCTTATCAAATAAGAACCGAGTTCTATGCTATATAGATTTTTCATCATTTTCACAAAAAAATATCAATTTTTGGGAGAATCTCCACTAATCAACTCTTTTCTATTGATTTTGTTGCATTTTCATTGCATTTATTGCTTGTGTTTCTCTCATTTTTTTTACAAGTTCTTAGAACATACTTTAACAACGTCTCCCACTCTCCACTATATATGGGTTGTCTTGAGTAAAAGATGATGGGATATGGATGCAATGCAATATCATTTTTGATATGGTAAATTACAAAAAATCCCAAATATATGTCGTTTCTCAATTAAAGGTCTTGTCTTTCAAGTCTAATAAAGATTTTTTTTGGTTTACTTTAATAAAGAATTTGCCTAATCTTTTTTTCTCTCCAATACAAGCTGTTGCAAACTTTAAGGTAGCTTTCGGGTACCGGGGTTACCTCCCTTAACCCACATCCTCTCTCTCCTCGTGGGTCCCACACTATTTTTTTTAAAAAAAATTAAATAAATCAATTTTACATCATCAATCCTATCAAAAAATAATATATTATACCATCATATCATATAAAAATTATAAATTACTCACTTCTACTCACTTTTCCAAACTTCAATACAATCACATCACAATAACTACTCACTTTTTCAAACTCCAATACAATCATATCACCCCAAATCCACTTCTAACCCACCCCAGTTTAACCCTCTATCCAAACACCAAAATCCAAAAATGGGTTACCCTCTACCAGTTCAACCCGCCTTAACCCGCCAACTAAACGCACCTTAAGGGCCCGTTCGGGTCACGGGTACCCCCCTTAACCCACTCCCCCTCTCTCCTGCGTGGGACCCACTTTATTCCTTTTAAAAAAATTAAATAAATTAATTTTCTATCATCAATCCTATCAAAAAAATAATATATTATACTATCATAACATATAAAACCTATAAATTACTCCACTTTTACTCACTTTTCCAAACTTCAATACAATTACATCACAATAACTACTCACTTTTCAAACTTCAATACAATCATATCACAACAAACCCACTTCTAACCCACCTCCAGTTTAACCCTCTATCAAAACACTAAAACCCAAAATCGGGTTACCCTCTGCCTAAGGGTGCGCTTGATACGCGGGTTAGGGTGGGTTAAACTGGTAGAGGGTAACACATTTTTTGAGTTTTGGTATTTGGATAGAGGGTTAAACTGGAGGTGGGTTAGAAGTGAGCTTGTTGTGATATGATTGTATTGAAGTTTGAAAAAGTGAGTAGTTATTGTGATGTGATTGTATTGAAGTTTGGAAAAGTGAGTAAAAGTGGAGTAGTTTATAATTTTTATATGATATGATGGTATAATATATTATTTTTTGATAGGAATGATGATGTAAAATTGATTTATTTAATTTTTAAAAAAAAATAAAATGGAGCCCACGCATGAAAGAGGGTGAGTGGGTTATGGGGTAACCTCCCCAAAGGGGAGCTTACCCTGGTTCCCAACGGGGCCTGAAATTGAAATTCCATACTATTTACTACATTTGACAGATGAGGCATTCAATTGAAAATAAATATACAACTGAAACTTTTTTGTAATTTACCCTTCTTGATAACAACATGGCGAGTTTTGTCGTTTTATTGCTACAAGTGGGTCGGAGCATTTGATGGGATCGAATCAACCTATTGCGTAAATATCAGTTCCTGAGATATTTTTTGGAGAATATTGAAAACAAAATTAATCAAAACTGGAGGCATTTTCCGATGGAACCCTTCCCTTGTTGGGAAGGGGCTACTTTACAATCGTGCGTGAGATTCTACAAAGCAAAAGGCCTCAATCATAGTACATGGAGAGTCCTGTTTCCAACACGAAGTACCGGTGGGTCAAATTGCAGCGGAACGCCTCAACCGTCACATCCTTCCGTCGTAAGTACTGTGACTTCACGGATCCTACTGCCACTCCTTCGCACATGAAGCTTTTTTTTTCTTCCACTGCACCAGCAAATATCAATCGTGAGGGTAATTCCGTCCATCCGAAGCCTACTTTTATGCTTGATAGTTAATAGAGTAACTTACAGGGAATTCCCCCAATTTCCTAACCAATAACAATATGGTCTTCAAACTTCCCATGGTAACGACTTGGGTCCCAACAATCTTAATGTGAATCTTGGCATGTTCTCACCGTTAACGCAGTAGTCGAATGGACTAAAATGCCCCTCTCACCCCTCTCCCACAATTCCCACTCGAAGAGGATCCTCTGCTGTAGAGGGGATTGCAGCAGAGGTGGTGTAATCCTCAATAATTTGTTTCTGATTTAAATTCTAAAATCCAACTTTATAGATTGAATCTTAGATTAATGCTCTATATATCCTTCAAATTTTTCTTAAATTCGAGATTATTTGTTATTTTATCTTAAAGTCAAACAATGGGTCAAGATCTAAACAACTTGAACTCCATTTGAAAAAGATCTGAATCTTCAACCATTAAGATAAAATAGCAAATAATATCGAATTTAAGCAAATTTTGGACGATATGCAGAGCACTAATCTAAGATTCAATGTATAAAGGTTGAATTTTAGAATCTAAATCACAAAAAGTTTATTGAGGCCCTATACAGCAGAGGATCCTCTTCCGACTCCCACCCTTCCCTAATCCCCTCCCTCTCGTTCACCCTGACAACAAAATATCGTGTCTACTACTTCCTCACCCAACACCCTATATCCTCCTTCCCTCTCTCCCTTGATTGCCCTGCTACGCCACCGTCATCTCCCACCGACCCAACAACACCGATGCTTCTTCGAATGTCCTGATGGATCTTCCGCACATTTCCATTCCGTTGAATACATCGGCTTTTGTCAGTCGAAACCTCATCGCAAAAATCAATGCTAACAAACGTTGATTCTCTCTGGTAGTGAAATTCAAGCTCTAATGAGGTAGTTCATTCTATTCCATCTAGCTGACTAGCTCCTCCATGGCTCGAGACACAGACCAAGGCAACATTTGTTTGCTCTTCCTTGCAACGGTAGATTACCATCATCCGTGAGATCAAACCCCTTATCCAAATGGTCGCTCTTCCCCTCCACTACAATCCAGTGTAGTGATGTTCCTCGTCTCGGTCTCGCCCCATCGGAGACCTGCAGAAACATCACCCAAGTACATGCCCCAACCACTCTCACCACGTTGTCGGCGACCCTCCTTGTCATGCTCGCAGCTATCGACGTCTCTGAGAACGAGATTCCCATCGGCGATGCACCTTGTCGTTGCCATCCTCTTGATTCCCCTTTATCAGCATTAATCTATCCCATCCCCTACTCTTTGTTTGTTTAGCAAAAAGGCTGACAAGCACCATTTTTTAAACCTTCTTTTCCTTATCATCCTCCTTTTCTCTTATTCTTATTCATCCCATGTAGAGGACCGCCTTATAGAAAGATCATTGCTGACCTCGTAACATATGTCCCTTGCCACGAAAGGAAGGTACCTTCAAGATACAACTCTCACAAAATAGGGCTTGAGTTAAAGCCCCTCGATAGACAACAACATGGCTAACTCAAAATATGGCATTTCAACTAGTAAAATGTGACCAGTCCTTCACGGACTATGGGTAAAAGAAAACACAACAGCTCCAAAAGACTATAGCATTAGGTTAGGTGTACAATGGATGCATTCTCATCGATAGGGGAAGCCAGAGATGACGTAGAAAAGGAGAGAAGTGAACCTGATCTCCATTCTTGTTGCCTCTACAGGGAGAGATGGCACATGGAATACGAATGGGTAGATGGCGAAGAAGCTCGCTCAACCATTCGTTGTCACTTTGGATTGCCCATCGTGGAAGACGATCACTTGGGAGAAGATGCATGCTAGAGACGATGGCACATCCGAAAAAAGATCACCTCGTTAGGGTCACCTGGGTGATCCTTGGGTATACCCCTCCCAAGCACTACAAGGTTTCTTTAGTTTGTCTCGTGCCTTCCTCTAAGACACCGGGGAGGATCAAATAGATTTTGGATGCTTGGGATCATAAAAAAACAATAATAAAAAGTAGGGTAAATTAAAGAGCATCAACTATGTGTCGATTTTTAATCAAGGGCCTTGTCTTTAAAGTGTAACAAAGAGGAGTCTAGCCTTTTTTATTTAAATACGGGCCTTCCTAAGCTTCCACAATCCTTGTATGTCAACATTAAAACCTAAAATTGAAATTTCTGATCCCTGTCACCTTTGAAAGATGAAGCTCTTAATTAGAAATCGACGAATGGTTGAGGGGTTTTTTTGTAATTTAACCAAAAAATATATTAAAGAAATACTTTTTAAGACATAAAACTCTTTGGGTTCGTTTGGTTGCAGAGTTGGACAGGGTTGAGTTGTGATACCCCTGTAAATAGTAAACTGTGAGGAGGATTGTAATGTTTGGAAAAAAGAGTACCTCAAGTTGAGCCAATTTAACCATGCAACCAAAAATCCTTTGTAAACAGTGGAACCATGTAAAACAAGATCGTTGGGCGACATGGTAGATTAGGCACCTGCGTGCGACAACCTCCTTTAATTGGGATAATAATAATAATTACTAAAGACAGGCATGTATGTGCAAAAAGAAAGAAAAAGCTACCAGCGATTCATAAGGACCTCCTCAGGGCTTGTCTACCCCCCACATCTCTCCCCCCCCCCCCCTCTCTCTCTCTCTCTCTCTCGGATGAGGCTACTCCAAGCAGAAGAGGCGGCGCCGCCGCCGGAAGCTATGGCGGTGGACTCCGACGTAATGGTGATACTCGCCGCTCTCCTCTGTGCCCTCATCTGCGTGGTGGGCCTCGCCCTCGTCGCCCGCTGCGCGTGGCTCCGTCGCTCCCTCTCCGGCGGCTCCGCCCCGACACAGCCCCTTCCAAACAAAGGCCTCAAGAAGAAGGTTCTCCGCTCCCTCCCGAAGCTCTCCTTCGCCCAGGCTACCGCTGCCGAGAAGCTCTCTGCGGAGTGCCCCATCTGCCTCGCCGAGTTCGCCGACGGCGATGAGATACGGATCCTCCCGCAGTGCGGCCACGCGTTTCACGTTGTCTGCGTCGACACGTGGCTCGGATCCCACTCTTCCTGCCCTTCCTGCCGGCAGGGGTTTGCCGCAGCGGCGTCGGCGGCGAAGTGCGAGAGGTGCGGGGCGTCCCCGGTGGTGGAGGTGGGGGAGAATGCGAGGGAGGACCGCGATGCCAATACGTTCTTGCCCTAAAGAAATTAGGGATTAGGGCTTCCCTCTCAATTGTAAAGCTTTATCCTATCGATGGCGCTTCTCTTAGTTCGTTCGTAGATCTCTCTGTACGTTTCCTCCTCCTCCTCTTCTTTTTATTTCTGTTATTTCGTGTAAATAGAAAAGTAAAAAAGGAAATAAACGGGGGATTGGGGAAAAGGGGGACCGACTGCGGAGTGACCGTTTCTGTTTTTATTTAGGTTGTTTGCAATAGATATTTATTATTCTTTTTTATTTCACTATTTATCTATGCGTAGCTGTGAGTTTAGTTTTGGAAAAGAGGGGATGGAAAGGCACATCTGCTCGCCGCTTTACATCGGAAATTGTTCCATTTTATCTAAAAGGGTTGCTCCCTTTCGTTTCTTGAGCAGGCCTGTCATAAGAGGTTAGCCAAGTTTAAAAATGGGACGCTGCAAGTAAGGTCAAGGTGCTCCCGGAATCGTAATCATCTCCAAGGAGAAACTGCTTTAAGGACCACGAATGAACGAATTGAGACATGTCCCCATCGTCCATGATCATTTCCAATTTGCCGTGGTCTCCGCATGTGGAGATATCCCTGGTTTTATTATCAACGGCTGGATGCACAGGACCACTGCTGAATGCTACAGCCCAACAACCGATCAGTGGTGTCCATTGGTTCAGTGTTGGGTTGGATGCCATCGGTTTGATTTCTCTCCTCCCCTCCCCAACGTTGAATTGAACCCCACCTGTCATTTGCATGAGCTTAGATTCGGATGCACAAGTGATCAAGCCAACCTAACGAATCTAACTGTGAGTTTTGGTAGGAACCGAAGTTGATCAAATCACTCATCCAAGGCGATGAGTGGGGTTTCTGTCGAATTACTTAGTAACCAAACTTCGAGCCCCAATTCGAGTTGGTACATGAGTCTCATAATGAACCTTTTTTCAAGTTTAACTTGTCTGACTCAAACTCATTAGTATGCTCAAAATCTTGATAGATAATTTTAGCTCCTTAATTATATTATTTTTTTAAGTTATAATCTTGCTACTCCATATGAATCCACAAGCACAGTGACATGCACTGGAGGCTCCTACGTACTTTCTTTATGTATAGAGTGGAGAAGTCCCATATCATTTAAAATTTACAACTTAAAACTTCCAAATTGAATGGCAATCATGGCAATCACAAAAGTAGTATTAAATTTTGAACATGTAACCTCTTGATTTCCATGTGGACAATTCTACCATTACTCTTTATATCTATTTTACTTATGTTTAGATATAAGAATTTTTATTCTTGCGCCCCTTCAAATTCTATAGAAATACTTATCCGTCTATCTTTTTCGTAATAACACTTGTGCCTTTACGTTCTTCTATCGTCAAAAGTTATATCCCTCCGTTAGTTTGACCGTCAACTAGATGAGTGAAATCATGATTCGTTCCAACAAACTGTTTAGATAATAAATAATCTATAATATTTATGCAAACTGTTTAGATAATAAATAATCTATAATATTTATGCACGTGAATTTCTTGACCATGATCCACACGGAGGACCTTGTTGGTGGTGCAAAGTCCCTCCTTCCTTGTCTTCTTACTTCATCCTAGCGATGACGTGACAGTGTGACGAGAAGGGATGTAGTGAATTGGTGACGGAGGGGCACAAGGAGCATGACATTAGCGACATGGACAAAATGGTTGGAGGAGGGGTGACAATTAGGAATGCAAACGATTACGAATGTATCCGATATCCGATATCACCGTATCCATTTTATACAGATTTTGACATTTTTTTTATGTATCCATTTTAATACGTGTATCCGTTCCCACGGCAGTTAATATAAAGCAGAGTACCATAGCTAGACTTTGTAATGTTGTTAAATGCGAATTTTGTGATTGCTTAAGTAAAAAAATGGATGTGGTGGATGACTGACCACGTCTCCATAAAAACTTGTGTGCCGTCGTCACATGGCATGTCTTTTTTATGGATTTTTTGTGTCCTAAAATTAGTTACATTTATGCCCTTATTTTTTTAATAATTCATGTGTTCTTGTGTATTTTGCAATACTCACAGCAGTATCATTTTGTTATTACATTTATGTCTATTTTACATCAATCGAAGGGTAATATTGTAAATTTTGCAATAATACATAGGCATAGCATGCTATGCAAAAAAGGTATCACTGCGAAAATTTGTAAGAGCACAAGTAAAAAAAATCCTACTTTTAGCATTGAATTGAACTTTTAAAGGGGGGGGGGATATTTATTTTTCCGAAGGTAAATATGTGGGATGTGAGATTTTAACGCTGATCCTTTAGTAGACACATTATTCTACCACCGGATCATCAAAAAAGAGAGCCTGATATGTCTTGCATGGCAATTCTTCATGTAGAAAAGTTTTTAAAAAGCCTGATGAAATTCGAAAGTTACCAACTTTCCGCTCAAGTTGGAAAAGGACAACATGTTGATCTTAAGAAAAAGATGGAATCGTTTTATGTCTTTAATGATAGATAATGGGATTAAGATGATGTCATGCTAATAATCCTTGAACACCAATACGAATAATATCATAAAACTACGCCCAGCTTCCTAATAATCAGCTTTACCGAAATCGTATTACCGTAAAATGGAATATAATTAAACCTTGGTCGACAGCTCTCCGAAATGCTTCCGTGCCTCCGGGCCCTTCCTTAGGGCCTGTTTGGTTGCTGGGTTGGACAGGGTTGGGTTGGGCTGGGTTGGGGTGGGTGAATAGTAATCTGTGAGGAGGAAGTACCCCTGTGAATAGTAACCAGGATTGAGCCAACCCTGCCCAACCCTGCAACCAAACGGGCCCTTACGGTTTTATTCTTGATGGAGAAAAGAAACTGGAGTTATTTTATGTTTATATGTACTAACTATAATGCATTAATTGCACTTGTGTATTTTTGGCCTTTGTTATTATATCTATTAATAAGGTGGAGATGATAGTCATACACCCTTCTTATTACTAACCTTTCGATACACCATCCACCAATATTGTGGTTAATCATAGGAGTTCAACAATCACTAAATACTTACAGGAATTTAGATATTTGTAAACTGTTGTTTTCTGACCATATGAACCACCATAATCGTAGTTTGTATCGATTTACTTTTCTCCTTAAGTAAATTATCTCATTAACATTTTTCTACCTGTATAATATCTTAAGGATAGTTGATGACACTCAAGGATGACTACGCAAGGGAGAACATGGTGACAATACTCCTTGACATAGAGTTAGGATGGGATCATAGGAGTGATGACCTCAAACCTCAATACATGTTTATCGGCATTTGCCAAGCATTGGAAAATGATTCTTTTGCCTTTATTAAGTAAAAGAATAGCACCATTTGCAAGAAAGGAAAATCCATCCTGGCTTCCTACGACTCTCATGCATGTCCTCTCACCTTCAGTCCGATCAAACTAGCCATCTCTTTTTACACATGCAGAAGGAACTGAACCTTCCATCATACCTCATTGCTAATGTTCATACACAACGGTGGTCATGAATCTCTATCCGAGTCCTTATCTAGTAGTAGTTGGGAGTAGTACCTCTTTGTTTTTGTTGCCTACGTAAAGGAAAGTGAAGTTGAGAATAGATATAGGAATTGATTTCTTAATACCACGGAGGAACTATTCCCACATGTGCAATTTCATGTGAGGGTTGTGGTGCCGCAATACCCTTCCTACACATGCGTGTGTTTGCATGTGTGTGTGTGTGAGTGCATGTGCGTATATGAATATGTGTGCGCATATGTATGTGTGTTTACATGTATGTGCATATGTGTGTATCTTATACATTAATTAAATCTTATGTTAATAGATTTTTAACCATATAAGATTGATACTACTAATTAACATTTTGTGTTTCAAAGTTCTTTGTTAATTTCCAAGTACTTGAATACCATGCATTCATTATCTTTTAAATAATTTCCATATTTTAAAAAGGAAGATATATAAATTACCAACAATTTAGCTATTATACTTTAAGTCTTTGTAAAAAAAAGTATTACAACCACATCGATAAAGTGTGACCTCAAAGCATGCCAAAGATGTTGCATTCACAGGAGAGGTAGCAATAACAAACTGCTTTACACTTCTTTATGATGATGCTCCTAAAGGTATTGATATACCACAAACCCTAAAAAGTGTCACTTACCTTTTTGATCATGTAACCATCTTAATTATCACCTTAACTATGTAAACTTACTCTGTCTTACACCACAAACCTTACCGTTTACTTTAATTTTATTGGAGTCAATTGCTTGAGTTAATCTTGATGTAATCTAATCAAAGAAAATCCGACAGTGGATCTTCCACTTCCCCTCTCTCGTTAGTTCTCATCCTCCTAGCTTCTCCTTCTTCATCTTCTCATTTCCAGGTCAAAAAAATTAACACCATGATTTTTCTTCTCCGGATCTACTCACGCTCTAGGGGGTGCTCCACCCCAATTCCAACACCCATCGGAGCCCCTCCGACCTTCGAAGGCATCTCCCCCTTCACCCCATGTGCTTCACACAGTGCATGCCTAGCTCCATGATCAAGCACCTTACACCTGCAGGTATTTGAGAACTCATTGTCAGTCCATCTCTAGCTAAGGAATCATCCACATCAAACATCTGAACAGCATAAGGGCTAGGAACCGAGATGCTCCGCAAACCTTCTTCAGCGGCACCAAGGCTTCATCATATCCGTTAAGCAAGAGCAGCAAGCGGGTATTCATCGGAGCACAGCCATCACCTTGTCATATCCATCACGTAGCAACGATCAAAGAAGGGGTGGGGTGGGGGTTGTAGATTTAAGCCATGTTGAGCATCTCACTTGGTCGTGTGTCGATCAGGTCGGAGGGCGGCTGCAGATCCATCATCTTCACCGGTAAACCTCGAGACACACCGGAGCTCCTCCGAGATCCATGCACATCACCTATGCCCATTTCCTGAGCAGCACCTTCACCAGATGACATACCACACTCCAGAACCTCCCAAGCACCCATCTTCTTCCACCGAGCCAACGGGTCTTCGCAAAGGGGATCGAAATGGGGGATCTAAAACAAATCCGCCAAATGCAGATCGAAACCTGTGAGCCCCTCATGCATGTAAGCAAAACCACAAGAGCAGATCCAACCCAAAAAAACGCTCAATCCCGAAACCTAATACCAAAAACTCACAAAATTTTCTCAAAAGAGTAGCAGCAATCACGTCAAACCGTTAGAGTGCATCAAATTTGACCTGCGCGTAATTAAGCACTTGATAGGGCATGGAGGTACTCCGATGACGCAGAACGAACAAGGGATGGAGGTACTTCGCTGAGTGGGATTGGCTGAGCCAAGCCTCCGTTGATGTTGGAGTTGGTGGGTTCTGACAAGAATGGTCGGCGTTGAGGTTGCCCTATTAAATGGCGGTTGCAGATACTCCCTCCTCTTCTTCTTCAAATGGGGTGTGACGAAGCTGTGGATCGAACCTCGAGCTTATGCGAGGACCATGCTTTTGCTACGCAACATCCACAACCATGAGCGATCTCTGGGTTGCTGATTCGATCGATGATGATTTAGCGATGTGTATTCATGTGCCCTTTCGTGTCTTATACCTTAAAACTTCTTTTACTACTTTCCAAATGCTAATGTCCAAGATTACATTGATAACAACTTAGTTAAGATGATATTGGGTCCATTGCATGCATGTTTGCACACTATACTCACAACCACCCTCTGATATTACGTCACTAGATATAATAATTTTAAATGTACAACTTCTTTCAGATATAGTACAATTCCTCTTTATTGCTTCTCAATGGGATGATCCCAATTTATTTTGATATGTACTAAATAGGCTTACTGGATAAGCCAAGTCAAGCCATGTGTACATCATTGTATACATCAAACTTTCCACTTCTTATGCATATGAAATATCTAAAGATTTGTCACTTTCCAAGACACTAACTCTTACTATGTCTTTTTCCAATCACAAGAGGTGTGGGAGATGGAGTGTTATTTTACATTTCAAATCTTGCTAGTGCACCATGCAGGTATTTTTCTTAGGTAAGACTCAATGTTCCCAAAACTCTATCTCTTGCTATTTGAATTCCTAAAAATAGAATGCTTCGTCTATGTCCCTCACCTCAAATTCATTGCTCAAATTCTCTTTTATTTTATTGAGCATCCTTATATCAATACTTGTGAATAGAATGTCATCCATGTACAATGACATAATAACACTTGCTCCATTCTTTATGACATATAAACAATTATCAATATATTTGCAACAACAAAAATTTCATAATTTTCTCATGGAATTTGACATACAATTGCAGTGAAGATTGTTTCAAGCCATAAAATGGCTTTTCTTTAATTTGTGAATCCTTCTCTTCCAAGCTTCTACCTTAAAACCATTAAGTTGTCGTATATACATATCTCCTCCCTCAATTCTCCTTTAAAGAAGGTTAACTTTATATCTATTTTAAATAATTTCAAATAATAAATGTGATTATAGCTAAGATCATCAATGATGATGCAAAAATAGCAACCGGGGAGTAGATTTCTTAGAAGTACTCTAATCTTATTCCTAGAAGTCTAATATAGGTTTCAGAGTACAACCTCAGTAATCATGATTTATATTATAAACTATAACATCACCTTGATACTTTCTTGAATACCTCTTTACATCCAACTGAGTACATACTTTTTTTGGCAAATCACATAGGTCCCGTACATCGTGTTTTTCAATCAAGTCCAACTCATCCCTCACGTCGATCATCCATGATGTGGACTCACTTGAAGTATTGCTTCATTAAAGGATATGTGATATGTACAGTCCTATGCATCCTATTAAAACACATGCCCTTAAATGCTTTGATTAATGACCAAAAGTTAATTGTGTGATGTATAAAAGTTAAAGTTATTACGTGAGATAAGTGGTTTACGTGCTAACATTTTTTCAGATACACGGTAGTTTGCACATGACTATATCAATGCTTCTACTCGATTTGTGTTCAGATGCTGAGAACCTGATTTGTACTAGATGATGATGATGATGTTTGACAGAAAGCATCTCCTTTAACACGTCTTTTGTATTTTACAAATCGGTTTGTAATAATAAAGGTTGTAGTTTCAGTTATACACATGCTTTATAACAAAAAGAAACTCAAACATGTAGCAAATACTATTATATATCGTTATGAATCAGGTATATTCTTGACTATCCACAGATCCCCACATTTCAAGTAATGCTGCACCGTTCCATTGCCTTGTGCACATGTACAATTACAGTTACATGCACCCCATATCTTGATTCATCAGTACATATTTTTACAACTGAAATTACAAGTGTTTTTTTTTGCTTATTATTACACGTGTAGTATTATATGTACATGGTGCATTTTTAACTTATTTAACCATTGAATTTAGCCATTGCAATTCCTTGATTGATAACTGAAGTTATATTGATACATAAATTTGTGCATCGGTGCATGCTAACATTGAACCTTTCTTATAGTGTGTGAACATTGAACCTTTCTTATAGTGTGTGGTTGTACTATTGTAACGTCATGGGCTTAGGTGTATCCCCAAAGATAGTCCTACATCTAAAACTCACAAATGTGAGACTGATTTATAAGTGGTGGAGATTATTACTTGACAACTTCGACTTAAGCATTTTGGGTGATTGTCAACGGATCCATTTGGACTCAAACCCAACAAGTTGTCAAGGCCAGTTTCCTCGATATTGGACCGGAGACTTAAGCCTGGGACGCTACAAATATTATCAAAGCCAATTTCCCTCTGATAGTGGAAAGAGCTACCCGAGAGGTGGAGCCACCCCTACAAAGAGATAGGAGGAAATGGCTATCCGAAGCATTCAACCGCCACTGTCACTGGGAATAAGTGATGGGCCATGTCGCAACGAGGATGTTGCGAATATAAGTGGGGGATTCCAAAGATAGTCTCACATCTAAAACTCACAAAGTATGAGAGTGGTTTATAAGTGGTGGGGTTTATTACTTGACAACTTAAGCTTAAGCATTTTGGGTGGTTGTCAACGGATCCATTTGGGTCCGAACCCAACAAGTTGTTAGGACCAGCTTTCTCGATAACGGACGGGGGACCTAAGCCCGGAACGTTACAACTACAGTACCAGTACATGCTAAGATGCACTTGTATACCAATGAAGAAAGTTGGGTTTACAGTCATTTTTAGTTGATTTGTTCAGGTCCTTTTTATCCTTATGCCCACCCGCGCTTGTAAAATACCTTCTACTATATCCATCTTATCATGCATGGAAAGAACATGTTCTATACTCATTGCTATTATTATTTATGCTCTTGTTATATGTGTTACATACTCAATAGAAGATCTAGCATTGCAAAGTGCTCTTATTTCTTCGCGAGCTCTTGTTTTGTTCTTTCAGAAGTCTACATTTCTGGCTTCATATTTGGTTTGCATTTATATTTTGCATGTTTTCAAAGTTTTTTAGATTATTTGTATTTGATTTATTTTTGGTTAAGGGTCATTTTATATGAAGGTTTTTTCTAGAAAAAGAAGAGAAATCCTTACGAGTTTTTTACCTTGAGGTATTCTCCATGAAAATCTTTCTTGTTGTGCAGAAAATAAACACATCTGTATTGTATGGTTTGCAAATTGTTTGGACTACACATAAGTAATTCTGTTACTAAGAGTTTCTACGGCATAGGTAGGCCAAGTTTAAGCATTGGATGTAGCTCTAAAGGAGATATGACCGGAAGAAGATGCTCGGGCATTCTGTTTCCCTTATCAAGTCAAGTCGCAAAGGAGCAGAGCACCAAACCTTACACCCATAATCTTAAGCAAAAGATTGGCTTTCATCATTTGTTTTATCTTCTAGTTTCTTAAATGTCCTAGGCTTATGCCGCAAATCACAGTCAAACAAAAACGAAGAATACTTGAAAACCTCACTTATTGGTTTGCTTGAACTTATTGCAAGAAGATAAATTATGTCATGCCTAGGTTAAAAAATTCCATGGCATAGACCATATTATTCTTTTCAATGGATAAATATGTAAGCTATTATTTTGTTAACAATGGATAAAAGGTTCTACCTCTTAAAAGAGAGCATAAAAAGTATGCACATGATTAAATACAAATATAATGAATTCCACAAATAAATAAAATGGGACATTGGAGTCTGAGATACTCTAGAGAGATTTCGAAGAATCGAATGTCACAACTTCGATCATCTTTGAGGATGATCAACAACAACATATGTTGACATCAACAGTGATTTAGTCGATAATCAAGGATGATCGACCTCAGCATATACATTGTCCAAAGGTGAGATCATGAATGATGTTATGATACCACTTTCTTTGAAATAACTCCATTTCATGCATCATTTCTTAGTGAACCTCATAGTAAGTCTATTTTCATCATATTCTATATCCCAATTCTATTCATTTTATATCCCTCTAATATCAAAACATAAGAGATATCATTTATAATCTATATATATATAAATTAAGAAATCATCATATAATAATCAAGAAATTGCAATAGAAAAGAAAAAAAAGGATGTTTGTGATGATTTTGAAATCTTTTCTACTAAATAATATGTTATCCTTATGCATGAAGATAATAAATTCGATTGTTGTGGCCAGACTCTTGACGACATGCCATCGGTCACTCTTGAGAGAATGAGAGAGGAGAAGAGAAAGGTTGCCAAAGGTCTCCTAAGAGGTGAGATTTTAATATTTGCATACATAATTCTATCACCATCCCGATGAGAGCTATGTATATGGCATACACATCTCACTTCATCAAATCATTTCCCACCATGCTCCATAAGTTGCAACATCGTGTAGCTGTCTAGCAATTGCTTGACAACGAGGTCACTTCGATTTTGGTAGAATCATTCAACAAAGAGGACCTTAGATTTAGAAATAGAATTGGATTCACAAATATCCCTACCTATGTTAAGGACTAAAAGACACTTTTCAAAGAGTATTTTGATTGTTCTCCTAAAGTGGTTCTCTTGTCATCCTCTTTCTTCCCCTAATAATACTTTTGAAATGTAATAAATAACACAAATAATAAATTATCATAATTAACATTATTTTCTTTACTTCTTTCAACCAGAAGAACACAATGTACACGAAAGTATCTTACTGTATATTAAGGCTTATGGCATGGGCACTGTTCACTGCATTTAATTGAGTGCTTTTCTATTGCTTTACTGTAGTCAAGTGTTTATTATTATTTTATGTCGTTTCCAATGTATACAATATATGATAGTGTAATAGTGGTTTTAATTTACTTATTTATTCGACCAGCATCTGATTCTAGCATTATTATACGAACATAATAGTGGATACTCTATTTACTTTTATCACTATAATTCAAAATTAATGCTTGTATTAACAAATTGCAAAATTATACAAAATCATGACCTTGGATATCTAGAGGATATTTTTAGACAAATAGCCCACAAAATGATTACACTTAAATGAACAAATCGTATGATCAAATCTTAATATATTTGAAAAGTGGTGGACACAAACACTGTATCTTACATAATCAATTCAATGTGGCAATTTGGTGCCATCCGAATATGAATTCGAAGATTGTATGTTCGAGTCTCACAAAAATATATATAGAGTTTACTACTTAAACCACAGAGTGGAATTTTGTTTTAAAACTTATCTGTAACAAAAAGTTTCAATATTGTTCGTGCACTAAAATAATTTCAAATAAGTTACTTATTTTGGAAATGTATTGAATTTAGATTAATTGTGAGATTATCCTTGATAAAGTTTTAAAATCTGTTTGCATCATTTATATTATAAAATGGCCTTAAAAATATCTATTTTTTAATGATCATAATTATATTTTTTATTTTTATTTTAAGTGAAAATTATCACATTGTCCCTCTATAAAAAGATTCACTTATAATCATTCACTTTCAAAATGTATCTAATTTAAAGTAATTGAATAACTATAACATGATATATACAAATATGTTTGTATTGTTGATCTTCTAAGACATGCTTAATTTTTCTAACATTAAAATTATCTATTTGTTGGATATTATTTAGGCTTAGTTTTGTATATTATCTCATGAAAAAGACAAGTTAAACACTATGTGTTCACATATGCGTACTTTAGAAAATAAATCTGATCATACTTTAATAAATATTAGCTATATGTTATGGTTATTCACTAATTTTCTACGAAAACATATTTCTATCTTCTGGGAGAAATTGAGCTAATAAGAATTGTCTATAAATAGAAATTTAGATTGCTTAATTGGAGTGAACATAATTTTTTTTGAAAAATAGTGAATCGATTTTTGAGCTTTCACACTTCAGATTAACTGGATATTCGATTTAGATTATTTGAATGTGTTATGCAACATTGTTTAAGACATTGTAACCAAAAACTTCTTTACTATGACGGTTGCCATGTGACATAAGTATTCCCATCAAATAGAGGCGATGGTTTCAAAGAATCCCACCATATCCAATAAATATTTTATATCCAAATCAGAGTAAGATTTTGTTGGAAATTTTATTTTTATCAATAAAATTCAATTTTTCGGGAAAAAATAAAAGTAATTATTTATAAGATTATTCACATTAAAATTTATTAATATTATGATTTTATTATTTATCTTTTAAGATGTACATCAAAATAAAAAAATTATTTTTTCGTAGGTATTTTTTTCCTCGACCTACAAAAATTTCATCAACATACAGCTGGATACTGATTCAATATAACTAAATTTATATATGTTCAAATATACATATACAGAAACGAATGCAAACAAGGATATGACATTATAAATACATGTTTTCAATAGATCCTTTAAGACGGTATGAATATCTTATATTATGTTTGGTAGTAACTAAGAAAGTATATCTATTAGCATCACATTTCCAAGAAAGTAGAAACCCTTCGAAATATAATACTTTTGCAAAATATGTGGCAGCATGCCATGGTCACTTGTTCCTCTGCGCCATCGCGTCGTGGGCCACAGCCACGAATGTCCGGCGGAGCTCTACTAAGCACACCGCCGCCGATAGTACTAATAGGAGAACCATAGAAAGAATGTGAGAAGAAGCCCGTGCTCAGCTTTGATGCTTCTCGGCTATGGCTTCCTCCATTTCCCATCGCCTGTGGTTGCTCCACCTCCGTCCCGTTTCCTCTCAGGTGCCATATTTATCAGATTCCTCTCCAACCCTTCACTTCGTCAGGATCCTCATCTCTACTCCGATTCTTGCAGCGTCCCTCGAAGATTCGTCTCGGTGCTTCTCGCATTGGGTGGTCGAGGTGGGACTTGAGGATTAAGGCTTCGTCGGCCGAGGTCATTGGTGGGGACGGTGGGGAGGCGGGTAGAAGAGGCGCGGATTGGATCGGGAGGATTAGGGTTTCGGTCGAGAGGACTGTTGGAAGGTTGCAGGAGGCCGTCGCCGTCGTCCCACCGGTCGTTTTCGCGGTAATGCCGCCTTGTTCTCTTTACGCATTCTTGCGTATTCTTTTTGTGCTAGAGAGACATAATCTTGTCTGATAATGCTCTACATTGGTGTTCGGGGAGAGATATTGTGGTTTGTATGGTTGCTTATAGTTTGCCTCTGCAGTTTTAGTTGTTCAATCGAATTCGAAGCTGAAATCAAGATTCAAAACCAATTCTTAGTTGTTTTCGGCTTTGCTGTGGGAGCTAGGAGGAGCGGAGAAGGTTGGAAGGATTGGAAGTAATTGGGAGAGTGTGAAAAAAATTTGAAGTTTCCTGTTTGAGCCATTTCCATGCCCTTTTAAATCTAATGGAGTGCGAAAGAAATGGAAGGAAACTGTTATTTTTATGCTTCTTTTGTTTTTTTAAAGAAAAAGAGCCTCCAACGTGTAAGTGTGCCAAAAAATTATGCCTCTTTTGTTTCCTCCGGACTATAATTAGCAAGTAAAAAAAACCATGTGATATATCATTGTGAATATGCTCGATTTTTTTCTCCTGATTGCATACCCAGACACGAAATGTTGTATCTCCTTCCATTTCCTCGTCGTATCCAAAAAACAAGTTTGTATTATCTACTCTCCTCCTTACCGTCTATCATTCACTCATTCAGTTGCCTTGCTCTCCTTCTCTTCCCCCTTACTTCTATGCCATCCAACCTCTGTCCTTGCTCTCCTTCTCTTCCCGGCTATCGTTTCGGCTGCCTAGGCCACCATCGGCCTTCCCGTTGGCTTCAGTGCACCACTGCAAGTCGTTCTATGGTCTGAACCGGTCTGATTTTGACCGGAAAACGTGATTTCTGACATATAAATCACGTTTTCCGACCCTAGCAAGGTACAACGATTGATGAGGTTGGTTGTATGAGTCTACATGTACAAACAGTCTTCCATAACCAATCTTCCTTATGATCATGTAGACTCGTTTATATCGGTCTACTCCCCAGTTGAGTTCCGTTATTTGACCATTTTACCATCATATTAGAGAACACATGTGACATTTTCTCGTTCGGAGCCTTCAAAGGCCCGACTCCCATCGCTAAGATGGATGGGACCAACTATGAGTTGTGGTCCATGTAGTTTCTCACCCTCATTTAGTGCAACAACAAGGAGCACATCCTGCCAGATCCAGAGTCAATAGATAAAATTGAGCAAATGCTTCTTGAAACCAAGATGACGTATATGCGCGTGTTTGGCTATGTGAGACCCTCACCACAGAGATAACCAATGATATTCTGAACCAATCCAATGCCAAGGTGATGTGGGACACTTTTGCTTCCACCTTTGCTCAAGCGAAAAATGAGGCCAAGATTCTTCAGCTACTGTTTGACGTTTACAAGGCCAAGCAAAATGGCCGTCTTCTGCACATGCAGTACAATTTACTCCGTGACATGTTTGAGAATCCTCATAGCTATATGTCTATTACTACATCTCTTGAGCATCAGAAGGCATATATGAACTTCACGATGGTTGGAGTTTTCATGGCCGGTCTTGATACATAATATGATACAGCATGTACTCAGCTTCTCACTGGCGCCACCATACCTCCCATGAAGGAGGCCTATAGCCGTCTCAACTGGATTATCATGCCTCTTACGGTTACTCCTCAACCCTCGTCTGCTATGGCTGTTTCTTGTGGCCGAGGAGTGACAACCCAGTCTAGAGAACATACACCTCATGGCAGACGTGGTGGGCGTCCGCGTGGCCCTTGCACCTTTTGCCGTCGACCGGGACATATAGAGCATACATGCTATCAAAAGCATGGATATTCTATCTCTGGTCGCGTGGCAAAGCAGATCAAGCCTTTTGATATCGTATTTGAGAGATCATGACTCCTGTTGCAGGAAGCACCACTACCGATACCGTTGCCATAGTTAGAGCTTCTTCGAGCTACTCATGTATCGCTTATGCTTTCACTGGTAGTAATGGTACATATATGATATAGTGGATTATGGACTTTGGTGCTTCCCGCGGAAATAGACCACATCTGAGGTCCTATAGGACCAAACCACTTGGTAGATGGGTTGTTATTGCTAATGGTGAGCATTTACCCATTATAGGACAGGACTATGTGCATTTGACAATGTCTATGCGTTTTCAGAATGTTTTATATGCTCTTGACTCTCAGATGAATTTACTTTCCATTAGTCAGATTACTAAGGATTTGCATTATTGTGCCATTTTCGACCCTTCGTCTCTTGTGTTTCATGACATACTCACGGGAAGGATGATTGGATGTGTCCTGAATATCGGGGACTCTACAAACTGGTCCAACCTCCTCATGTTGGCATTTCTACTATACCTACTGGACCAGTCTCATCATATCTATGGCACCTTTGTTTTGGCCACCTTCCTCTGCACAAGCTATGCCATGTTCTCCTTCAGATTTCCACGAGATCCTTCTTCCAGTGCGAGGCATGCCAACTTGGGAAGGATCGCCATTCCTCCTTTCCATCCCGTCGGAGTTGGAACAGTTTTCAGTTATTTGAGCTCCTTCATTTAGATATCTGGGGTCCAAGTTGTGTTCCTGACCACCAGGGATATCATTTTTATTTAGTTGTTGTCGATGATTTTTCTAGACTTTCCTAGGTCTTTTTATTGAAGAATAAGTATGAGGCTAGATATGTTATCAAATCTTTTATTAATGAGATAAAGAATAATTTTTCTGCCAATGTCATATATTAGTTCTGATAATGATTTAGAGTTCTGCACCTTACAGCTTTCTGACTTTCTTAGATCTCTTGGTATTGTTCACTAGACCTCATGTGCCTATACATCCCAGCAAAACGGTGTTAGCAAGCGCAAACATCGCCACTTACTTGATGTGATCCGAACATTGGTTGATACAGATTCGTGCTCCTCATGCCTACTGGGGAGATGCTTTTCTCATGGCTTGCTATCTGGTAAACCGCATGCCTTCGTCCGGTTGGGAGAGAAGATTCTTTTTTCGATTACGTTTCTCAAGAAGGATCTTTTCTCTCTTACACCTCGTGTATTCGGTTCAAATGCTTTTTTTCATGATATCTCTCCAGGTCATGACAAGCTCTCTCCCAGAGCTGTCAAGTGTATTTTTGTTGGCTACTCTTGTTTGATCCGCTCAAGCGGAAATATTTTGTCAGTGCTGACGTTACTTTCTTTGAGTATGTCGTGTATTTTTCTCCTACAAGCGACAGACTAGACTCGTCTGACTCTGACGATGAGATCTACATGCCTCCACATCCTACTATCGTGCCACCACATCCCTCTACTCCTGCTCTACCACCACCTTCCCAACCACTACCACTACCTCCACCACCTACACCTACTCCTACCTCTACATCTGATCTTGTGGCTTCACCTCATACTGGGAATCAGTTTTTGACACGTGTTTTTACTCGCAAGTCTCGCTCGGTTCCCCCTACTCACAGGCCTTGCCCATCATCCGTCATGCCTCAGGGTTGTAATCGGCACATTGTTTCTACTGATGACACTACTGAATTGTCTGTGCAGCAGGATTCTATACATGATGAGCAGGTGCCCTTGGCAGATGATCTTGATGTGTTGATTGATCTACGTAAATAAAAAAATAGGTGCGCTACTTATCCTCTTGCAACCCATGTTTCCTTGTGCAGACTGTCAGATGATTTCATGAGGTTTTCCTTGGCACTATCAGCCGTGGAGATACCACATACATATCAGGAGGCTCTTCAGAACAGTCAATGTAGATTAGCCATGGAGGAGGAGATGGCTGCGTTACAATCACGTGGTACTTGGAGTCTTGTTTCTGCTCCAGTTGACGCATCCGTTGTGGGATGCAAATGCGTGTTCACTGTGAAACACCGTACATATGGCAGTATGGATCACTATAAGGCGAGACTTGTGGCACGCGGGTTCACGCAGACTTATGGGGTGTACTATCATGATACTTTCTCTCCAGTTGCCTAACATTCTACTCTGCGCATACTACTTTCTGTTGCTATGACACGAGATTGGCCCCTTTACCAGCTTGATGTCCTTCCTCTTATGATGATCTACAGGAGGAGGTCTACATGCAACAACCACCTGAGTTTACTACTGAGAGAGAGTGTTAGAATGTTTGCAGGCTCACAAGGCTATCTATGGACTTAAGCAGAGTCTAAGAGTATGGTTTCAGAAGATCTTGGACTTGATAGAGCAACAAGAGGTTTTGCGGTCGACTGCAAAACACTCTTTGTTTGTATACATGACCTAGAGAGGTACTATTGTCGTCCTTGTTTATGTTGATGATATTATTGTTACAAGGGGATGACGGACAGGGTATTTAGGGTGCCAAGGACTTCCTAGTTTGGCAGTGTGTGACCACGAACCTTGGTAATTTACGTTACTTCCTTGGACTGGAGTTTCCCAGGAACCGGTGAGGACTTGTGATGACTCAGAGGAAGTATGTTACAAACCTTCTTTCAGAGACATGCATGGCAGATTGCATACCTGCCACTACTCCTATTGACCCAAGCATGAAGTTATATGATGACGACATCGAGGAGGTTGACAAGAGGAGGTATAGGAAGCTTGTTGGTAAGCTATTATATATGACTATTTCCAGGCTTGAGATATCCTTTGCCGTGGACAAAGTAAGTCAGTTTATGGAGCAGCCTAAACATGCGCATATGGATGCAGTGCATATGATTTTGAGGTACCTGAAGACTTCACTAGGTACGAGACTTCTGTTCAGTAGAGATACATCTCTTTCAGTTACAACAGATGCAAATTGTGTTGGGTGTCCAAATGATAGGAACTCTACTTCAGGTTTCGCCGTGTTCATAGGGAATCCTCTTGTTTCTTGGAAGAGCAAGAAGCAAAGCGCGGTTGCCAGATAGAGCGCTGAATCAGAATACATGGACATGACGCAGGTTAACACGGAGATGATGTGGGTCAGATCTATTCTTATTGACCTGACTATAGAGGTGCCTCTTCCCATGCACCTCCAATGTGTCAATCATGTTGCTCTTTTCATTACCAACAACCCATCTTTTCATGAGATGACCAAACACATAGAGGTAGACTGTCAGTACACTCGTGACATGATACAGAAGGTTCTTATTACCACTACTCATGTTAGTTAGGAGATTAGATAGCAGATATTTTTACTAAGGCCCTGGCTAGAGAGCCTTATCAGAGATGTTCCTCCAAACTGAGCCTGATTGATATATACGCTCGAGCTTGAGGGGGAGTGTTGAGATATTTCTTATCATTCGTACTATTTTCCCGTTATATATTTATTTTGTCTACTTCATGTAATTTGTCCAATCTGTTCCTCTCTTATATAAGAGAACCTAATGGCCTCTCATTAATTTATCAAATCTTTTTCCTCTACATTAATCATTTGGGATAATTGGTCAAATCTAATTTTAGGATTGAGCCAAATGAGAGTAGACATGTGCTCCCTTCTTCATACCCTTGGGATGTTGCCTCGAATACTAGACATCTTTGTTTACAATTGTCATGAAGTAAATTTGGACGATATATGTTTAAATCATACTGCGATGCATCTGACCTCGATCAGTTGAGATAGAGTGGCTGGGATATGAGGGGGTTGTTGAAGACTTGTGGGGGCTGTAGTATGCCTTTTAGAGGCTGAAACAAGGCCTGCTTGTATTGGAGAAGTGTTAACGCGTTCTTGGTGGAGGCTGGCTGGTAGTGGTGGGTGGTGTATGGTGGGGATAGAAGGGTCTGGCCATGGTAGGAGCAGCTGTCTGTGATGGGACATGTGGCTGGTAACAGCAGGAGGGGGCTGTGGAGGCTGGCGACAGTTGTATGGAGGGGCTGGCAGATGGTAGTTATGGTTGGGGGGTGGGCAGTGATGGGAGGCTGGCAGCGGTGATACATAGGGGCTGGGGGTGCTGGGGGGTTGGTGATGGTGGTGGGGGAGTTGTGGTGATTGGAGGCTGGCGATGCTGGGGATATATGGGCCGACAATGAAGACGAAGTGGCGGGAGTGGGAGGGTGATCTCATGCATCTGATACCAAGTAGAAGAAGAGAATGGAATTGCTTGATTCTGTTATCCTACCATAGGGGCTCCTTATATAGATGAAGGTCAAGGGTTATGGTTACATGGGCAGTTATCACATAGGGGCTCTTTATATAGATGAAGGTCAAGGGTTATGGTTGCATGGGGAGGTATCACACTAGTCAAACGACTAGTGTGCCCCTGAATGGGTGTAAGGTAACAAATTACTCAACAAAAATGTTGATGCTTTTTAGTGTTTAAAATCTTGTTTGAGTGGGGCTATCTCACAACACGAAACACTTGATGCAACTTCCATTTTTAAGCAACAAGTGCTTCTGTGTTATATTTTTATATTTTTGTCGTTTCTCCCATCTTGTCGGGAACTTGGCCTGGGATTCTCCAACATGTCTTTCTTCAATTTCTGTGATATCTCAATTTTGAAGCCTTATTTTACTGCAGCAATGCAGAGGTTCCATTCATATATTGGTTTTTTTTCTATCCCCTCAAATCCTGTATGACTTGGGCCTCTCAAACCGAGAGTTCCCTTGTCATGTCATTTATCGTTCTTGTTATAACAAGGTGTGTCTCATACGTCTTGTTAGCTCATTCATAACCAAATGCATTAGTAGAAATATCATGGTATAGGATGTTCGAAGTCGAAATGCTAAAAATAATAGGATGTGGAGTATTTTTCCAATCTACATATAATCAACATTCATGTCCTAGATATGCAATCTCTTATTTTGGTTGTTTTTCTATTAAATATTTGTAATGCTTTATTGAAAAAGAAATTCTTTTTGTTATCGCCAGTTTGGACTTTTTTTATTGATTGAAAAATATTTTTTGCATTTTCAGACCGAGAGACCTTCTAAGTTGGCTGTAAGCATATCAGCTGCCTTTGCAATATTGGTTATCATTGTGTGTAAGTTGATTATCAGAAATACCAATCATATCCAACTTGGGTCTGTGGTTGATCTTGTGAAAAGAGGCCAGTTGAGATCTGATAGAAGAGGCATGTATGTCCTTGCACTTCTTTTCGTTCTGAATTGTCTTCTACAAACAAATTCTAGCTTTATGCATCTTTAACCTAAATCATAATATGGTAATATGATCTTGGGAGCAGCATCATAGTTTTTCTATATAAAGGTTAGCTTTACATTGTTATCCTATTTCCGTTTTTTTTAAAAATGTAAAGAGTGACACACCCTAAGTAGGTGTTGATCATATAGTATTGTTTCACAATCAGAACAAAATCAATACACAAACTCAGTACACTAGCCAAGAGTTACAAAAAATGTTCTATGGTTTAGATTTTAGAATGCTCTCAATGCAGATGTTGAGAGATAATGATAATGTAGTGTGATGGATTTTATTCATGGAATAGTGTTTCTTATATTCGTGGAAACTCTAGGGCTCAATTGGTAATAGTTACATAATAATCCTTAAAGGATAATACATATAAAAAGAGTATACACGGAAATAGACTTAGAAATAAATCAAAAATAGGAAAAACTAATGACGTCAACACTCTCTCTCAAGTTTGAGCATATCTATCGATCGTGACTAACTTTTAAGTCAATAGAGATATGCTTTTTTTGGTAGTGCCTTGGTAAATATATCTGCAAGTTGGAATTCTATGTGTTAGAAAATATGATGCGGAAGCGAATATCAGAAATAAAGAATAAAACTTGGAACACATGGGATTTAACATGGAACCCTACTCCCTAAGGAGCGGGATGAAACCACGGGAGAACGCCTCAAAGGATGATAGTCTATTGCTTTTCTCACTGGATACAATGGATGTGGGGGTCTATATGTAGCCCCCACCGAGTCTCCACATCGCACATATGATAGTTGTGGGACTAAACTCTGGATGGGGTAAATGGATCCTGGAGAGATCCATTTAACCATCTCCCACATAAGTGACACGCACAACTTATACTCCCCCTCAAGCTGGAGCATGTAGTGCTCAACTTGCACAAACAGAAAGAAATCTCAACTCATAATACAAGACACTAAAGACAATATCAACCCAATGCGCACAACTGTCGGCTGCTGTCGAGGACATTGCTTCTCATGCTGTGCAGGTGAGGAAAACGAACGGGTTGGAGTGCGAGTCAAACTAGGTGTACTCTGTACTGCGCCTGTTAGAGTCATCTTATCCATATGTAGATCTATGAAGATGGGACTCTCTCATAGGGACCTCGAAGTGGGTTCTCTCTCATAGAAACCTCGGAAGGATCTCATACTGGAGTTCATGATCACTTGAGAATGGAGTATGAAGAATTCTCCTCGTCGGAGAACTGGGTTTCTCCCATCTGGCATAGAGAATGGTATTTTACTCTGGAGTCCCTATGAAACCACATGAAAACCCTAGCCCACATGGCATAGGGAATGGGATCTCTACTCAGGAGTTCCTATGAAACTCATGAAAACCTTGGCCGAAACATAAAAGATGGAGACAAAAGATGGTAAACATATGCACATCTGAAAAAGACCACATACATGTGCTTGTCTGAAACTGAGGACTCAGAGCCAATCATCGAGTCCGAAATCTGAAGATGCGTAGAGTTTGGAAAATCTGGCTGGTCTGGAAGATGACATCTGAATATGGAACATGCCTGTGACTCTATACAATACTCCTCCTTTCTCCCATACTTGTCGGAAAATAGTGACATCGACAAAGTTGGGAGAAGACATGAAAATGGGGAAACCATGTATCACATTTGGCCGTTTTATTATTATTATTTTTCACGGCTCTTCTCCCTTTTTTGCAAATATTTTTTAAATCTGTTCGATCGTCCTTTTTTTTAGAGTATTTTTTAAATTGGGTATGACTTTTCTGTGTATGCACCTTTTTCTCTCTTTTTTTTGTTGTTTTGTTGTTTTGTTTTTTTTAACAAAGAATTTGTGGTCCAATTGGACCATTGAAACTAGAGCCCAAAGAGGACTTCCAAACTACGATAAACCAACCCCTCTTTTTTTTCTCTCGCAAACATGCCTCCTTTTTGTTAAATCAAGCCCTCTGTTTTTACATAACGTATGGGTCCCTTGTTTAGGATTCCCAGTCACAGGACCCCATCTTACATGGACCGCCGCCCCCTCCTAGGCTCTGCTCCTGTCGCTTGGAGATACCGCCTCCACTGGAGGCGCAAAGGCTTGGGGCTCACCGTCTGGTTGCGTGTCGCTGATGCAGACCTGGAGCCACGAGAGAGAAGGTGCCTCCTGCGGCATTTTGGATATGTAGGTGCGTCACACTTGGAGCACCAAGTAATTGGGGCTCCTGTTGATTGAGCATATGTTCTCCACCAGGAGGTGTCGTTGCCAAGGACTGCGGGTCTGAGGGGAAGGGTCAACCGCCGCCAGGGGGGGCTTCGTCTAGAGAAGAGGTGTTGCCGAATGGGGCGGTGCCCGGGAGATGAAGGAGGAAGGCGACCATCGTCACTTGGCGCCTACTGTGTATGCTGCACTACCGCCTGGATATAGGGGAAGCGGATGCCGCTCGATGCGGCTGGAGAAGAACATGTGTGAGTGTTCCTGGAGGCTGGAGAGATGCGCACAAAGGAGAGGGCACCTAGAGGCTGGACAACAGGTTCCTTCATGGTCGGAAGAGGGCGGCGAGAGCTTGCTGTAGCGCCGATGAGATTGAGAAGACGGTCGAGCACCGCTTGGGTGCGGAACCAGATCTAGGGTTCCTGAGATAGAACACTAAGATTTCTTCAACTTCAGGAATCTTCACAGAAATTAGGGTTTCTGAGCACCCTAGAATCTATATGACTTGAAGAATATGAACAGATCTCGAAACATAATCAAATGATATAATCGAATCTCGAATAAAAACAACAAATATAAAATCCTCGAGAATCGAACCCGCTCTGAGACCATGTTAGAAAATATGATGAGGAAGCAAGTATTAGAAATAAAGAATAAAACTTAGAACACGCATGATTTAACGTGGAACCTTACTCCCTAAGGAGCGGGATGAAACCAGGGTGATAGTCTATTGCTTTTCTCATTGGATACAATGGATGTGGGGGTCTATATATAGCCCCGCTGAGTCTCCACATCCCACAGATGATAGATGCGGGGCTAAACTCTGGATGGGGTACATGGATCCTGGAGAGATCCATTTACCCATCTCCCACATAAGTGACAGATACAACTTATACTTCGACACTATGGAGACATGCGGAGTAGAGATCTTCCCTCATACTGCATCACGAATAAAGTTGCAAATGACTTCAATATGCTTGGTCCATCATGGAATAACATAATTAATGACAATGCATGTTGCATACTTGTTGTCACATACAATAAAGAGGGACATGCGTGGTAGCAGGGAGTTCAAGTTCATGCTGAAAGAGATGAAATAAGTAACCTCTCTTGTGGCTTGGGCCATTGCTCTGAGTCCTGATTTTGCACTTGATCTTGATCGGTCTATTTCTTGCTTCGTCATGTAACAAGGTTTCCGCCAACAAGCATGGTGTAACTAGTAGTGGATTACCTATCATTAGGAGAACTAGCATAATCAGCATATGTATAAGCGATGATACAAGTGTGATGGTTAGCCCCATTAAAGAGGTCTTTTCTGGGAGTCCTTCAAGTACATACTAGCTCTGCTCAAGGCATATGATATATCATGTCTAGTGACAGTGAGATAAATTAGTTTGCCCACTAGACTTCTGCATCGTGTAGTGTCTTCAAACACATGATCCGTAAAGGTAGTATGTTTCTTTAATTCTGTTGGGGTGCACGATGGTTTGCATCCAAGTAAGCTAGCTTTTGAAAGAATATCCAAACAATATTTCCTCTGTGACAAGTGTAATCCTTTTATTGTGCCTTAGTATTTAGGAAGTATCTGAGTTTTGCAAGGTCCTTGGTGAGAAGTACCTTTTAAAGGAAGGAAGACTTTGGTCTTAAGAATGCCTTTGCTGTCATCACTAGTGATAGCCATGTCTTCAATATAAACAAGTATCACGATACTGAGGGCCTCCATTTTTTTGAGAAGTTGAGGGCCTCCATTTGGTGAATACATAATACTCAGATGCCGTTTTATGAAATCAAGAGAGCTGATCTCAGAAGTGAGTCTATCAAACTATGCACCAAAACTCTACTTTAGGTCGCAGATGGCCTTAAAGTAATTAGCATATATACTCCGCTTGATGGAGTAACTTGGTGGCCGAATCATGTTAACCTCCTCCTCTTAGTCACCATAGAGGAAGGCATTCTTCACATGTAGCCGAGATTCGAGAGATGGGCCAATCCTTGTTAGTTGCAATGAATATAATAGTACCGATATTCCCATCCTTGGGTCTCAAAATAGTCGATGCCATAGGTGTGAGTAAGTTCTTTAGCTACACATCTTGCTTTCAATCTATCAATGAAATCATTTGGAGAGTACTTGGTTGTAAAGACCAATCTGCATGCAACATGGGTCATACCTGGTGGATACGAGAGATAGTCCCACATACTCCTAGAAGTAAGTGCATCCATATCTAAATCCAAGGCATGTTTCCAACTATGATCTTGAAGGGCACTTGATGATCATGAGGAACATTGATCGCCATGAGAGCATCTATAAAATTCTTGCAACAATTGGATAAATGCGTAAAGTAAATTACCTTTTGGATTTTCGTAGTGCAAAGGGGATTTCTGAGGGATCATCCAAATATGTGGTAGTGGAGAAGATGATTGGTATCGAAGGAAAAGGGTGCATGAGATGTTGTACTGCCTAGTGTGACGGGAGGGTGATAGGACTATAGGAGATGTTGGCAACACCAAGTGTGAAGAGGAGGGCGAGAGGAGGGCAACCTTTTAGAGAGTGTTGGAGGAGGAGCGCGGGAGGTCTGGCGGAGGAGGGAGTGTATTGATGGTGTTTCCTACAGGGGAGAGGAGAAGGCGAAGGACACTGGCTTTCGGTAGGAGGAGGAAGTTGACGGCGAGTAGCAAGCGGTGAGCGACTGGAAGGGTTCGAGATTGGGACCATTGTGCTTTAGGTGTGGGGTGCATGGTCACCATGTGACTTCTTGCTCAGTTGGGATTAGATATATCTCCTACGATGGCTGAGGACATGGATGCTCAACCTGTTAGAGGGATCATATCGAGGTAAATATGGTTGTTGTATGCGAAAGAAGGGGTTCTTGGGGCTTCCTAAAGGGTGGCTTTGCAATCTGCCATTTTGATTGTGAAAGTTGTGGCCGTGGGGGTTCCTTCGTTTGCAGAGATTGTTCAAGCAGTTTCTTTCAGTTCAAGAGAAGGATTGATGGGTCATTTATTGGGGGCCATCTCTGAGATTAATGCGGACGTTCGATCTTTAGTGGGAGCCTCTGGGGATGTTGTGGGTTTGGGTGGGGGTTGAGTGTGCATGCATGGGTGGGTGGGTTTGGGTGGGGGTGGGAGTTGATCTGGAGATTCATGCAGTGTTGTTGGAAGGTGTTTTATCGCGGAAGGTGGAGTGGATGGGGAGTTGCTGTTGGGAAAAAGGTGTTGCACCTGAGAGGGATACCTCTTCTCTCGAGGGCGTGTGGTCGCTGAGGGGATCTCTCGAAGGAATGGGTGACATGTCAGAGGTGCTTTATGATGGTCTGGGGCCTGCTTCAGATGTGTCATCTGTGATTGTGGTGTTGCTTTCGTAGTTAAAGGTCCTAATGTTTCTTTCGATGAAGGTATGGAAGATGATCTTCAAGATCAACGTGGAGTGTGCTCCCCCATCACCTCTGGTGATGGGTATGCTGTCAAACATGGCCAATTCGATGGAGAATGACGGTGCTGATGAGCTGGAGGTGGAGAGTTCATGATTGGTGACATGTCAGAGGTGCTTTGTGATGGTCTGGGGCCTGCTTCAGATGTGTCATCTGTGATTGTGGTGTTGCTTTCGTAGTTAAAGGTCCTAATGTTTCTTTCGATGAAGGTATGGAAGATGATCTTCAAGATCAACGTGGAGTGTGCTCCCCCATCACCTCTGGTGATGGGTATGCTGTCAAACATGGCCAATTCGATGGAGAATGACGGTGCTGATGAGCTGGAGGTGGAGAGTTCATGATTGGTGGTTTCGTCGCTTTTCACTTTGGAAACGACGGCTGCAAATCTAGGTGCATTTAAGATTGGATTTGGAGGGGTGTGGAGGCAGAGTTCAAATTGGCCCCCTAGGGTTTCGAAGATGGTAGTTGCGGAAGATCCAACTTTGGAGGAGAATGCGGGAGTACAGAAGGCAGGGGTTGCTGATATGGTTGATTTAATGGTGCACATTTCAGATTTAGGGCCTTTGTGGATTAGAATCCAATTAATGCCTTTGCTTTGAATCGAATTTGGAGGGGGTTGAGGATCCAGATGGGCGTTGTGAGGATCCAACATGGGCTGTCACTATGGGTCACATGCCGAACTCAGACAAGGGTCCTTCTTGCAGCGGTCTTGCAGGGGGTCTGAACCTGAATGGAGCGGGGATGTTCTGTTATGGGCATCGTGGAGGACCGTCATCTTTGAAAGGATGACCATGCTTCCCTTCTCCTATCCTCTTGATGTGACGAGACCGGTGCCACGGAGGCTGGCCTTGATTGGGGAAACTTGGCCATTGGAAAGGTGGATCTCGAGTGACTAGTTCTGTTGGGTGTGGATCCCCCGTCAATTGCAGATGTGGAACTTTCTCATGCTTTTGCGATGTGCTCTGATGCATGAGAAGGGGTTTCATGAAAGCTGAAGCAATACAAGCCGAGGAAGAAAGCTAGAGTGCTGCCTATGGGTTGGTCAGGAGGTGGGTCGAGGTCGGAGATGAATATTGATATTAGTTGCTATGGTGGTGGGGGCCATAATTATCGGGCAAAATATGGTTGCTTAATGAAGATAATCTCTTTGAATGTGAGGGGGTTAGGTGACCCGGAGAAAAGATCCATCGGGTCCCTATTGAATGGTTGGTTTGGTGATGTTTATTTTGTTGTAGGAAACGAAGCTGAGTGAATGGTCCGATATGGTGTGGAGATCACTAAGGTTGCACATATCTCTGAGTTTCGTGCGTTGTGCGGTTGGTAATGCAGATGGGTATGAATGCCACTGACAGCGTTAAGGAAGACCAAAATCGAGAACGCGATGGAATGGGTGTGATCGACTTGGCCATCTATAAGGATCTCCAGAATCACATGCATGGTGGAAAGATGCCACTAACCTGGTTTATCAATGATATTTTTTTGGCAAGATGTAGAAGATGGATGAGGTGGAGTTTGGCTTGCATAGAGATAAAAAGCAGTATAACTTCATGGAAAAGATCACTGACAAGCTATCTGAGGAATCTTGTTATATTATTAAGTTGATGAAAAACTAATAATACCAATAGTAAAGGCATTCCCTTTGAAACCACAACATTCATGGCTAATCATCACGCCCACAAATGAGTAAAAGGTCTGCCCCTCTCTAATCTGGAAGGAAAATAAGTGCTGGTGAACGATATTCAGAAGTCCTCAATGCTAAATGTGAGCCCATCTCTGTCCCTCCTCAGACCTCTGCACGAAACTGCTAGGAAAAAGATGCCCCATATCTCCACGCTCCTCTTGACAACACACTCCTCTAGCAACGATTCCACCTGGGGTCACCCTTCGGGAGCACTTTGTGAGGGCGTCGAGGAGGGAGAGGGAGGAGGTTGGGTGGGGCTGGACTGGCCAGGGGGTGGAGTCGTTGAGCGGAACTCAGGTGGAATCGTTGCTGGCCGATTTCTCGGAGGAGGAGGTTCGCAGGGCGGTTTAGGACCTGAACGCGGATGGGGCTTCATGCCCGGATGGTTTCTCTGTGTCGTTTTACCATGAGTTCTGGGAACTGCTGAAGGGTGACATTCTAGAGGTGCTAACAGAGTTCAGGTGTGGAAACAGGGATTTTGAGAAGATCAACAGGTCCTTATTTTTTTTGCTGCCAAAGAAGGAGACCCCAGTTAGAGTTGGGGACTACAGGCTGATTTCTATTTCCAATGGCATTTATCTCATTGTTGCCAAGGTGCTGGCGAGCAGGCTTCGGGATGTCTTGGGCTCCGTGGTCTTATCGGCTCATTCTGCGTTCATCCCCGGTCGGTGTATGGCTGATGATATTGTGACCGCCTCGGAGATCTGTCGTGAGTGGAAGAGGTCTACAAAGAAGGGGGCGGTTTGGAAGATTGACTACGCTAAGGCCTATGACTGTGTCAGCTGGAGATTCCTGTGGTCAGCGTTGCAGAAAAGGGGATTTTCGGAGGAGTGGATTGCCTGGGTTAAGCGCTGTGTAACCACTAGCTCCTTCTCTGTGATGGTCAATGGGAGGCCGGAGGGCGGTTGGTTCCAGCCACAGAAAGGAGTGCGGCAAGGTTGCCCCCTGACCCCCCCTGCTGTTTATCTTGGTTGCAGATTGTCTTGCGGTCTTGTTCAAGCTGGCCGTTAAGGAGAACTGGTGTGAGGGCTTCAGGATGGGGGTCATCTCCGTCCCAATTTTGCGGTATGCGGACGACACCCTGGTCTTCCTGGAGGGGACAGAGGCGCAGAATCACAATGCTGTTTCTTTGGTGGACGTGTTTGGCTGCCTCTCGGGCTTGCAGATTAACCGGCAGAAGTCGGTCCTGGTCCCTATGGGGATGGAGGGCGAGGAAGGCAACAGGTTGGCGGCTTGGGCCGGATGTCCCCTGGGGAGGTTACCGATAACCTATCTGGGGTTACCACTGGTTGAGGGACGGTTGAGGAGGTCCGATTGGGACTGTGTTATGCGGAGAATGAAGGAGCTTTGACTGGAAGGATGGAAGGCTACCACTCTGTCCAAGGGTAGGAAGCTTACTTTGCTGAAGCATGTTCTCTCCGCCATTCCGATCTTTTTCTTCTCGACAAGAAGAATGCCGGCGGGCGTAAGGAAGAAGATTGAATCTTTAATGGGATCTTTTTTCTGGTCAGATGGAAGGCAGACAAAGAGGGGCTTGTACATGGTGGCCTGGAAGGATATCGTGGTGCCTGTTTCGAAGGAGGGCCTTGGTATAAGGGATGTGGATTTAATGAACAAAGCCTTGTTGGCCAAGTAGGTGATACGCATTTGGGGTCCTTCCGACTCGACGGTGTTGCGCCTGATCAGAGAGATTTATGGTGTCACGGGGGAGCTGGTGGCTGGGAGGAATCGTCATGAGTCCTCGTTGTGGAGTGGGATCCGTACCGTGATTCCATGCCTCAGGTCCTTTCTTCGGCCCAATTGGGGAATGGCCTCTGTTTTAGTTTCTGGCAGGATGACTGGACGGGGGAGGGCGCGTTGGCCACTCGGCTTCCGAGGTAGATGGCTTTGGCCATTGACAGGGAGGCGCGGGTGGCGGAGGTGGCTGACTCGGGGTCGTGGGTGCCGGGATTCCGTGTTGTTCTCTCGGATCAGAGGATGAAGGACTTTATGAGGTTGTTGTCGGAGATTCCATCGCCCGAGGAGATGTCGGGTGATCCCGACCATTTTCTGTGGGAGGACGGCAGGTTCTCGGTAAAGAAAGCCTACAGGAGGCTAGTTGCTGGGCTCGTGGAGCGCGACGAGGATCTCTGTGCAGATTTAAAGGTGATATGGGCGGCTAAGATCCCTACTCGGGTTAAGGTCTTTCTTTGGTGTTTGAGAAGAGGCCGGATCTGTGACAAGGTGAGAAGAGCCAGACTGTTGGGAGCGGCGGATACAAGGTGCGACAGATGTGAGGACAGTATGGAGACTGCGGATCACATCTTCTTTATCTGCAGGTCTTCGGTCAGTGTTTGGGAGTCGTTGGGTCTCCCGTGGGTTCAGTCATCCGATGCGGAGCATTTTTGGAGATCTATTCGGGCGGTCGGGCTTGGGTCTTCCGGCGATGTCTCCAAGCCTTTTGCTGCGCTCCGGGCTATTTGGCTTGACAGGAATGATGCCGTTTTTAAGGGGCATCGCTTTTACTTTGAAAATGCTCTTGCAAAATGTAATGCCTTGTACAACTTCTGGATTTGCAACTGATGTAACTTTTTGCTTATTAATGAATGCGTTGGTGTGGTGACTCCCGCCTTGGGAGGGCACCCCCGTCTTTCTTAGTAAAAAAAAACATACATACATGATATCCGTTGTGGAAAACAAACAAGTTTTATATATCTTCTTGAGCACATGTGCTTGAGGTGGACATGCTGATGATGATCGAATTCTTTCAATTGTCTCTGCCCGTGTCTCCATGAACTCCAAATTTTTGTTTCGCTTAAGCAAATTAAACTCACAAATACTTAATTATTCTCTATGGAGAGATTAACTAGCTTGTCGATGAGGGAAAAGAAATGGGGTTGCATTGACACAGTTCCATATTATCAAGGTGAGAGTGACGTAAGACTTAAGATGTTCAAGGCATACCCCCACTTTTTTGGAGGAAAACAAATTGAAATTATACATATGTATTCATTTCTGAAGCGCTTCAATGTGAAATCAACACGGAAACACATTTTCCTGACCAATTCACCAAAATGAGTTCACGGCTGCTCTAAATTTTGCTTGACAAAGACATAATAATAATAGTATGCAAATAGAAAATATTGTGAATTGTCAGGGTTGGCATTATTATGCTTGCACAAGTATTACCAAATGTTGAAACAGAATAATGTCATAAAATTGATAGTTGATTCCATTGTCTTCAATGCTCCTACGATTTAATGTTTTGGGACTTGCAAATGCATGTAACCTAAAATAAAGGAATATAATTCTTTAGTACATAAAGCGTAATGAGAATACTCATAAGAATTGCATTGCAAACATGAAACAAAGGTCTTACTCCTGGAGTTCTGGTCCTTGAGAGTTGGACAAGTGAGCAATGTGAACCTTCATGTGCAGGTGGAGCAGATGGTTCCCATGGGTTTCAGGTGTGAGTGAAATTGGGGCTATATTGACAAGTAAAGAGGGGTCATTTGTAGATAGCTTGTTAACATGGTCAGAGGGGAGTGCTAAAGGGAGGAACAAAGCAACGAAATATATATATGAAAGGTTTGTAGATCTTTTTGCCTCATTCAAGATGAATGACAATGATTCAGCTTGCTGAGGTGTTGCTTGCGGCCTTGCCTTTGCCTCATCACACTGGCGCACATACCTAGGCATCTTTATGCCAAAATAGCCTTGAGATGTACACCTCAGCGCCTCAAGGAATGTTTTTTTCAACAATGCTTGCAACCTCTGATAAGCTAACTTGTCTGTGAAGTGGCTGACCTCCTATTACCATGTGTTCCTCTCCTCGAATTCGATTCAACATCTAAGTAGTGATATTTCTTTCTAGATTATTCCCACCATGACCTAACTGCCCTAAGGCAAACCACCTCAGGAATCTCCCTCTAAATATACTATTCAATGACCAATCATCTGACAGAAACGAGAGAAAGATACTTGACTATTGATGCCATCTTCATTAGCCTGTGGGTACTTGGATATTTTGCATTCACACCTGTTCTTGTTCTTTCAGGACTATTCATGTCCATGATGCATCACTATTTGCTCCTTTTACGATCTTATGTCGAACATTTGCTACTTTATGTTTCATAATATGATTTGATTATGAGCATGAAATACAATGTTTTCCTCTCTATGTCAAATATCATTGTTTATTTTCAGAAATGAGTGTACCCGACCACACTAAAATCAAGCTTATTCCCAGGGGTTTTGGTGAAGTCCTTGTCTCGAAACATGCCCATCACAGATCCAATTCACTTTTATGTGTACACATACCCATCTTAACATCTTTATTAATTTTATGGGAAACCTCTGTATATGCATTCCTTTGAAAAATAACCTTTAACCCCACATCATGGTAGGTACATTTGCAACACACACACTTCTATCTTTTGGCCTTTCGAATAAAAAACATTCAACCCATTTTCTTCGGGACCAAACAGGCCTATTAAAGTGTTGCAAGTCTTACATGGTAAATAGTTTCCGTAATGTTACTTCTTTATATAGATGGTACATTTTAGCTAACTATTGCATATCTGTCGAAAACTTTCAAATCTGATAACTCCTAAATAATCCGTCCCTCATAATATAGTCCTTTGACATAATCTCTTGAGTGAATTTCAGGTATTAATTTAAAGACCATACCAAAAATATTTAAGATGACATTATGGCTGAGATCTTTGTGTTGCCGTTTTTTAAAGATAATTCGTTTCTCAGCATTTCTTAAAACAGAAAAATATTTGGGATAATGAAATTTCTGTTTTTTTCTTCTTCATAAATAGAACTCTGTACTGGTGGCATTGACTATTTCTGATAATATAATATTCATTTTTTGTTTAAATCCATGATTCCTTTTTGTTAATCCATTGAAACTAACGAAATTACCCTAGGTAATGCTGTTCTTGAGAGTGGTTGATTTATGCCATGGTGGGCTATCCAATACTCATGTATTGCAATTTTACTTTCCCAAGGATCATGAGATCTACCGATCACTGAGAATGGGCAGTAAGTGGGATAAAAAACAGACAACTGCTCACGAATTATGAGATTTATGGTCAGCAACGGATGCTGCTCTTTTGGACGCAAAGGAAATGCTAATAGGTTTAGAGCATCCCCCATACTCGGCATTCCCTAGAGAAGCACAAAATCCACATGTTGTCACAGAGAAGGTGCTTTCTCTTTTGTAAGATGATTAATTTTTGAAGAATTTTCTCCCTCCTAATCCATAACTAGGAGTCTAGGAGGCTGCATTGTTTGGTTAACAAGGAGCATGGTCGCTGTAATTATTATGGAGTTGGTAGGGTTCTTTATGGGTTTGAGTATAGTAGCATAGCCATGTGTAGTTCTGCTGGTCCAGTGAGATTATCAGTGACAGCTGGATGGAGCCTAGGTTCTTGATCTTGTAAATTGTAATGAATAGGTGTTTTGATGAGTCATCTTCTTTCTTGAAGGAGTCAAGGTGTTGTTGGTATTTTTCTTCTTGTAATTGTCTCCGCTCATGAGTTAGATAACTTTTTTGTCTGAAAGTTCTTGGCCATGGCTTCTGCAAGGTTTGGCAGGCCTTGATGTACTCTTGAAATCAATTCAATTCAACAGTTTTTAAGTTGTACTATTTTGTGTTTTACTTATTCACTTCCGTTTTATCTTACTGAAAAGAAATATGGACCCACTGGTAATTTTTACTGGTTGAAGGGGGATTGGGGGGATTCGAACCCTGGTCCTTTTAAAGTGGGAGCCACTGCCTCTACCACCAGACCATTAGAGGGGATCCACCACTGGTAATTGGGCATTGGAGTATATGAAATGATTGAAATGGGCATCTTTCGCACTTTTTGGCTTTATACTCTTAAAAGTCTCTTTTACATGTCTGGTCTACTTGCTTGAATGTCACTGTATTTAATCCATATTCCTTTAGTTTAAATTGAGTGATATTCTCCATCAATTAGTGAGGGTTATGTTATAACGAATTGAATTTACTACTTACAGCTACCATGAATGAGATAAAAGTCTGGGATCAAACCATCTGTTTTTTGTATTTTCTAAAAAAAATGCTATCTTTATGGAGACTATTACAATTTACCTAAATATAGATCAATCCATTTCCTCTTTTTTGTTATGATAATTCGTCTCAAGGTGTTTTGTTACTCTTCTGCATTTGGACAGCTACAAGCCTCTCAAGTACGAAGATCCCTTCAATAACCCCTTGGTGAAGGTGCACAAAACTGATTCAACAGTTGAAATGTGTGGAAAGGTTTACCAAATGGCAGCAATAACACTTACTGAGGAACAACAGTCAAGCCATAGAAAGAGAAGATCAAGGGCATATAAATGGACGAGGCCAACCATCTTTCTGAAAGAAGGCGATGAAATTCCATCGGATATTGATCCAGACGCGGTCAGATGGATCCCTGCCAACCATCCATTTGCAACAACAGTAAGTGACATTGATGAGGGCACGGCTCAAAATAATGTTTTCCAAACAGACGGTGTTCCTTTTCGTATCAGAGCAGAGCAGAGCATGAAGCTTTGCAAAGGAAACTTGAAATGTTAGAAACTGTAAGTAATTGGCAATGCCTATCTAATGCAAAATCTATTTATGTTTTCAGAAAAATCCACTAAATATGAGTTTAGTAGCTTATTTTTCTTGCAAGCTTTCAACGTTTCTATTGATACACCTAGGATGTGGCAGCATATGGATGTTACTCTATCCAAATATCACAATGAATTTTTAAACTTTCTTAGAAAACTTGTTGAAAAGACCTGTTTTGCATTTGGCTTCATTGAAAAGTCCCATAGAATTGAATGCTTACTCTCAAGGTCCATTTTTAGGTTTGGATTTATTTTAAGGTCCTCCTGAAGCTAAATGTTGCCGAAAGATTTTGCATAATATTATGATTATATTGCTATAGAATATGTATTTACAACTCTGCAATAGATTACAAACATTATATATTTAAATTTGATTAAAAAGTAATATTCTTTGTGGGATAACCTTGATAAAAAGGTCTCGACTCTTGAGGTGTTTGAGATGTATGCCTCAAGGCGAGGCGAGGCAAAGTGATGTCTTTCGCTCTCCATTGTTTAGGCGCTCACCTCACTCAGGCAAGGTAGATGTGCACTTGAAGAATTTTGGGGCTTAAGGGGGGGGGGATTTGACATGGTCTACCTAACGCAATCCAACCCTTGTGGGGATTGCGTTAGGTAGTCGACAACCAACGTAAAAATAATCGAATCTTTCAACATGGATTTGAGCAAGAATCCATGTAGTCGACCCTACTTATAGTGGGAGAATGCTTCACCATTTTTAAGGGGGGATTGACCCATCTTTTCCATAAATTGATCTTTCTAAAACTCTGCCCCATCTCTTGCGAAACTCTCAAACCCGCAGCTTCAGCCTACGAGCGCTTGACTTAGCCATTGACATTGAGATGCAATGAAACTGGGAACTAGGCTTAGTCTTTATCTATGTCCAATCATAGTCCTTGCAATTTTAATATGAATAAATGAGGTTGCATGTGATCTCCGATTAGTTTTTAGGTTGAGTAATTTTTGGGATCAAATTGGGATTTTTCAATTTCCTTTTATTTTTATTTTGAAATATGCCCCTATTTGTGAGTCGCAAGGGACAATTCAAGTTATAGAAAAATACGAAGATTTCTCATATCCTCTCTCCCTTTTCTGTCTCTCGTCCATGCATCTACGTGTTCTCTCCTCCAAAACCACATCTTGACACGTGTCTCCTTACCGGCCAAAATTTCCCTCTATTTTAAATTTCTTATATGCATCAATTATCTGATGCAACATGAAATTGAGAGCTACGACAAAATTAAGGTTTGCCGTCTATTTTAGTCAGTCAAATTAGAGTGTATAACTAATTTAGGGTTAGGATTGGTATTTATTTACATCGCCTTTGAATCCTTGCAATTTTAATTTGAAATATGAGGTCCTATGTGGTCTCCTGTTAGTTTTTATGTTGAATATTTTAGTGTTAGTATTTGTTAGTGTTTGTTTAATTTTTTTTCTTTTTGTAATTCTACCCCACTCTATATTTGATATATGACTCATTTGTGAAAGGACAATTTAAGTTATAGAAAAATGGAGCTCTCTCCTATTCTCTCTTAGTTTCTTCTTCCTCTCATTCATCTACACATTTCTTCTCTAAAACCTTGAGCAACATACACGTTTCCTTCTTCCTCTATGTTGGAGTATGCGTCTCTCATATGTAGATGGGTAAATGAATCTATGTAGGATCCATTTATCCTATCCAGTTGTTTGGCCCCACCCCACATTTACCGGTTATGAAATGTGGAGACTCAGTGAGTGCTATATAAGAAGCCCCTCTCCCTCTGCATCGAGTGAGAAAGTGCAATGCATAAATCATCCCTTTGAGGTATTCTCCCGTGGTTTCATCCCACTTCTTAGGGAGTAGGGTTTCACGTTAAATCTCGTGTTCTTGAATGTTTATTCTTATTCTATGATATTCGCTTCCGCATTCATTATTTTCTTATATGATATCAGAGTGGGTTCAATCCTCGAGGAGTTTATGTTTTTTGTTTACTTGAGATTTGATTCAATTATTGTTCGTTCTTGAAGATCCTTTTTGTATGAAGATCATGCTCGTTCAAGATCAGACTGATTTCTAGGGTTTCTTTTGAAACCCTAATTCGGTTCTAGGTTTTTTATGCTCCAACCTAATGATGTTCCAGCTGCTACGTCGCCATCCTCCTTAGCCGCGACTCAGGCACCACAGATCCAAGCTACCTTGTAGACGATGCCCCAACTGTCCAGTTGGTCAGCGTCGGCAAGAATCAACTCTCGTCTAAGCAAGAAGAGGGTTCCCAACTTTAGGAACCCTAGGCGATATTCCAGCATGCCCCATTGTTCCCGTGTTTAGGCGGAGCCCGATGCTCTGCTCCAAGGACTCCCATTGACAATCGAACCCTCCTTCCAGTCGGCAGAAGCCCTAGGACCTTCCATCAGGTAGCGGTGAACTCTCCAGCAACCTTTAGGCCGTCGCAAGGTCTCGATCGTCGCAAGGCCGAGCCCCACAACTCCAGGCGGATGAGCCACTTCCAGGCCCTGGTCTGCGCGATCTCCAGTTCTCTCCTCCGATCCTCCGAACGATCTCTAGTCCGTTCCTCTGCCAGTGAGAATGTGCAACGCATAAATCAAGCCTTTGAGACATTCTCCCATGGTTTCATCCCGCTCCTTAGGGAGCATGGCCTTAAATTTCGTTGAAATTCCACTGAACTTCGGTTTTGGCAAGTGACCGAAATCGAAACCCCATATCATTTCCTTTTCCAAGATTTCGGTCCATTTCGGTGGAATTTCGGTTCATTTCAGTCCATTTCGGTGGAATTTCGGTCCATTTTGATGGAATTTCGGTCCATTTCGGTTGAATTTTGACGGAAACGACAGAAACAATGGAATTTGATCTTGTTTCACTGAAATTCATCCTCATAACCTCTTAGGCCACTCTTTCACCTAACTTCAGCCGCTTTAGGGTACTTTTTGAGCTCTACATGCTAATACATTATTTTGCATCATTTTATCTCACAAGACACTAGAAGTTTGTTCTTTTCCAAGACTCTCTTGTTACTTCTATCTACTACAAGGAGTATGTGTGGCTGTACGAGTGATAGATTGTTAACAACCTTCCAAATCTTTGTGATTGAAACTATTTTTCTACTATTAGGCTGGACGTAGGTTGTGCTTATGAATGCTACACAGTTTCTTGGTGTGAATTGATTTGTTTGTGTCATGTATAACATACATTTTACGATCATAAGCTCTACTATGAATTTATTTGGCATACATGTTAAAATATTCGTGTTTGTGTGTGTCTTATTTTTTTTTAAAATTAAATATTTCTCTAGCTTCAAAGTATTTTGGTAAGATGCAAGTTTTGATTTTGAATGTGGTGCTAGCTCTGAACGACATGTTTTGACTGTTGGAGAGATTAAATGGAAATTTAAGGTAATATATAACTTAACATCTTGGTTGAGGGAGGGGGACGCCAACACGACGTACTTCCATCGAGTGGCAAGTGGTAGGCGGCGTTCGAACTTCATCCGCTCAATCACGATTAATGGCAGGCGCGTGGTGGGGGATGAGGCTATGGGGAGGTTGATTTTGGAGTATTTCAAGGACTTCTCGAGGAGGCATGCCCCGAGGAAGTGGAGGTGGGCTGGGTTTGGGGCCCAGCTGCTTTCGCCTTCGCTTTGTGAGGATCTGACGAGGAAGGTTTCGCTGGAGGAGGTTAAAGCGGCCGTGTGGGATCTTAACGCGGATGGTTCTCCGGGTCCTGACGGGTTCTCGGTGGCTTTCTACAAAGACTTCTGGGAGTTGGTGGGCCTGGAGGTTCTGGAGGTTATCAACGAATTCTGTGATGGTAATGCTGGCTTTGACAAAATTAATAGGTCTCTCATTGTTCTGCTGCCGAAGTCCCCCTCGACCGAGCGTATTTAGGATTTCCGCCCTATTGCCATATCGAATGCTCTCTATTTGATCGTGGCGAAGGCGTTTGTTCGTAGGCTAGCCCCGATGCTAGATGGAATTATCTCTCCGATGCAGACGGCTTTTGTTTGTGGTAGGCAGATTGCCGACGTTACCGCTATGACATCGGAGATGGTTGCGAAATGAGCCACAGAGGGGACTCGTGGGGTGCTATGGAAGGTCGACTTTGCGAAGGCCTACGGCTGCCTCGACTGGAGTTTCATTTGGTCGGTTCTGAAGAGGCGGAGCTTCCCGGAGATTTGGATTTCGTGGATGCGCCGTTGCGTCACTATGGCCTCTTTCTCGGTTATGGTGAATGGGCGCCTTGAGGGGGGCTCTTTCCAGCCTCAGAGGGGGGTTCGGCAGGGCTGCCCTCTTGCGCCTTTGCTTTTCGTGGTGGCGGCGGATGTTCTTGCTCGGATGGCTTGCCGGGTGATTGACTGTGGTCTCTCGAAGGGCTTCTCCTGCGACGGGATGGTGGTCCCTTTGCTTCAATACTGTTAGAGCAAGATACTCAGTTGTTATTCCATAGAACCCTAGGGTCTCTTATATAGAGAGAAAACCTTTGGGTAAATTACATAGATGTACAGGAGGTAAATAAGAAATACGTAACGGTACATCATAACATAACGTAAACCTCTACACTCCCCCTCAAGATGGAGCATAGATATCGATCATGCTCAGCTTGGAAGAACATCTCTGGAAAGGTCCTCTGAGCAATGACTTGGTAAATATATCAGCAGTCTGGTCCTCTGAATTGACATGTGAAGTGGAAATCAAGCCCTTCTGGATCATGTCTCTGGTGTAGTGACAATCTACCTCGATATGCTTTGTTCTTTCGTGAAATGCTGGATTATTGGCAATGAACAATGCTGCTTGGTTGTCATGTTGAAGCTGCATAGGTAAAGAGACATTTACATTCAAATCTTCCAAAACTGCTCGAACCCACATCATTTCTGTGCTTACTTGTTCCATGGCTCTATATTTGGATTCAACACTAGATATTGCGACAACAGTTTGTTTCTTGCTTTTCCAATAAACCAGAGAGCTTCCTATAAAGATAGCAAACCCTGAAGTAGACCTACGATCCTTTGGGTACCTTGCATAGTCTGCGTCTGCACAAGCGGAAATGGACAAATCTGTGTTCTTTCTAAATAGCAAACCTGAGCCTGGGGAAGACTTTAGGTATCTCAGTATCATATACAGGGCTTCCATATGGACTTGCCTAGGATGTTCCATAAATTGACTCTCCTGGTTTATTGCAAAAGCAATATCGGGTCGAGTTATGGTGATGTACCGAAGCTTACCCACCATCTCTATGTATCTTCTTTTGTCCACCTCTTCAGTGTCATTGTCCTACAGTTTCATACTTGGGTCCATAGGAGTGCTCGATGGTCTGCATCCAACCATTCCTGTTTCAACAAGCAAGTCTGTAACATATTTCCTTTGGGTCATCACCATACCTTGTGCATTTCTCGCAAATTCTATCCCCAGAAAGTATCGTATGGTACCTAGATCCTTCGTAACAAACTGACTGCCCAAGAGTGCTTTAGTCATCTCGACTCCCTGAGCATCATCTCCTGTAACCAGAATATCATCAACATATACCATGACAACAACTGTTCCTCTGGGAGTCGTTTGAATAAACAATGAATGGTCCGCATTTGATCTTTTGAACCCCTGTCGTTCAATCAACTGAGAAAGCTTTTGGAACCATGCCCTTGGACTCTGTTTAAGGTCATAAATTGCCTTATGAAGTCTATACACATGTGAGTCTCCCCCTCAGCAGTAAAACCAGGTGGCTGCTACATGTAGACTTCCTCTTGTAGATCTCCATACAAGAATGCATTCTTGATATAAAGTTGAAAAATGCGTCAGTCACGCACCACAACAATGGATAGAAGTATGCGAAGCATCGAGTGTTGAGCCACTGGTGAAAATGTATCCAAATAGTCGACACCATAGGTTTGGGAGAAGCCCCGTGCAACAAGTCTTGCCTTGTACCGATCAAAACGGCCATCTGCATAATATTTAACTGTGAACACCCATTTGCAACTAACCACAGATGCACCAGATGGAATAGGAACCAGGATCCAAGTCCCTCTAGACTGTAAAGCACACATCTCTTCCTCCATAGCTAACCTCCAACAATCAATCTTCATGGCGTCCTGATAGGTCCGTAGTATCTCTACTGAAGACACAGCTGCAGCAAACCTCTGGTAATCACCAGTAAGACGATGAAAAGACACCTGAGACGCAAGAGGATAGGTCACACATTTCCTCTTCTGCTTCCTAAGTGCAATAGGAATATCATGATCATTATCCACTGTACTGACTGGCAGATCCTCCTCCTGTAACAAAGATTCCTGCACCGGTACACTATCTAACCCATCATTAGTACCAACATCGGAGCATACCTGAGGCGTGATGGATGGTTGGCGTGTAGCTTGAGCAGGCCCCGACAGTCGTGTGTAGAACTTAGGGAACGGTGGAATGGGGTGGTATGGAGGTGGTGGCGGTGGTGGTGATGACTGAGTGGACTCAGTTTGACCCAGATTTGGAGGTAGAGGAACATAGACATGATCATACGGAGATGTGGAAGAAACCAATCTGTCACCTGCTGGGGAGAAGTACATAACGAGCTCAAAAAATGTAACGTCCACACTAACATAGTACTTGTCGCTAAGAGGATCATAACAGCGATAACCCTTCTGTGTCCGAGAGTAACCTACAAAAACACACTTAACAACTCTAGGAGAGAGCTTGTCAAGTCCTGGAGATAAGCGGTGAACGAAGGCAACTGTACCAAAGACACGAGGAGTAAGTGAAAACAAGTCCTTATCAGGAAAGAGAACAGAGATTGGAGACTTGTCCCCAAGAACTGAAGAAGGCATACGATTGACTAGATAGCATGCTGTAAGTATACCATATCCCCAAAAAGCTAATGGCGCACAACTCTGAATAAGTAATGTTCGAGCAACATCAAGAAAATGACGATATTTCCTTTCCTCGACACCATTCTGTTGTGACGTGTAAGCACAGGAAGTTTGGTGAATAATGCCTTTAGAGGAAAGAAACTGAGAAAAAGAACGAGTGCAAAATTCCAATGCATTATCCATGCGCACATATTTAACATTAGAAGAGAAAACATTCTGCACTTCATTGATAAGATTTTTGATAATAGGTCATGCTTCAGATTTATTCTTTAGAAGAAAAGTCCAAGAGACACGAGAAAAATCATCAACCACGACTAGATAAAACCTGTGTCCCTTATGATCAGGTACACGACTAGGACCCCAAATGTCTATATGAAACAACTCAAACGGGGAGCTACTGCTCCGACTCTGACGACTAGGGAAGTTAGAACGATGATGCTTCCCTAACTGACAAGCTTCAGAGCGAAATAAGGAATTTGGAGAGATCTGAGGTAGGAGGTGACACATTTTCTAGAGCGGAAGGTGATCAAATCGAAGATGCCAGGTATACGAGGAAACAGATCCCTGCGAGTGAAGAGAGACGCCAACATAGGAATTCCGGACCAGACGATATAGGCCATTGTGCTCAGAATCACAACCAATCACCCTGCCTGTTAGTATGTCCTGAGAAATGAGAGATGATGGGTCAAATATAGCACGACAATGCAAGTCTTTTGTAATCTGACTAATTGATAATAAATTCACGGAAAAACTCAAGTGCATATAGAACATCCTGTAAGTCCATGAAGGGTGATAAGGAGACCTCCCCCTGTCCAACGATAAGAGAATGAGTGCCATCAACTATGATAACAGAGCGACCCGAAGAAATATCCCTGTAGGACTCAAGTTTATCTCTGTCACGGCAAAGATGATGGGTGGCTCCAGAGTCGACAATCCAACTAGATAGATCATGGCAAGGGCGAAAGCCAGAAGTACTACTTGAGGTACTGGCAGCAGCAGAGGTACTGGTCGATGCAGAAGCTGCAACATCAGAGGTACTGACAGCATCCGACGATGAATGCGGCATAATGTCACGAAGCCGCGCCACAAGCTCCTCGAACCTGTGATCTGGAGTAGATGTTGAAGGAGACTGAACATGTTCGGCTATCCGTGCCGAAGCTGGAAACCCATGCTTGGAGTAGCATGTGTCCTCGGAATGACCAGTACAATGACAGAACAAACACGTCTGACGAATATATCCTCCCCGGCCACGTGTACCACGACCACAAAAAGAAGACGAACCACCTCTCCCTCGTGATACAACCATTGCCGAAGGAGGTGGAGTAGTTGTGCTGGAGGAAATAGAGATACGATTGAGCCTCCTGTAGACTTCCTCCATAGGAGGAATAGTAGCATCGGCAAGGATCTGAGAGCGGGCTGCCTCATACTCAGGATCAAGAGCTGCAAGTAATACTCCCACCATGGTAGCATTACGAAAGGTCTTCTGTTGCTCGGGTGTGGCTGTGAGCGGGATGGTACTGTATAATTTCTCGAATATCCCTCGCAATGACGTGTACAGAGAGTGAAGTGGACGCCCATTTTGCTTCATCGTAAAAATATCATGTTGCAACTGCAACATCTTAGTCTCGTTCCGCACTTGAGAATATGTAGTAACCAGAATATCCCACATCGCCTTGGCGGTGGGCTGATGGAGGGCGTCATTGGCAATCTCTATCGAAAGCGTCCCTGATAGCCAGACCTTGGCATACGCATCATCAGCCTCCAAGGAGGCATATATCCCCGTCTTCTCTGCCGGCTCATCTTCGGTAAGAATGTGTTTCTTACCACCTGAATTCATGAGGCTCAGGAACTGCATAGCTCAGAGCTCTTAGTTTGTCCCGTCCATTTTGACTATTGGCGCTGAACCTTTAAAGGCACCTATGGAGGGTATATCCACCTTTTGGTCTGACATGTTGCCGGAGAAGAAGACCTAGGGGTGATAGACAAAAGAACTGGTGTCTACAAAGACTGGATTGGATTCAAATGCATATGTAGACTTTATGCACTTGAATCCATGAATGAATAGGCGCTGACCGAAGAAGAAGAGCCCGGGAGAGAGGGCTACGTCAGCCGCGACGAGAGAGGAGGAGGCGGGGGCCTCGGCTGGCGGCGAGAGAGGAGGAGGCGGGGGGTGGGGCGGTGGAGAAAAAACCCTAGGTTAGGGTTTTGGCTCTGATACCATGTTAGAGCAAGATACTCAGTTGTTATTCCATAGAACCCTAGGGTCTCTTATATAGAGAGAAAACCCTTGGGTAAATTACATAGATGTACAAGAGGTAAATAAGAAATACGTAACGGTATATCATAACATAATGTAAACCTCTACAAATACGCCGATGACACGATCTTTTTCATTGAGGGGGGGCCTGAGGAGGTCTCCGCCATGGCGGCAACCCTGGAGGTGTTCAGTGAGTTGTCGGGCCTGTTCAAGAATGCCGCCAAATCTAAAGTTGTTCCGTTTGGTTTGGATGCGGTGGATGCAGCCGATTGCGGTTCGATTTTGGGTTCGCAGCCTGGCTCTTTGCCCTTTGATTACTTGGGAATGCCGCTGGACACGGGCAGGACGCGCTTGAGGGACTGGTCCATAGTGGTGGAGAAGGTTGAGGTGAGGCTGGCTGGTTGGAGATCTGCTTTACTGTCGAAGGGTGGCCGCCTCGTCCTCCTTAAGGCGGTGCTTTCGTCTATCCCGTTTATTTTTTATCCAACCGTCAGTTGCCTGTGGGAATTCGTTGTCGACTTGAAAAGCTGATACAGAGGTTTTTGTAGGGAAAAAATGGGGAGTCTTCGGGTGGGTTGCACTTGGTGGGGTGGGAAGAGGTGGCGAGGCGTAAGAGCAATGGGGGGCTTGGCATTTGGAGGTTGGACCATGTAAACGAAGCCCTCCTCCTTAAGTGGGTCAATAGATTATGGGGTCCTAGTGAATATTTTTGTTCTGAGGTCTTGCGTAAGATCCGTGGTGTGGGTGTGTCGCTTCCGGTCCCGGGAGCTAGGCTCGGGCCTCAGACGCCTTTCTGGCGTGGGGTGCTGGGGGTTCTCTTAAAGTTCTCTTCACTCTTTGATCCGGTGCTTGGTGACGATCGTACTTTCAGGTTCTGGAAGATATTTGGTCCGGGGAGGCACCTCTTTGTGAGAGGTTTCCTCGGTTATTTGCTATGTCGGTTGATGGAAATGCTTCTGTGGCCTCTTGTTGGTCTGGGGATGGTTGGCTCCCTTGGATCAGCGGCTCCTCGATTTTCTCCTTCTCTTGGACTCCATCGGTGGGGCTTGTTGGCCTACGGGTGGGAGGGATCACTGGGCCTGGAGAGGGGAGCCCTTTTCGATGAGGAAGGCTTATTTGGCGGTTTCCTCTTCCCCTCGGTCGGGGCTGGATGTGTTGGTGCGTGATTGCAGCTTTGTTTGGGGCTTGAAGTTTCCTGAGAGTGGTGGTGTCTTCCTTTGGTTGTTTCGGAGGAAGAGATTATTGACGAGGGATCGCTGCGCAAGACTGTTTGGCTCTGTCCCGGATGGGTGTGTTCTTTGCAACAATGGCGTGGAAACTTTGGAGCATCTTTTCTTCGCTTGCCCGGCGGTGATGGGTGTGTGGGAGGCAGCGGTTGAGGCTTGGGTCAGCATCACAGATCTGGTTTCTTTTTGGGAATCGATGGTGACTAACAAGAGTAGGGAGCGTAGAGAGCTCCTGCGTCCCGTGGCGAGTGTTTGGGCAATCTGGCTTGGGCGGAATGAAGCTATCTTCGCGGGGTAGTGGTTTTACAAAGAAAACGTTCTGTTTCATTGTACCCGTTTAGTTGATGATTGGTTGTTGGTTTAGCTCCCTATCTGGTAGCGCGTTGGATACCTTGTAAAGTTCTTTTCTTTTTTCCGTTTCTTTTCTTTTGTTAATAAAGCAGGGGCGAGCACCACCGAGTGTATCCCCCGAGTTTTTAGACTTAAAAAAACATCTTATTATAAGAAAAATTTTAATTTTTCTCTCATCTATTGTTCAGAAAATTTTAGAAATCTTAATTTTAGGGAAAAAATAAATTTTCAAGTAATTTCTCCAATTTCCGACTATTTCACCGAAATTCCACTGAATTTCTCTTTTAGGGCTTTACCGAAACGAAATCGAAATCCGACATTTAAGACCTTGTTAGGGAGTAGGGTTCCACGTTAAATCCTATTTTCTTGAATGTTTATTCTTATTCTCTGATATTCGCTTCCACATTCGTTATTTTCTAACACTCTGCACCATGGTATGGAAAACTACCCTGGAGGTGGTCGAGGCATACGCATTGAGGTGAGGTGGTCCTATTTAGCCTCGAGGTGTGTGCCTCAGTCCAGTCCAGTGAGGCATACGCCTCAGGTGGCCGAGGCGTAGCCTTGAGACGTTCCATCTCAAGGTGGTCGAGGTGTTTTGCAAGACATTTTTGTTTTTCTAAAGTATTTTCTTGATTTTTATGGTTTAATTGGTAGTTTCAGTAGCTTAAGATAATGGTTATACAAGATAAATGCCTAAATCTGATGTCTCTTTATGCCCGTAGCTTCATATTTATTATTAATTGTGTCCAACTATTTCGGCAAACACTTATTATTTCTCTCTCAATGAATGAATTCATAAATATCAAATCCAACGATACTCATAAACTTAATGAGCTTTGCTATATATTAAGCAAAAATGAAATGGATAAGGTTCCCAATTTCTCATGATGCCGTATATTATATGTTAGACATATAACTTAAATTTCTTTGACATATATTTAATCGTACTTTTAATTACAACAATATTTCAAAGATTTGCTCGAAATGGATGGGATTCATGGTTTCTCGTGTGCCCATGTATTATATGTTAGACAACATAAACTTCTTCGACGTATATTTAATCGTACTTTTAATTACAACACTGTTTCAAAGATATATATGTATTGTTTAATTCTTTTATTACATTTGTAGAGAATGAAGTCCTCTTTAATTGGATGAAAATGTGTAAAAAGGAACATGATGCTGTTTTATATTCTATTTTACGATTCTTATCTCTATTCATATTTTATAGTGTTAAGTATTATATGTTAAGCAACAAACACATAATTACATTGACATATATAATGATGGGTTTTTTTTTGCGTATTTTCTCTATAAACTGAAGCTTACGCTTTGCCTCGGTTCCGAGGAAAAGGCTCAATCCGGTTTACATTTTTTCAAACCTTGTTCTACACTTTTATTTAGCTCTTCCCCTTACGAATTTCTTTTCTGCATCAATTGGTATAAGAGCATGGCGCTTGAGTTGTTCCTTTGATTCAACTATCCTATTGAATATTGACATACCAGGTTCAAAACAAGCGATTTGCATTACATCTCACATCTGCATTTGTATCTGTGAAAAGTGACGCTCACATCTGCATTTGTATCTGTGAAAAGTGACGCTTCGCTTATCGTGTTTGAGACTACAACAATGGACAGAATCCTGGTTCGAAGAAGGTACACTTATCTAAGAAAAAATTGTGCCTTTTACAACACAAGCAAAAAATAGAAGATTACGACATTATAGACTTTTGACAACCACCATTATCACATGAGTTGTTTTCCTCAATGTCAATGCTGCCACCTTCTCTACTAGACCCATCCCCTACATTCACACTACCATCACCAGCCTAAATCCCATCCTTATATTTGCATTGCCACCATAGTATAAAAAATGTGCCTCAAGGTGCTCGAGGCATACGCCTCGAGGCGAGACTGTTCCATTTACCCTCAGAGCGTTTACCTCGGTCCCATATTGAGAGGCGTGCACCTCAGGTTGCCGAGGGCTTAGATGAGGCAGAACTTTCGAGGCGAGGCATTCGACTGAGCCATTTTAGCTTTTTTGGTATTTTGTTGATGATATTAATATCTTACTTGGTAGTTTAAGAGGTTTATAAATGTATGGTTGTTAAGGATATATTTATACAAGATGAATGTTGAAATTTGATGTTATTTTGTGTCCATAATTTCATATTTACCGTTGTTGCTACTTATGAGTAGCAGAAGCAAATACTCAAATCAAACTTTAGTGACAATGTTGGTAGGGAATGGTACAACATCGAGCTTCGTCCGTCCTTATGCAGGGAAGCGGTTCAACAATATTTTAGTAACAAGTAACAAATATGCAGTGATTAATTCTTTCGTAATTTTATAGACAATGAATCCTTCTTTGATTGATAAAAATATTGTAGAAAGAGATATGGAATTATTATATCTTCTTTTTTGGTGTTTATCTTTATTATTTCATTATATATTGTTGAGATTTGTTGAGATTCCTGTATCTCTTGATTTTTATTTATATTTGTTATTTCTCTAGTCTATCTTGTGTAATTTTCCCATAAAGATTTCCTCCTGTATAAGAGAGCTCTAGGGCTTTGAGAATAACAACGAATTCATTTTCTCCACATGGTATCAGAGTGATGGTCCTAGACCGGAGTCTGTACCCTAAATCCTGTCCCCACCAAAAACCCCACGCGCTGTCGCAGCCGCGCGCTTCATCCCACACGCGCCGCTACTGCCACGTACTTCATCTCCAGCCACGCAGCGCCCCTGTGCGTGATCCCATCTGCCGCTCCATGTGTTGACGCATGACCCCAGCCGCATACCTTCGCTGCTTGCGCGAGCCGTTCGCGCTCCAGCGTTGCTTGCGCACTAGCGAGCGATTCCAGCAGTGCTCATGCGTCATCGTAGCAGTGGCATGCTTCTGCACACGCCTGTGCAACACTGCAAGCTTGCAGCTTGGCTCCGTATTTGGTCCTCTAGGGTGTAACTCGATTATCTAAAATACTCTAGCCTTTCAAAGGAGTTTTTCAAAAAAATGGAAGTGGTTATGATATAAGTCTACACCCACAACCACATTCCTATATGTGTGTAGACATTCCTTGTCCAGTTTTTAACCCAGTTTTTGAGAGATTGTTGTCACCATGTCTGACAACAAAGCATATATTCCATCAATGGGTGCCTTCAAAGATCCAACACCTATTGTGAATATGGTTGGTACGAATTATGAACTGCAGGCCATGCAGTTCATGATTTTAATGTAATGTAATGGCAAGAAGCATATCCTCATACAGGGGGAGCCGATCAACAAAATTGGGGTTAACGCCTCATGGGAGGCAGATGATGCTTACACGAGTATGGCTTTCAGGAACAATATCTATGGAGATAACCAATGACATTTTGAGTCAGCCCCCAACAAAGGCTATGTTGGACATTCTCTCCGCTACATATTCCCCGGCGAAGAATGAGTCGAAAATCCTACAATCAGCACGACATCTTCACTTCGAAGCAGAATGGTCGTCCCCTCCATACCCTGTACACTTCTCTAAGGGGTATGTTTGAGAAGTTACATGGTTATATTCCCTTGACCGCCACACCAGAGCAACTCAAGGCATACATCGATTCTGTGATGACAATAGTATTTCTAATGGCACTAGATCCAAAGTATGATGCAGCTAGAGCACAGCTTCTTACCGATGCCACTATACCCGCGATGGAAGTAGCCTATCGCAGGTTGAGTAGGCTCTCCATATATTTTGGTCGTACTCAACCATCTCAGACATCCTCATCCATGGTAGCATACCGTGGTAGGGGAAACTCTACTCAGTTTCGTGGTCGAGGTGGCCGTGGCAGAGGAGGGGGCAGCCAACCCCCTCGTCAGCCATGTACTTACTGTCACAGGCCAGGACATTCTAAGGAGACATGCTATTCCAAGCATGGGTTCCCAGCTTCAACACGAGTGGCAGAGCATGCTAGCAGTTCTTCATCTGTCACTGATTAGAGATTTGATGACCTTGTGGTACGACTCCGAGAGATTATGCCTTTTACTGGGTCAACCATCTCTCCTTCAGGATCATCTTAGGTGGCGGCCTCAGCATCAGCATCTACATCAGGTATAGTATATGCCTTTACTACTTGCTACAACGCTGACTTGTCAGAATGGATCATGGATTCATGAGCATCCCACCATCTCTGTGGTGACAGAGGTCAGTTTAATGTTTTCCGTCCGACTCAACCTGGACGATCTGTTGTGATAACAGATGGGACACACTCTCCCATCACTGGTCAGGGGGAGGTGCAGTTGACCCTCACATTGAGGCTTCAGAATATTCTCTACGCTCTTGAATTTTCTATGAATCTACTTTCAATTAGTCAAATCACCAAGGGCTTACATTGTCGTACCATGTTTGATCCTTCTACTATTGTGTTTTGGGATATACTAATGGGAAGGGTGATTGGAACTGGCTGTGAGCAAGGGAGTCTCTATAGACTAGTGCAATCGCCTTATGTCGGTGCCTCTTCTCTTCGCACTGGATCTGTTTCTGCCTATATGTGGCATTTTCGATTTGGTCATCTTCCTCTACAAAAGCTATCTCACGTTCTTCCGCAGAGTTCTCCTTGCTCTACATTTCAATGCGAGGCCTGCCAGCTTGGGAAGCATCATTGCTCTACCTTTCAGAGTTGTCAGGGTTGGAGTAGTCATTATCTGTTTGAGTTAATTCATTTTAATATTTTGGGTCCTAGTCGTGTCCCAGATTATCAAGGACACATGTTCTATCTTGTTGCAGTTGATAAGTTTTCAAGGTTGTCTTGGGTTTTTCTTCTTAAGAATAAGTCCGATGCTGGTCATGTTATTCCGTCTTTCATTAATTAAATAAGGAATATTTTTCAGCAAAAGTTATGTTTATACGTTCAGATAATGCACTAGAGTTTTGCAGTACTCAACTTTCTCTATTTCTAAGATCCCATGGTATTGTTCATCAGACATCCTGTGCATATACTTCTCAACAGAATGGGGTGGCTGAATGAAAACACCGCCATCTTTTGGACGTTACCAAGACCCTTTTGATTCAGAGTCGTGCCCCTCATTCATACCGAGGGGGATGCGGTTCTAACCACTTGCTACCTGGTAAATCGAATGTCTTCTTTTGTTTTGGGGGAAAAGATCTCGTTCTTGATTGTGTTTCCCAAGACAGATCTTTTCTCACTTACGCCGCATGTTTTCGGTTCAGTAGCTTTTGTTCATCAGATGTCTCCTGGTCTTGACAAGCTCTCTCCCAGAGCTGTCAAATGTGTGTTTGTTGGGTATTCCAAGACCCAAAAGGGATATCGTTGTTTCGACCTGGTTCGACGAAGGTACTACGTCAGTGCTGATGTCACATTCTTTGAGTCTGTTAGAGATTGCAGAAGATTTTTTTCTATTATATTGTGACGCCACGAGGGCTTTTATGTTAACAAAATATTCTATGTGGCTATTTGTTAAGAGAATATTTTATAGAGCATATTCTATAGAATATTCTCCCTTGAGCCCTCTAGAATTTAGTCCTATATAAGGACCCCTAGACCTCTTGAATAAACAACAAATCATCTTTTCTTATCATCCTTTCACATGGTATCAAAGCAACAGTCCTAGGCCGGTGTTTTGACCTAATCCCCCTTCGCCACCGCCAACCCTCCGAGTCCCTTTGCAGCCGCGTGCCGCCTCGAGTCCCTAGGCCCTGCCAAGTCTTCGGTACACGCAAGGGGGCTATGCTGAGCGTCGCCAGGCTGCTCTGGGGCAGCCAGGTACCACCGTCAGGCCGGCCAGGCCCGTCTCGCACCTCCTAGCACTAGCGTTGCCAGATACCTCCGCCAGCCCTCCTAGGGTCTCCTTGCACCGTCAGGCGCCTCCGCCAGGCTGCCAGGCCCCCTCTTGTGCCATCAAATGATCATTGCCTCATCCTTCTTACTCCTTGATGAGGGTTTAGATATTTGATGATAAATTGAGGCAAGATATACTCTCTAGGTCACTTTTTCTTGACCTAAGCCGCCACGATGACGTCTGCCGAGATCAAGCCCACATACCCTACTTCTTCTTTGCTCGTACATGGCACTTCTATCAAGTTGAAGGGATCCGAAAATTATGTTCTATGGTCTCAGCCTTTCAAAGTGTTTGTTGGTGGCTAGCGCAAGAGCTATGTTCTTACAAAAGTTCCACCTGCGGAAACAAATAAGGACTATGAAACTTGGTTTGTTGATAATTGCCATGTTATCACTTGGATGACGAACAATGTCGATCCAAACATTGCTGCGAATCTTCTTTACAAAGACACTGCTGTGGCAATGGGAAAACCTTGAGCGTACATATTCTCAGAAAACGACCAAGTCTCGTCTGTCAGACATATACACAAGGATTTGGTCTGCTACTAAGGGAGATTCAAGTCCTATTGAATACTACAGGCTTCTTACAAGCCTTTTTGAGGAACTCCTTATTTTTCAGCCTGCATGTTGTGATAAACAAGTAGGAGAACGTGTTGAATGGCAGGTTTACAGATTTATCTTGGGACTAAATCCAAAATATAAGCCTGTGAAAGATCGGTTCCTGATGGTTGATACTCTACCTACTCTTGTGACAATCTTTTTACGCTTACCCACACCTCTACAGAGACGATGGCCCACTATACCTCCTCAGAATACAGATGGCGTCATAACTATCAAGGAGGATGGGGACATGACTCAGGGCATGGACGTGGTCGTGAATTTGGATGCAGCCGTGACTCTGGACGTGGACGCGATCGTGGACGTGGTCGTGATTCTTCTGCTCAGTATCCAACATGCGTACTCTGTGGACGCTGAAATCACCCTTCCGATCGCTGCTGGCCAACTTTTGCGATGCAATCTAATGCCAACAGTGCCTATGATGAAGTATCGTATGATGCAACTGCTGAAACATCTACTCAGCAAACTAGCGAGGCACAAACCCCATTCATTGCTTCTGAATATGCTCGCCTACGACAACTGCTGCAAGAATCTAGTCCTTCTGATAGTAATGCTTCTGCCCTACTGCTAGCCTAACTACTACCTCAGGTACAGTAGTAAACTCTGTCTCTGCCTCTAAGCATGCATGGATTATTGATTCTGGAGCCTGTACCCATCTGACGGGAGAAGGAAGTTTGCTAACCTCCTCCCAACCATCTTCCTATATGAAGACTGTTCGGGTTGCTAATGGGGATCATTCTCCAGTGACTGCTGTTGGTACTGTTAACTTTTCTTCCAAGCTGTATCTAACAGATGTTCATTGTGCCCCTGCTTTTTCTCTCAGCCTTCTATCAGTACTGAAGCTATGTCGTCAGCTTAACTGTCGTGTTATTTTTGATGAGGTTTGTTGTTATTTTCAGGACATCTGGACGAGGAAGATTTTTGGTGGGGGTCATGAGAGGAACGACCTTTATTACCTCGATATCCCTTTTGATTCCAACTTTGCTGGTGTAGTCTCCACCTCTGAAGATCCTTTTCTAGGGCACCTTCGTCTTGGCCACCCTTATGCTAAAGATCTCCCAGTGATGTTCCTTGAACTTTCTATGCTGAAATCCTTTGAGTGTGAAGCATGTCAGTTCGGGAAACATCATCGAGCCTCCTTTCCTGCACGGACTGTGCCTCACCGCTGTACTCCTTTTGCACTTGTTCACTGTGATATCTGGGGACCCTGTCCAGTCCGAAGTCTAAGTGGTCATAAATATTTTGCTGTGTTTATGGATGACTACAGTCGACCATCTTGGGTTTTCCTGTTAAAGGAACGTTTAGAAATTAACAATATTGTCAAGAATTTCTTTTACTATGTCAAAAACATCTTCTCCACTACTGTTAAAATATTTCGTTCTGATAATGCTTTGGAATTCACTTAAAATGATTTTACATCATTCTTTGCTTCCCAGGGTACTATCCATCAAACCTCTTGCACATATACCTCCCAACAGAATGGGGTAGCCGAAAGGAAACTTCGACCTTTCGTCAACATTCCCTGCTCTCTTCTTACCCAAATGAAGGTCCCCAAAACCTATGGGGGAGATACTATTCTCACTGCTGTCCATCTTATCAACAGAGTTCCCTCTGTATCCCTAAATGACTCTACACCCTTTGCCTTATTGTATACAAATGACTCACCATTTCCTGTACCTCTGCGGATTTTTTGATGCACCACCTTTGTTCACAACTTTCATACTGCAGACAAATTATCATCACGTGCAATTAAGTGTGTTTTTCTGGGTTATTCCCAAACAAAGAAAGGGTATATATGCTATGATCTTTGTAGTAAACGCTATTATATATCAGCTTATGTCACCTTTTTCGAACAAACTCGTTTCTTCAATCAAGATGTGTCTGACATACCATTAGAACTCCCTCCTCCACCAATTGTGTATAAAAGAAAACATGTATCCCCTCTTGTTCCTGTTCTTCTACATGTTCCTTTATTGCAAGAAAATATGCCATCTTCAAGTGCCCCCACCAACACTACCCCAGATGATTCTCAGGAGCTTCCCATTGCCCTACGCAGAACCAAGAGGCAATGCACTATTCATCCTATGTCTAATTTCACGTCCACTGACAGCCTATCATGTTCTGATAAAAGATATGCAGATGCTCTTATGACAATCTCTGTTCCAAGAGACTATCACAATGCATTACAAGACCACGGGTGGCGACAAGCTATCAATGAAGAAATGGATGCTCTCAATTCCTGAGGAACATGGGATCTAGTTCAGTGTCCCCAAGGTGTCAGGCATGTTGCCTGCAGATGGATATTTACTACGAAATATTTTCCAGATAGTTCTATTAACAGATTGAAAGCAAGACTTGTGGTAAAAGGCTTAAGCAGGCATATGGAGTTGATTACTTCGAAACTTTTTCACTTGTTGCCAGGATGTGGTCTATTCGCACTATCCTCTCTGTAGATGTGAACAAGGCCTTAAATGTCGGTTTCGGTCACCATTTCGGTACTGATCAAAACAGAATTTCGATGGAATTTCGGTGGAATTTCGACCGAAATTTCGGTCATTTCGGTCATTTCTTGTACTAGGACCCCCATATTTCGGTCATTTCGGTCATTTCGGTCGAATTTCGATTTCGACTGGATATCGATATTCGACAGAAATTCGACCGAATTTCGCTGAAATTTGAGGCCATGGATGTGAACAAAGGCTAGCCTATTTTTCAACTGGATGTCAAGAATGTATTATTATATGGTGATCTTGAGGAAGAGGTGGAAGATTGGTGACGATAACATTAATCTCATGTACCTGTCCTATACATTAATCTCATAAAGGATATGTATGATAGGGCTTTATCTTGTGTAAGGACCCCGACGGGGAAGACTGACTATTTTGATATCAACATTGGTTTACATCAAGGTTCAGCTCTGAGTCCATTTCTTTTTACTTTGATTATGGACGAGTTGACAAGTCACATTCAGGATGAGTTACCTTAGTGTATGTTATTTGTTGATGATGTTGTGTTGATTGACGAGACTAGAGATGGAGTAAATGAGAAGCTTGAGGTTTGGAGACATGATTTGGAGACTACAGGTTTTCGTATAAGTAGGGCTAAGACGGAATATATGGAATGCACCTTTGATGGAAGCAATGGTGAAGGAATCGAGGTGAAGATTGGTGACGATAACATTCAGAAGAGAGATTCTTTTAAAAACCGTCTGTAAGTTTATCAAGGATAATATCATTGCAAGGTTCGGGATACCAAAAGTTTTGATTTCTGATGGAGGTAGCCACTTTGTAAATAGGGAAATGAGATCTTTGGCTAAAGAGTATAAATTTGAACATAGAATAGCCAACCCATATCATCCACAATCTAATGGCATGGCAGAGGTTTCTAATAGAGAGGTGAAGAGTATTCTTCAAAAGTTGGTTTGTCCAGATAGGAAGGACTGGTCAAAACTATTGGACCAGATTCTGTTGGCCTATAGGACATCATATAAAACTCCACTCGGTACTTCACCTTTTCGGATGATCTATGGCAAGCCATGCCATCTACCTGCAGAACTGATTCACAAATCTAAATGGGCGATCAAAAAGTTAAATTGGAGTTGTCACCTTGGGAAATTATGCCGAGACTTAAATTTGAATGAGCTAATTGAAATCCGAAACCGAGCATATGACAACAGTGTGATTTATAAGGACAATGTCAAGAAATGGCATGATAGACACATTCGAGATAAAACCTTTGTTCCTGGGCAGAAAGTACGGTTGTTTAATACTCGGTTAAAGATTTTTCATGGAAATTGAAATCAAAATGGACGGGTTTAGTTAATACTCGGTTGTTTAATTCAGAGGAACTTCACCGAGAAATAGGATTTTAGAAGCTTTAGTTATTTGACTTAATTCTTTGAGTTCCACATGACAATGTGCAGAGTTTGACTCTTAGTGTCTAACCTGGTCTCTTCATTCTGGGTACAACTCTGGAATAAGAAAGTAATTTGTACTCTTGCACTATGCACTTAGCTCAACTCAGACGGGATGTTGGAAGACTGTGTGAGTTTCTTTTCTGGTAGCGTGGAAATCTAAAGACCGAAGTACGGGTTGAAATAAAGCTTTGGAAAAGGGATGGACGGTTGGGCACAATTTTTTCTAAGACCCCAAAAAATGTACGGAAACAAAAAGATTCTATATCCGTAGGGGCAAAACAAGATCCAAGCAGAACCACCAAAAATTCCAAATACAAAGAAGCAACTACCAAATAAAATCTGACCAAAAAGGTCCAAGCTTCAAGAAACCTGCAGATCTTGGTGGAGACTTGGCTACACTGGCCATCTTCACAAGGAGTGGTGACTACACTGGCCACCCTCCAGTTCTATTCTCATTCTTCTAACTTCTCCCCTAATTCGATTGTGAACACAGCGCGACAGACCTTAGAAGGAAATACCTGACTCCCCGAGGACGAGTTATTGGAGAGGAGGTTTGCGCGGTAGTCCGGCATTCTGGGTGGGAAGAGCTAAAACCTTTCACACACAAGAGTCGGTTATTCAATGTTCATAGGGTATTCTTTGGGAAGAGGATTGATCTAAGATGACTTCTGAGCCGAAACTGTAGCAATGATGTGTAGAACTTGAGGGCTGTTGATTTTAAAATTCTAAGTCTCATAGAAGTTCCGCCACACTAATAATCCAAAGGTTGAGTCTGGATTCATTTTCACCTTTAGCTCATGATCTTGCTATGGAACCCAATCTCATTTCACTTCATGGCATTTCTTTTTGATGCTTAGGGATGAGCATGCTTTAAGTATAGGGGGATGATGAATCCCGAATTCATCACTCTAAATCTCATTTATTAAGCTCAACTCCTAAAAAATCAACAGCATATCTGCATCAATTCTGCATAATTAGCATTAGTGCATGATTTCATAAGAATTGCATTTTAGCACAAATATCTGCACAAAATAAGAAGCCAAAAATCCCAGCCAAATTGACCTGTAAAGAGCCTAACTTCCCCGATTTTTAACTCATTCATGCTAACTCCGAATAAGCCAAAACTACCTCCACTGTGTACATATCACTAACAAGAATAAAGGAAAAATACAAAAAAATAACTAACACAAATAAGTGGACCAAAAATCCAAACCCTAGTTTCAAGATTTCTAGACTAAAAACCTCATATCTTTCTCATCCAGTGTCCGATTTAATCCTACTTACTTTTTAACTAATGTACGCTCAATTACCTTCAAAACAAGACCAAGTTCAAGTGAATCGGAGCTCATATGTGAAAGTTGGGTTTTGGGCCCCTTTTGTATACTGGATATTTTAGCGGTTTTTGACCTATTATTTTATATACTTATTTTATAAATTAATAAAAGTCCAAAAAATTAGATTAATGTGTAATTATTTATCTCTGATTTAATTTTTTCCGGATTTTTATCTGATCTAAAAATGACATAAAAATTACAAAACCCCAAAATCAAGGTGTTTTATGTACATGGGATACCCCAAAAATATCACTTTGTGCAAATGATCGATTTTGGTTTTGATATCTTCATGAAAGTTGTAGATCTCATCGAGACGGGCAATTTTCGTGAAGGAATTTTTTCGATCTGATGTCATTTACTATTTATTATTGATTTTTCAAAATCTTTTATCTCCGATTTTTTTGTGCCGCCACGTGTCAGCCATTTTTTCGCATATTTATAATTCGTTTTATTAAAAAAAATTTAAAACCACGCACGTGCGAGGCACGTGCCACCCAGGCACGTGCCAAGCACGTGCGCACCCTGTCCCTATCCCTTTTGCCACGTGGCGCATGCCGGGCCGTCCGATCCCGGCCGATCGGACGGCCACTGTGCTTCGTCCACCTCTAGATCCCCTTTCCCCTTTCGGCCGCCCATCTCCTCCGCGATTTTCGCCACGCCGCCCACGCGTATCTCGCCGCCGCCTCTCCGATCTCCTCCACAAATCTCGCCGCCACCGGATCTCCTCCGTGATCCCCCGTATCTCGCCGCCCAATCAATCCCCTACATCTCGCCGACCCTCCTTCTATCTCCGGTCGAGTACCGTACCTATTTAAGAGAGCCACCGCCTCCCTCGCACTTCATCCGCCGTCACTAGCCTCCGATCGTGACAACCGTGCCCCCCGGCGTAATCCGAGAAGCCCCGCTCCTCGACGCAGCTCCGCTATCCGCCGTTGCTCCACTCCGGCATCCGCGCCGTCGAGCCCATCTTCCCAGGTATAATCTCTCTCTCTCTCTCTCTATGTGTCTCTCCGCCTCACTACACCACCACCGACGTCGTCAACGATCACCGCCATCAACGTCTTCTCCAACTCCAGCTTCAACCTCGACAACCCACGGCTCGCCCTCGTCGTCAACAACCACCTTCACCTCACTGCTCCACCGCGGACTCCTCTACTTCACCACCCTCTTGGTCGTGTGTCGGCCAGAGGGAGGCCGACGCTACTCCGCCTGCCGGCCCGTCCCCTCCGCTACCACAACGCCATCTTCATCAATCAACTCCACCACCGCCTGCTGCTCCGGTCATTGCCCCACCTCGCCTACGACAACGTCATCGACATCGACCTTCGCGAACACGCCATCGAAGCGGTGCCCCGCCACAGACCCTCCGCCCTCCCACAACCGCACAGTCGGAGCAGCCCCGAGACACCGCGCACGTGAGCTGCACGTGTGTGGGGGACCACGTCATCACCCCTTCCCCCCGGGTCACGTGCGTAGCACATGATCGTGGGAAAATTACAAGGAGCTCCTGTTGAACACGGTTTTCTAGGGTTAGAAAGTTAATGGTAAAAATATGTCGTTGATTTATCCCCAAAATCCCGTGTCAACAAAAGATTATTTTTTTAAAAAAAATTTGCTACTTATTAACCTGTATAACGGACAGGGTCGAACTCAGGGAGGCTACAATTCCCGAGGGCTATTCAATTAATCAGAGACTTATTAAAAGAAAACAGGAATCTCAAGGACAATTATCCTTGGTTTTTGTGATTTTTTTTCTTTTTATTATTATTAGTTTTATATTTTTTTATTTCTAATTTTTTTATATTTTCTGATTTTCAAATTTTTAGTGATTTTGATTTTGTAATTTTTTTATTTTCAAAAATAACACGAAGCAATATAAACAAGATCAAGAATATGCACACCGACTCTTTTTGTAATTTTTCAATTAGTCAAAAAATGCTCATAAAAATTCAAAGAAAATATTTTTGGGTTTTAAAAGTTTTGAAATGTTTTTGAGAATTTTTGTGGAATTTTCAGATGTTTTTTGTATTTTTCTAAAAATTAAACAGTGAGGAAATAAGAGAATGCGCACAGCCTGGAGTACTTTTCAATTTAATAATCTTTTAAGTACCTAAAACTCCTGGCAATTATTTTTAAGAAAAACTAGAAGCAAATGTCTACAAACAGAAACTAAAATCACAATTTTTGGATTTTTGTAGAATTTTTTAGGATTTTTAGAAGATTTTTATATTTTTTTCAATTATTTTGGGTTTTATAATTAATGCGTGAAAATTGGTCAGAAATTAAAAGACAATGAAATACAACTACTCTAATTTTTTTGGAATTTTTAGAGGTATTTTCGAATTTTTATGAATTTTGGAATTTCAAGCAAGGCAAAATGACATGTTTTTTTTATTTTTTAATGATAATAAATGAAAGAGAAATGTAATGGAAAATTTATGCTAATAAAATAACCACATCAGGTGTATAGCACAATTTTCTCAAAATTTTTGGATCACAAATAACATTTATTTCAATAGAAGATCATGCAAGTTCAATGTTCTGCAGTTCAGGGACCAAATTGTAAATACTATAAGAGTTTTGGACTGAAATGTAAATAATCAATGTTTTGCACAAAATAAATAACAAAAGCAAAGAGAGAGGTGAAAACACAAATTACCCCTTGAGGGAGCGTGCACGACACGTGATAGAGCTGGCAGGGGCGTACTCGTAATTTTGAAATCCTCCGGGGGGCGTAGATGTAATTCGTCCCTTTTTTTTAATTGAATCCAAACCCTAAAGGGGGTTTCGTTTCTTGCAAAGGGGGTCAACAAGGGGGCAAAGGGGGCACAGCCGCCGCCTTCAATCTCTTCTTCTTCACGCGATGGAGCGGCTTCGCGGCGGAGCGGTGATGCAGCGCGGAGGGGACGATGGCGGAGGGGCGGCGTAGGAGTGGCGCTCGCGCGGCGGATCGGCGGGGTCGCGAGGAGCGCACTGCTCGAGGTCGGGATGAAGAGGACCACGCGCGCGGAGGTGCGGATCAACGGCGGCGCGCGCAACGCTTGATGGCGCGGAGGAGCCGAGGTCGGATGCTGGGTGCCGCGGGCGCCTGTCGATCAGCGGGCCTGCTGGATGGTTCCAGGAGTTGCGGGCCGGCGTCGAGGTGGTGGCGAGTCAGGCCGCCGCACGGTCGACGGGGCTGCTGGAGGGGAGCCGCCCAGCGGTTGGAGTGGAGCGGGACTGCTGCGTGGTGGCGGCGGTCCGACGGGTGGGAGGCCGATGGAGGGAGAGCGGGCGGCGGGGGTTGGTGACCCCGCGCCTGTGACGATTTTTTTGTTTTTTTTATTTTTTTTGTAATTTTATTTTGTTATCTTATGTAAACAGTGAATGATAATAAAAAATTTTTTTGTATTTTTTTTAAATCCGAAAAATAGAAAATAAAAAGGATAGAGAATTTTTTTAATTTTCTTTTATATTAGTGATCATGCAAAACAAACGTTAGAGAACAAATAGAAAAAAAATATTTATCTACAAATCGGAAAAAATGAATGAGGATCCGGCGGACATGAGGGGTTCGAATCCGACTCTCCGACCACCGTACGTGGTCGGAGTTGATAGATCGTGTGAGATAGAAATCGAAGGCGAAGAGATCAAGAAGATGAGATGGAAATTCGAGTCGGTGGCGGATCAAAAATCGTGATGAATTTTTTTATGATCTAGAAGAACAAAATGACGATAAAAAATGCAATAAAATAAAAAGCGATTAAACTAGATAAAAATGCAAAAAAATGCAGATCTCACCTTAGGAGCGGAAAATGGTCCGTGATCGCCTCGACAAGGCCGACTCGCTGTCACCGGACGGTTTGGAGGCTAGGCAACTTCCTCGACGAAATTTCTCTCGGAGATCGGGCTCCTCTCTCTAAAGATTGATCAGGTTGGAATGAGGGAGATGGAGCCATATAAAAAGAAAAGAGAGAGACATTTGACTTTTTGAATTTTTGGATAAGAAGATAAGAGATGAATTTTTGAAATTTTTTGGTGGAAGAGATAACATGAGGGATAAAATAGAAAGATAAAATTATTTACAAAATTATCTAATTTTTTTGAATTTTCGTCACTTTATTTATTGAAATTTGAAAATATTATTTTTTTATTTTTTATGATGGTTGGTTAAAAATTGCAACTATATACATATACTATACACATATATGGTATTATATACAAGGGTAAATGATGAAATTAGCCTCTTTTTTTGTTTTAAGAATGTTATTATTTTTTTATTATTTTTTGTTTTATTTTTGTTTTAAGTACTTAGTAAAATATTTACAAATATACAAGTACAATATGTACAAAATACAAGGGAAAATTGCACAAACCACCCCGAAAAACCGACTTTTCAACCGTAACTCCAAAAATTATGAAATCACAGCCATTTTGAAGATAATTTAATTTAGAATTCAATGGAAGTGATATTTGTTCAATTTGAGATCATATGGAGCCGGAATTGATCTTTCAATTAGTGCTTAGTGGCTTTTCCAAGTGTGGCTACTTTTATTATGTACATGATTTAATTGTGCAATCATTTTTATTAATTAGGACGCATTTTTATTTACAACTTTGGTTTTGAATGTTATTTGATTTGGGGTCAATTAAGGTACAAAAAAATTAGTATCAGTTTTATACAGATATACACAAAATAAGTGAGAAAAACATTTTTTTGGATTTTCTGATTGAGGACCCTATCTCCCCCTACTTTATTCCTAGTCGATCATGTCAAGTCTTGACCTTCTCTCGGGGTTCGGGTCAGCCTGTATACAGTCTCCCCTTTTTTTCTTTTCTTTATTTTTCCTTTCTTTCTTTATTTATTTATTTTAGGTTAAAATTAGTAAGAAATGTACAATATTTACACACAAATGCAAGTTAGTAAGAATATGGAGTTAGCGTTATATGCAGGTGTTTTATAAGGGATTTTAAGCTAAAATAAATGAATAAAGATGACGAATCGCAGATTCATCATCCCCCTATGATTTACCTTTTCTAGTCCCTTAGCAAACACTTATTTGAAAGAATAAGTGAAGAAGAAAAAGAAAGGGAAAATAAAGAAAGTAGGACAATATTGAGTATTTAAACTTATCTTCATAAAATTGTAGTTTGGAGCTCTGTCGGACCTTTGGATTATTTGTGTGTCGGAACTTCTGTGAGACTTAGAATTTTAAAACCAAAAGCCTTCAAGTTCTACACATCATTGTCACAGTTTTGGCCCAGAAGTCATCTTAGATCGGTCCTCTTCCCAAAGCATACCCTATGAACATTGAACAATCGACTCATGTGTGTGCAAAATTTTAGCTCTTCCCATCCAGAATGCCGGACTACCATGCAAATCTCCTCTCCAATAAATCGTCCTCGGGGAGTCAGGTATTTCCTTCTAAGGTCTGTCGTGCTGTGTTCACAATCGAATTGGGGGAGAAGTTAGAAGAATGAGAAAAGAACTGGAGGGTGGTTTAGTGTAGTCACCTCTCCTTGTGAAGCTGGCCAGTGTAGCCGAGTCTCCACCAAGATCTGCAGGTTTTCTTGAAGCTTGGACCTTTTTGGTCAGATATTTATTTGGTAGTAGCTTCTTTGTATTTGGAGTTTTGGTGGTTCTGCTTGGATCTTGTTGTGCCCCTACGTATATAGAATCTTTTTTTTCATACATGTTTTGGGGTCTTAGAAAAAATTGTGCCCAGCCGTCCATCCCTTTTCCGAAGCTTTATTTCAACCCGTACTCCGGTCTTTAGATTTCCACGCTACCAGAAAAGAAACTCACACAGTCTTCCAACATCCCGTCTGAGTTGAGCTAAGTGCATAGTGCGGGAGTACAAATTAATTCGTTATTCCAGAGTTGTACCCAGAATGAAGAGACCAGGTTAGACACTAAGGGTCAAATGTTGCACATTGTCATGTGGAACTCAAAGAATTAAGTCAAAGACCTGAAGCTTCTAAAATCCTATTTCTCGATGAAGTTCCTCTGAGAATTAGGTGGATTAAGGTCCAACTAAGCTCCATTCTTCAATTTTATTCCAGACATAGTTTAAATATCAATGCTATCCTTAAAAATGCACATGCAAATGCAGAATATGAACAATGCAGAGAGTTTTTTTAAGAATGATGCACATGTGAAAAGAACCATTTTTTAAACAATTTTCTAATTTTGATCTTTTTATGGATTTTTGGAGAAAAATGCAGATGTGAAAGAAAGTTTTTTATGCAAATTTTTATGATTTTTGGTTTTATAGTTTTTTTAAGAAGGGTTAGTAATATATACAAGTATATACAAGAGATTTTTTGTTGTTTTTTTGTGTGTTTTTTTTTTGTTTTTTTGTTTTGTTTTTCTTCTTTTGTTTTGTTTTTTTCTCTCTTCCCCCTTTTTTGTTGTTTTTTTGTTTTATTTTTTATTTTTTATTTTTTTTGTGTTTTTTTGTTTTTATTATATTTTTTTGTTTTTTTTTTGCGTTCTTTTTTTGTTTGTTTTTTTGTTTGTTTTGTTTTTTTGTTTTGTTTTTTTTGTTTTGTTTTTTTTGTTGTTTTTTTGTTTGTTTTTTTTTGTTTTTTTTGTTTGTTTGTTTTTTTGTTTGTTTGTTTTGTTTTTTTTACGTGGATTTTATAAAATATACACATAACCCTCCAAATAAATGTATTTAAAAGTGCGAGTTATGTATAAAGTATATATACAATATATACGATACCCCCCTATACTTAGCTCGAACTATGTCCTCATAGTGATCAGAGAGCGACAAAGGAAGATATAACTCGTGCTAAGCAAAGAAAGGTGAAAAGACTCCTATGCTACAACGACTCAAAGAAAAGATAAAATGAAGAGAGTTGTTGATCCCCCCTATACTTAGGATCAAGTAATCCTAAGTATAGTGGAATGTAGAGAATGTACAGACTCACAGAGACACGATATGAACAACATCACCCCCCTATACTTAGGGTAGAGTATCCCTAAGTATAGGAAACAACAACAAGGGTGATAAACAAGACGAATATGAACAACACAAATCCTTCACCCCCTATACTTAGGATAAAGCACATCCTAAGTATAGCATATACACACACACACACGGAAAAGGGGTGAATGATAAAACGGGAGAAGACAGAGTGAAACGAAAGGATATACAAGAGGAGTGGATTTACAAAGGTTAAGAAGGTCGAAAACGAACCTTCTTGCGGGACCGCTGAGGTATGGATTTGACAAGATGTAGGTCGATATTGGGATCATCATTAGACATAAATTGAGTAGGATCGACCAAAATTATATCCTCAGCGGTTTCAGATTGTGGAGGCCTAAACCGATTATTGGAAGTAGTGTGGTCATGTCCTGCCTGGGAAGTCTCGCAAACATCAAAGTAGAATGGCTCGAAATCATTATCAGAAAAAGTAGGATCAATTTCAACCTGGCGAGCCTCTACCGGATCATCATCTTTATCAAAAGGCCCAAATTCCTTTATAAAAGCAATCAAATCAAATTTGGCTTGATCAGTCTCTTCTGAATCAGGGTGAATAGAAATAGACTTATCAGTGAAAGTAGTCGAATCGTGTCCGTCCTGTCTAGTCTCAGAGTCTGCCTTCCGCTCTAGAGTGTCTATCGTGTAAATCCCGCGGATGTCATCAATGCATCGCCACATACCAGAAGAGGGAACTTCAAGGGCTATGCTTTCCGAGTCCTCCTCCTTGAAGAGGAATTCTCGGGTCTCAGTATCATCCATCATATAGCAAAAATCTCTGGTATTATCATCATGATCAAAGTCCTTGGGGTTGTCTAATACGAGTGGGCTCTCATGGGATGCGGGTTTCTGGATGGTAGTGGGTGTAGTGATTAACACATCGCTCCCTACATCAGAACGGAAGCGAATCTCTCCTGAACCATAGTCAATAACGGCTCCCGCAGAGGCAAGGAAAGGCCGTCCCAGGATGATTGGAGGGTGCTCCACAGGGGTGGAGGTCTCCATGGGCATTACAACAAAATCCGAAGTAAAATCCATGCCCTGAATGATAATGTAACGCCCCACCTCGACGGGAGCGCATCTCAACACCCATTCACATTATTACCCAACAACAGTCATAAACAACCTGCATGATATACCATTTATACAAAAAAAACATAGGAAGGAAAATCTAAGTTTCCATTGATAACAAAAGTCCACATAGGAATAGCAATAAATCCTCAAAGTCTCTTTATTACATCATAAATACTTGGAAATGAAAGATAGCAACAACTACTAAGAAACTAGTCCTCAACCTTAACCACGTCCTGCAGATGCACCACCAAAGATATGAGCCTCTGTCTCCTGCTCTACACTTCCTGTTGGATTTCCAAAGAATGTAACTCATGAGTCAACTGACTCAGCAAGGATAAAATAACTTATAAATCAAGAGAGAGTATAGGTAGGAAATGCAAATGCAGTAACTTAACAAGTTTAGAAGAGAACATTCTAAAAGCATCTAGCATTATACAATCACTTATATTCTAGGCCTTTAATACGTACACAATCAAACCAATTCTTTGACATATCTATATTCATATTTTCATTTACTTATCCCAGACTCGCCCGTCAAAGGAGAAAGATTACACTAGAAATGAAGTTTGCAACACTTCATTTAAAGTGCAACCCAAAACCTGTGTGCAAACGCGATCCTTCAGCTAGTCTAGTTGATAGTACTCTGACACTCGAGACGGGCATATATGTTCAATGAGTCTCAACCCTGTCAATCGAGTCTGCCGGAGGAGTCTCGCTCGCTCCTTAAAAAGTGCAACAAAACGGATCCGTATGTGCGATGCACGCGTGCATCCACCTCAATTCCACCAGAGTACCTACCACCACTTCACTCTGTGATGCCCCTCGAGTGGGGTGACTCACTGTCGGTTCAGCCGGACTACAAGGGTGTGCACCCACCTTGTAGTGTTATATAATCATCCCACAAAAGTGTAATGTACTGTACCTAAAAGTAATTAATCATGGATAAGATCAATTTATCTGCCAATCGATTGATCGAATCATTAACACTCGAGCCTATCGGATTACAAAACATCTCCTTAGACTTCGACAAGTATGCACATAGGTATCGAATGTTACAACCACACACATCACATTTCTCGCATTCTCAGTCTTATCAAACGTTGTACTACAATAGCAGCATCCCTTATATCGTAACTGATCATGCCATACATATACATCCTAATTATTCAGAAGGCATACATATGGAATACTTTGATTACATTAAAGCAATAATATGGATTTGGAGAACTCCTATCCGAACCAATTAAGAATGTCATACATTTTATTATTAATATGTACACATATGAATCTTAACTTGACTAACATAATGATATTTAATTTAAGGTGGGGAAACACCCAATAACAGAAGGCGTAACAGCCTTTATCTGGAAGTAAATGGCCGTACTTAATGTCATTTATACCCGGTAAAAGATATAACTAATCACTAAGATCAAGGGAGGTACCAACTGGATTGATGGCCCTAAAAATATGGTAATTCTATAAATAGCCCGTGGGTAGGAAAAATGCCGGTGGAATCAAATAAGCAGACGACTAAAAGGGATCGAAGGCACTAAAAGTAAACATGGTAATGCCTCACACAATTCAAACGATCCATAGTGATATCCTCTCCAAATTAATCGGACGTGCCACATTTAATTTCTAGTACATATTCCCTTTCCATCAAAATATTTACATGGATATTTTCCTGGGTGAAAAGCAAATCCAGCATTCTCTTATATCTATAACTATGGCAACTAATGTGGTATACCCTTACATCGACAACTATGGCCACAAAGAAAACGATTCAAGTACGATCTCTCAAAATCGGTATTGCCTTTATGAGACAAAAATCATAAAGTATTTCATGATTAAATACGAGCATACCAAAACACACCACATAAAACAAAATTATCTAATAACACAAACAACCCACGAGAAAGATAACTTCGATAAGAGATTCTAGATATACCAACAGCAAGAGATGATCCCCGGGATAAGATCAAAAAGAAGTATTCAATCCTGCTATGACAATCCCCCAAAAAAACGAGGAGAAAGTCGAAGATCCGTTACCTATGCTCGCGCACGCCTTTGATCCACGTGCTCGATCGCCCGATCACCAATCCGATGAGAGGGATGCCTTTCCCTTGCGATGGCCTTCCTCGTCTTCTTCTTGTCTCGAAGCTACGGAGCTTGCACCATTATCCTTTTGGCTCTCTAGAGAAGGAGATGGAACAAGATAAGAGAATGACTTGGGAAGGAAGAAAGGGTGGATTAGGGTTTGGAAAAGGAGTAGAAATGAGGGAAGATAAAGGGTGTGGGTCTTTATATAGTTGGGGATTAAAACATTAGTTTTAGAAACCCTAAAACAACCCTAATTCGAAATTAATTAATCAAAACCCGTAACCCTTAATTCCCTCAAAAACCATGACCCCTCTTCACTAAAACAGGCATATCTCCCACATCCGGACTCGGAATTTCACGTTTTTGGGCTCGTTGGAAAGCTTGTGACGAGACGCTTCTTTTGAGTATAATATTGAATAGGTTTTAAATCTTCAGAAAAATCCGAAAATTACGGGGTGTTACAGATAATGACAGCATTTTCTAAAATACCCTTCGGCCTCTTGATAGATCCATCAACAAATTGAACTATCATCCTTGAGAGGCCCAAGATGAAAACTGTACCATAGAGAAGGGTATTATGTTAATTGACGAACCGCCGTCAAGGAGAGCGTTATCACAAGAATAGTCAGATATGGAGCAACTCACAAGAGGTGTGGCCGTGTTCCCTTTCTTAAAATATGGACGGTGAGAGATGGCGTAGGCAGTGGCCATGGTCAAGACGTGATACTCAGATCTTCTCCTTCTCTTTCTCTTCTTGTGTTGAGGAATAGATAAATCTGTCATGGCCTGTTGAAGTGGGGCTTTAATGATCTCATGAAGGGTGGCCACCATTTCGGGTTTAGTCAACATTTTTTTGAATTTTTGGACCTCATCCATACAAGGGAGGAGGTCGGAATCAGCATTCACATGAGGATTGCCAAGAGCAGTCTGTACAGTGGCATCCTCGGGATCTAGGTTGGGACATGGCTGTGTGTGTAAATGATCGGGCATTTGGGTTCTTTTCTCACAAAATGAATCAATAATATGTCTCCCAGAATCTTTTTGTATTTTCAAAATTTTCTCATTTTTTTGTGTTTTGGATGATTTCAAGCTCTCATGATTATCCTCGAGTGAATCAATATCCTCAAATATTGGAGCAGCGTTCTGTCTCTCATTTATGTTAATAAAATTGGAAATCTTCGAATTCATATGCTCCACCATTTGATTCAATGTGTTAAGTGTGGAAATCATGAAAGGTGACTCTAAAATCCCAGGATCGGGTGGGTTGAATGAGGGTGGGTGAAAATCAAAGTCCTCCGTCTCCTGAAATAATGGGTTAGGCGGATATGCACAAACATCAGGAGGAAGATCCTCCTGGAAAAGGGAAGGTGGATCGTCTGGAGAGTACAAGGTATCTGCGAAGATCGAGTTGGAATAACTCCAGTCGGCCATCTTCGAAACAAATGATGGGAGAGCACGAGGGTCAAGCCAAAAGCTATGGAGAAAAAGGCGCAAATGCACAGAAGGATCTGGTATGCACACAAGCAAACAAACACAATACAAACCCCCAATTCACCAACTCAACGCAATGTGAAGACCGTGAAGGTTCGGTCTCTTAATCTTGTATGTTTTAGAGTTAGGTGATAATCACAAAGTTGTACAAACACTTAGGCTGAATTATGGGATTTGGGCACTAACCTTAGTGTGTACGCGAACAAGTTAAAACGAATACAATGAGGGGGTTACTCTCCCCAAAACAATGATTTTTCCTTGTATTTTTTTTAGGGTCGAGTTTTCTTTAGCAGTCCCAAATTTTAAGCAGTTGTCACTTGGTTAAGATATTTTCAAAGAATCGCCTACCGAGTGTCCAATTTCCTTTTTAACTTATGTGAGTGAAAACAATTGAGGAGATCGGAAATGCCAATGCGCGATTAAAAACGATGATGCATGCAGGGTTTAGAGATGCGTACCTTGTCGCCAGCACTCTACATGCAAGTGATCCGCGCAGAATTTAAATACAGAAAATAAACTAACCTATATGCAAATGCAAGTAAACCGTCCTAGATGATAATTTCTATTAACGGGCAAGAACAAGTTAATTTGACTAAGTCCAAATTACGATCTACTCTATAGGCACAGAAATTCTTGTTTAGGGTGTTTGGACCTAATTAATTACCTGGCTCAAGCAAATTAATTAAAGAAATCAATAGGTGGCTTTCGAAATCCGCGTAAAACAAAGAAAATACAGGCGATGAAAACAAAACCGGTGAGGTCCCCCAAATGCACCGGCACTTGGCGAAACAGACCCCGCAACAAATGAATGTCCGTTTACAAGAGTTCAAATGCTAGAAAATAAAGACTCTCTCTCTTTTTTCGTCTCTTTCAATTTTCTTCTCCTCTTCTCACGCTTTCCTGCGGTTTGGTGAAGAATCAAGCCGCCTCCACGTCGCTTGGGTGCTTTGGCTCTCCTAGGATCGCCTCCTTCGCTCCGCGGGCCCTCGCGAGAAAAAGAAAAGAGAATGTGTAAGAAGCACAATTTTCAAATATGAGAAAATGATGAAATGAATGCAATGGATATGAACAAGGGAATAATGTGGCAAACAGATATTTACAACCAAGAATAGCAGGTCAAAAGAGAAACCTAACTACCCTCGTTGTGCCTCCCCGGCAACGGTGCCATTTTGTTGAGCACGGTTTTCTAGGGTTGGAAAGTTAATGGTAAAAATATGTCGTTGATTTATCCCCAAAATCCTGTGTCAACAAAAGATTATTTTTTTTTTTAATTTTGCTACTTATTAACCTGTATAGCGGACAGGGTCGAACTCAGGGAGGCTACAATTCCCGAGGGTTATTCAATTAATCAGAGACTTATTAAAAGAAAACAGGAATCTCAAGGACAACTATCCTTGGTTTTTGTGATTTTTTTCTTTTTTTTATTATTATTATTTTATATTTTTTTTATTTCTAATTTTTTTATATTTTCTGATTTTCAAATTTTTAGTGATTTTGATTTTGTAATTTTTTTTATTTTCAAAAATAACACGAAGCAATATAAACAAGATCAAGAATATGCACACCGACTCTTTTTGTAATTTTTTAATTAGTCAAAAAATGCTCAAAAAAATCCAAAGAAAATATTTTTGGGTTTTAAAAGTTTTGAAATATTTTTGAGAATTTTTGTGGAATTTTCAGATGTTTTTTGTATTTTTCTAAAAATTAAACAGTGAGGAAATAAGAGAATGTGCACAGCCTGGAGTACTTTTCAATTTAATAATCTTTTAAATGCCTAAAACTCCTGGCAATTATTTTTAAGACAAACTAGAAGCAAATGTCTACAAACAGAAACTGAAATCACAATTGTTGGATTTTTGTAGAATTTTTTATGATTTTTAGAAGATTTTTTATATTTTTTTCAATTATTTTGGGTTTTATAAATAATTAATGCGTGAAAATTGGTCAGAAATTAAAAGACAATGAAATACAACTACTCTAATTTTTTTGGAATTTTTAGAGGTATTTTCGAATTTTTATGAATTTTGGAATTTCAAGCAAGGCAAAATGACATGTTTTTTTATTTTTTAATGATAATAAATGAAAGAGAAATGCAATGGAAAATTTATGCTAATAAAATAATCACATCAGGAGTATAGCACAATTTTCTCAAAATTTTTGGATCACAAATAACATTTATTTCAATAGAAGATCATGCAAGTTCAATGTTCTACATTTCAGGGACCAAATTGTAAATACTGTAAGAGTTTTGGACTGAAATGTAAATAATCAATGTTATGCATAAAATAAATAACAAAAGCAAAGAGAGAGGTGAAAACGCAAATTACCCCTTGAGGGAGCGTGCACGGCACGTGATAGAGCTGGCAGGGGCGTACTCGTAAATTTGAAATCCTCCGGGGGGCGTAGATGTAATTCGTCCCTTTTTTTAATTGAATCCAAACCCTAAAGGGGGTTTCGTTTCTTGCAAAGGGGGCCAACAAGGGGGAAAAGGGGGCACAGCCGCTGCCTTCAATCTCTTCTTCTTCTTCACGCGATGGAGCGGCTTCGCGGCGGAGCGATGATGCGGCGCAGAGGGGACGATGGCGGAGGGGCGGCATAGGAGTGGCGCTCGCGCGGCGGATCGGCGGGGTCGCGAGGAGCGCACTGCTCGAGGTCGGGGCGGAGAGGACCACGCGCGCGGAGGTGCGGATCAACGGCGGCGCGCGCAACGCTTGATGGCGCGGAGGAGCCGAGGTCGGATGCTGGGTGCCGCGGGGGCCTGTCGATCAGCGGGCCTGCTGGATGGTTCCAGGAGTTGCGGGCCGGCGTCGAGGTGGTGGCGAGTCGGGCCGCCGCGCGGTCGGCGGGGCTGCTGGAGGGGCGCCGCCCAGCGGCTGGAGTGGACCGGGACTGCTGCGTGGTGGCGGCGGTCCGGCGGGTGGGAGGCCGATGGAGGGAGAGCGGGCGGCGGGGGTTGGTGACCCCGCGCCTGTGGCGATTTTTTTTGTTTTTTTTATTTTTTTGTAATTTTATTTTGTTATCTTATGTAAACAGTGAATGATAATAAAAAAAACTTTTTTGTATTTTTTTTAAATCCGAAAAACAGAAAATAAAAAGGATAGAGAATTTTTTTAATTTTCTTTTATATTAGTGATCATGCAAAACAAACGTTAGAGAACAAATAGAAAAAAAATTATTTATCTACAAATCGGAAAAAATGAATGAGGATCCGGCGGACATGAGGGGTTCGATTCCGACTCTCCGACCACCGTGCGTGGTCGGAGTTGATAGATCGTGTGAGATAGAAATCGAAGGCGAAGAGATCAAGAAGATGAGATGGAAATTCGAGTCGGTGGCGGATCAAAAATTGTGATGAATTTTTTTGTGATCTAGAAGAACAAAATGACGATAAAAAATGCAATAAAATAAAAAGCGATTAAACTAGATAAAAATGCAAAAAAATGCGGATCTCACCTTAGGAGCAGAAAATGGACCGTGATCGCCTCGACAAGGCCGACTCGCTGTCACCGGACGGCTTGGAGGCTAGGCAACTTCCTCGACGAAATTTCTCTCGGAGATCGGGCTCCTCTCTCTAAAGATTGATCAGGTTGGAATGAGGGAGATGGAGCCATATAAATAGAAAAGAGAGAGACATTTGAATTTTTGAATTTTTGGATAAGAAGATAAGAGATGAATTTTTGAAATTTTTTGGTGGAAGAGATAACATGAGAGATAAAATAGAAAGATAAAATTATTTACAAAATTATCTATTTTTTTTATTTTCGTCACTTTATTTATTGAAATTTGAAAATATTATTTTTTTATTTTTTTATGTTGGTTGGTTAAAAATTGCAACTGTATACATATACTATACACATATATGGTATTATATACAAGGGTAAATGATGAAATTAGCCTTGTTTTTTGTTTTAAGAATGTTATTATTTTTTATTTTTTTATTTTATTTTTGTTTTAAGTACTTAGTAAAAATATTTACAAATATACAAGTACAATATGTACAAAATACAAGGGAAAATTGCACAAACCACCCCGGAAAACCGACTTTTCAACCGTAACTCCAAAAATTATGAAATCACAGCCATTTTGAAGATAATTTAATTTAGAATTCAATGGAAGTGATATTTGTTCAATTTGAGATCATATGGAGCCGGAATTGATCTTTCAATTAGTGCTTAGTGGCTTTTTCCAAGTGTGGCTACTTTTATTCTGTACATGATTTAATTGTGCAATCATTTTTATTAATTAGGACGCATTTTTATTTACAACTTTGGTTTTGAATGTTATTTGATTTGGGGTCAATTAAGGTACAAATAAATTAGTGTCAGTTTTATACATATATACACAAAATAAGTGAGAAACACATTTTTTTTGGATTTTCTGATTGAGGACCCTATCTCCCCCTACTTTATTCCTGGTCGATCAGGTCAAGTCTTGACCTTCTCTCGGGGTTCGGGTCAGCCTGTATACAGTCTTCCCTTTTTTTCTTTTCTTTATTTTTACTTTCTTTCTTTATTTATTTATTTTAGGTTAAAATTAGTAAGAAATGTACAATATTTACACACAAATGCAAGTTAGTAAGAATATGGAGTTAGCGTTATATGCAGGTGTTTTATAAGGGATTTTAAGCTAAAATAAATGAATAAAGATGACGAATCGCAGATTCATCAGCTCCCCGGTTCTTCTCATTATTGCTCGCAATCCCCCGCCTGCAAGAGGCATGTGCCTAGCACGTGATCTCTGAGAATTTTGCAGAAATACCCCCACGGGTATAGGTAATTTCAGTTCAATCCCTATATTGCATAATTTAGTATTTATATTGCAATCTGTACCCATGTGTTCCCCTGTGATTTTAGACCTTCTCTTTACATTATTTTATTAATTTAAAAATATCATGATGTTTGTCAATTAATTCTCTACACTTTGACATATTATGGGCAATTTTGTGATTGATGGTTAATTAATATTTAATAATTTTGTGGAAATTTTCATATTTTACCCATTTCTTGCTCTGAAATTCATAGTTGATTAACCATTGCTCCAAAAATCCTCGAAAAATCACATATTGTAGAATTAATTGTGCTTGACATTGTGCCCAAAAAGATTTACATTTACATGCATAATTTGCCCTGTAAAAATTATTTTGCATATTTTAGTATTTAATTTTTAATAGGTATTAAACCCCACATTTTCGAAGTTTAGGATTTTTCTGAGATTCATCACCTAGTGATAGATCTTAGATAATTTTATTTCTTGAAAATAAGTAAGTTTAATATTTATTATAATTAAATATTAAAAATCATTTTGTCTGCATTTAAAAATTCATAAAAAATTCATATTGCATCCAAAAATTCCAAAAAATACAGTGCATACATTTCATTGTATTTTACATTGTGGCCAAGTTTCATACTTTTCGGACATCATTTGAATGTATTTTACATTTTAGTCCCTAAAATAGGCCTAATTTGCATTCTGCATCCTTTATTGCATGAAAAATAACAAAAAAATCCGCCTCGAAAATCGAACACAAACTTTGATAGACATCTCTCTAGGTTGTTCCTTTGCCTCCTTGTGATCGACCTTGTGACTTGCCCAAGTAAAATAAACATAAACCACGAGATTAAAACTTGAATAATTTGTTTGTGGTTATTTTCTTGACCGATTCTGATTGCCGCCTACAACGCACGACACGATAAAAATATCTTTTTCACATAGGCATTTCCGGATTCGTCAGTAGGCTCGACTTCTGAAACATGCTATTTCGATTTTTTTTGTTTTTTTATAAACTTTAAGAAGAAATTGTAAATGATATTTTTATATTTTTTAGCAGGAACTGTAGACAGAGAAAATAATTTTTTTATTTTTTATATATATTTTTAAGTTTTCCTACCAAACAAATGTTAGAGACAAAGCAATAAACTTTTTTATTTTTTATTTATTTATCTACGAAATAGGATGCGTGAATGGGGATCTAGTGAAAATATGAGGAATGGATCCGAGTTTCCTGCCACCGTGCGTCGTCGGAGTTGAGAGATCGTGGTGGGTAGAAAAGAACGTGGAGAGATCAAGATGTGAGATGATAAATCAGATTTGAATGAGAAATATGTGGTGGATTTTTTTGGGATTTTAATATCTAAAGATTAATCGTGCAACAAAAATTAGATCTACGATTTATCTAAGAAAAAGATGGGAAATAAAATGGATCTCACCTCGGGATCAGATACGTCGTTATGGCCTCGATGAGGGCCGAGGCGCTGTCACCGGACGGCTCGAAGGTTGAGCACCCTTCTTCAACAAGATGACTCTCGGAGATTAGGCTCATCTCCACCATAGATTGAACAAAGAACGAATGAAGGAGGAGGAACACATTAAAAAGAGAAAGAAAAAACAAACGGAAAGGATGTACAAAAGAAGAAGATGTTTATTAGTTAATTTAAATAAATAGAATTAATTAATTACAAAATTCAGAATTAAATAAAAAAATAAATTAATTATTTTAATTAAATAGCTACTATAATGGTGACCATAATAATATATTATATACAAGGCATGTTTTTAAATCAAATATTGAATTAAATAATTAAATCTAAATACAAATTTCGTAATTAAATTAATTAGATTAATTAAAGTTAGATATTTTATTTTTTGGCGATTTTTATATAAGGAAATTAGTTGTGTACAAGTACTAGATACATATAATACAATATATACATGTGCAAATAATAAAATAATTTCTAAATACTATTTTTTTAATTTTATTATTTATATTTTTTATTTTAAATGAAAATAATATTTACAATTATTTACATTATGTATGAAAAATAAATATGAATAAATATACAAATATGTAAGTGGTAAAGCTGCACAAAACACCCCAGAAAATCGATTTTTCAACCGTAACTTCAAAAAATATGAAACCACGAACATTTGAAAGATAATTTAATTTAGAGTATAATGGAAGTGAGTTTGGTTCAATTAGAGTTCGTATGGAGATGGAATTATTATTTCAATTATCATTTTGCTGCTTTTCTGAGTGTGCTTATTTGTAATATGTACATTATTTTGCTTTATAATTATTTTTATTATTTACAACATATTTTTATTTATAGTTTTTGTTTACAAAAATAATTAATTTGAGAAGAATTTATGTACAAATAAAATAGTACAAGTTTTATACAAATATACAGGAAAAAATTTATAAATTATTTTTTGGATTTTTGAATTGAAGACCCTATCTCCCTCTACTTTATTTCTGGTCGATCAGGTCAAGTCTTGTCCTTCTCTTGGGGTTCAGGTCTGTCTGCATTTATTCCATAAATACATTCTTAATTTTTCTTTTCTTTTTCTTTTCTTCTTTATTCTTTTATTTAAGTACAAAAAGTATTAAAAATACATATTTAACAAATACATGAAAAATGGTAATTTTATGGAATTAGTTGGTATTTATAGGTGTTTGACTGAGAAAATGAAGATAAAATAAAATAATAAAGGCGATGAATTGTGAATTCATCAAATATATTGTTTATTATTCATTATCTTAAGTTAATTGATTACTATTTATCCTTTCTTAACAATAGCTATACTTATACTGCATCCTAAAGAACAATAACAAATAGAGAGTACAAAATAACACATTCTGTCCTACTTTTTATCCTTCAAAAATAAATCACGAACATATCATGCTTAATACGCATTGAACAAAATATCTTCATCGTTTATCTCACAAATCAAATGGGTCCTCTTTGAAAACTATACGACCGAATTGAGAAGAAAATAGATATATTTAAAAATAACTTGGATATATGATTGATGAAGTAGTTCATTATAGTAACGACATCAATATATAATGAAAATGATGGATACATTGATGGGATCTTTCAAGGATCAGATTAATCCCTCAAAATAGTAGTTTATTTAATAAGAACAAAGGAGGCCAGTTTTCAATTTTCAAGAACTTGGAGCTCAACATTAAATCAGCAAAACGAAAAGGAAGTAGAAAAGGACGGAAATCATAGAACATGATACATGGGAAAGAAAAGGAGGAGGAAAAGAAAAGAAAAGGAATGATAGGTGTGGATGGGCAGTGGCCAATATGTATGTACCGGAGCCCCACAATTTAAAAAGGGGAAAATTTCCTCTCTTAAAAAAGCAGCAACGATCTTTTTGTGCGGGCCCACTCTTTTTCAGGCCCATCAACAGCTCCTCACCCTCCGATCCTCTCCTCCCCCCACTCCCCCGTTTTTAAAACGCCTTTAGCGGGGCGCTCACCCCTCTGCTCTTGCCCTGTTATTTCTCCCTCTCTCTCTCTCTCTCTCTCTCTCTTCACTATCTGCTTCCTCGCTCTTTTTAGCATCAGAGAGAGGTCGAGTTCCCCATCCGAACCTCTAGATCTCTCGAGGTAATCGATCCATCTTTTTCTCCGCTTTCCTATTCTGCGATTCGCTGATTCCGCATTCCATCAGTCCATCGGGCTTTCCTGAGACATTAGATCTAATCTTCCGATCTGTGGTCCCTTTTTTCGTTGGATTCGATCCCTCGTGAAAGATTATGTATTTGATTTCCTGTCGTGTTGTTTCCATGATCCTCTTGTTGTTCTTAGAGCTCGCTTGTTGCTGAATTTGGATGATCTGGTGTTTACGCGATATCGATCTCTTTTGGTGAATATCGTGCAGTTTGTTAGAAAGAGAAGATGGCGGATGGGGAAGATATCCAGCCTCTCGTCTGCGACAATGGAACGGGAATGGTTAAGGTATAACTTTTTTGTATTTTTCCTTTCCCTCCTTTTGTAGTTGGATTTTATACGAACAAATCGTAAAAGAAGATCGGCAAAGACATGTAAGGAATTGATCCGATGAACAAGTACAGGCTGAAATTTTATAGCTAAAACTGCACAAAGACCAAGACGTAAAAATATATAATAATTCCACAAGTTATCTACTTCAGCTCTCACACATACCTCTTTTCAATTCACGAAATGATATAGAGTGTATTGAGCAGCTACCAATCATAAATAGGGCAATATTAAGATTATAAAGTTACCGATTATTACTAATAGAGATAATGGGGCTGCCTTCATGCCATTTTCGACGTTTCTTTTTATTTTTTTTCAAAAAATGTCGTTATGTATATTCATCCGTATATCTTCATATATGCCATTCGAATTTCATCAGAAACAGAGTCTCGTACAACCTCCATCCAGACGGTCATTTTTTAACTGTAACATAATTTTTTTAAATCGGCACCTTTTCGATGGAGGCTGTAGGAGTATCTGTTTCTGATGAAATTCGAATGACATATAGGAAGAATCAGTGTTGTAAAAGTCACCCGACTGGCCCGACTAGTAGGTCCGACTAGTCTAGTCAATGGGGTGACCGATCGAGTACTGATTAATTCCGACTAGGCATACTAGTCGACCAATTTTTGCTTGGTTTTTTATGTTTTGATTCTTTTTTAAAAGATATGCTTAATGTTTTATTTAAATTCATTTACTTCTTTTATTTCATTATGCTAGTATAAAAATATACAAAATCTATGTAAATATATGTATAAAAATGAGTTATATATTCAAAATAATCAAAAAATTAAAGCTGACTAAAGTCTGACTAAATCCGATTAGTCGTCCGACTACTGATTAATCCTTAGTTAGTGACCCAACCAACCAATTACCGACTACCGACTTTTGCAACCTTGGGAAGAATACATGAATGAATATACATGGCGATATTTTTAAAAGAATAAAAAACGTTGAAATAGGAGCGTATTGGCTACCCGGGGGCAGTCCCATTAAATCCTTACTAATATATCCTTTTGTATATAAAAAAAGTTGCCAGCAAACTCACCATCGAGTTCGATCAGCAGAGTTTTACAAATCAAACTTCTCAACGGAAACCCAACAAGATATAACGCGCGGTCATCACCATTCTTTAGTTCCATGCTTCCATAACACGCAACGAACAGAGCTCATCCCTGACGTTGTAGCCATTCCAAATGAACCGCAACAGTTCTTTTCTTGGGGTTAAAGAAGAAATGTCGTTGCCATTGATCCGTCAGTTGAATAGCTTATTTTCTTGAATATTTCAACGTAAAAGCATACCACCAAATGAAAACGGTTCTCGGGAGAAGCAAAATGGAAACTTTTCTCTCTAGAAATATTGTTCAGCTGAGAATTAAGCACTTCTTAGGTGTGGCCATGTTGTTTGCAGAATACAATCCATGTTTTCTGAGACCACTGCTCATCTGATTTCACAATCTGTATTGGTGATCTGTCCATTTTCAGGCTGGATTTGCTGGAGATGATGCTCCCAGAGCAGTCTTCCCCAGCATCGTAGGCCGTCCCCGTCATACCGGTGTCATGGTCGGTATGGGACAGAAGGATGCGTATGTGGGTGACGAGGCTCAATCCAAGCGTGGTATCTTGACTCTGAAATACCCAATTGAGCATGGTATTGTGAGCAATTGGGATGATATGGAAAAGATATGGCATCATACGTTCTACAATGAGCTGCGTGTTGCCCCCGAAGAGCATCCGATTCTCCTCACCGAGGCTCCGCTCAACCCCAAGGCTAACAGGGAAAAGATGACCCAGATCATGTTTGAGACATTCAACACACCAGCTATGTATGTTGCCATCCAGGCTGTTCTGTCTCTTTATGCCAGTGGTCGTACAACTGGTGAGTAAGCTAACACTTTCCATGCTTTGACCCATCCACCTAATAATTATCCAGTTGTGGAAAATTAATAAAGTATACATTTTTCTATAAAAACTCATGCCAAATCAGTAGGATAGTCATGCCTTCGTAGAATAGTATCTTCTAGGTAATGCGAGAGGATCCTTTGCAGTACTGCAGTCTCTGCAGTAACCGCACGAGCTGCTTGATCTTGATCGAGCGGTTCATACGAATTCACACTTTTTGTGGGCCCGTACCATACAAATTCGTGCGAACTGCTCGATTAAGATCGAGCAGCTCGCGCAGTTACTGCAAACGATACGCTCCCGATACGCTCCCCTGGGTAATTAGCTTTCCGGTTCTCCCTGTAGCATATGACTAAACTCCGAAGTTCCTATGACTTTCCTTTGCATCATGCAAATATGATTAAACTATTGCAACTTACTCAAATAAAGTAGCTGTTACACCAAATGAGATGTTAAAGCTATTTTTTGGGCCCGTTCACCAGATTATGGTGACTTAAGGAGTGTGGGGATGCTATCTTGGGTTGGGGTTAGAACACAAGTAATTCCTGTTTGCAGAAGCATGGAACAAAACTAAAGATCCCCCTAACCATGATGGATGTCAACCAAATAACTATCACAAGAAATATTAGCAAACAAATCACAAACAACAAGCAATCATAAAGCACATAACGATTTTTATGTGGAACTCCCAAAATGAAAGGGGGAAAACCTCGCTTGACCCAAAACGACTCCACCATAGTTGGTGATATGTCCTATATCTTCAAAATGGCATACAAGCCAAGTCCTCTTGTTTGTAAATCAAGAAAGGAACACCACTAAACATGGTAATAGGAGAAGGAAAGAAATCACCAAGAATGGAACCTAAGTCCATAACCCACTTCCAAAGAGGGCTTCACTATTGCATCTTCTTTCGTCTCCTATGCTCTTGTATGAGCCAAACACCACGGGAGGATGAGGAAAACTATCGGAGACCTTCACTAGACTCGTACACGGATGATTGGAGTGGATTTAGGACACTCCAAGATGATGCCCTAGCTTTCTTTTGTTGTGTTTCTTCTTAAGAACGAATAAGTTATGCTCTCTGGATAGCAAAACAAAATAAAGGAATAGCCCACACGACAAGTGGGGCCCTCCATAAGTACCGGAAACTCATTTCCGCACTTGCATTTCGCTATTTGCTATGGGGAAAACACCATAGTGGATCACCTGGATCATGGAAGGTCGTATCGTCCGCCCGGAAATGGATATATCGGGACATATCAACGATATCGGTGGAAATGTCGAAAATGGCTCAAAAAAGCCAATTTTTTGCCATTTTTTCAGAAATTAAGATCATCCAAGATATTAGAACAACAAATAACCTACAAATACATACTTATATCACACATATCGGTCATTTATAGACCATATATCGCACATATCGGCATCGTTGATCGCACATATCGGTCGTGTCGATGTTAATCACTTAATGTTGATTCTTGACTTATGAATATTGGAAATGGATTCCATTTAAGTCATTATAAGTTTATAACATGAAATACTAGAAATATACACCTCATAAGTCATAACACACATAGATAATTTATGAGGACTATGGTCCTTAAACTCCACATATCGGTCATATCGATGGGAATATATAACGAGACAATCATTGTTTGGCAATTGGCATAAAGATTTATGATTTATCTATATAAAAGCTACATGCCTACAAGTACAACAACAAATGACAAATATCTAAATCAAGTTGACAATGTAAAATGAGATGACCTAGGCTAAAACCAAGAGTTTCGCGGTGGATCTGAATTGCCCCCTCCCCCCTCCTTGTTGTCTCTCATAACGCATCGCACATTCAATGAACTCGCAGTAGTTCTCCCATGTCATGTACGAGAACATGACCTTGTAATCCATCACATACTGCATGTATTGGTGGTCATCGATGCCTATGAGTATCTCGAGACGAGGATAAGCAGCACTAGATCCAGTATCACGAGTGGCATGAGGAGGCCGCGAACTACTTGTTTGAGATCCTCGGGACGACGAAGACGGAGTAGGAGAAGATGTTTGCGGAGGAGGAGGACCTGGAGGAGGAGCGAAATACTCTGGGAAAAAACCGAAACTGTCATCACCAAAGAAGCTGCCCTAGCTAAGCTGGGTCTGCTCGGGTTGGCTACCTTGGTAGTTCTTACCGTTGTAGCTGCTATATCCTCCATACCTACTGTTGTAGCTGTTATATCCATAAGATGGAGGAGTATACGCCTGAGGAGGAGGAGGAGGTCCAGGTGGAGGAGCAGGAAAATATTTAGGGAAGACCCCAAATGATCTCTCATCTTGGGAGGATCCATATCCGCCTAGAGGACTTGGTGTTCCTCCACGGTATGGGCTGTCAATGTCCATGCAACTCAACGAACCTACAGATGATATCAAATCCGACATGTAGCTATCTGTAGGATGATGGCCACGTCGTCCATATGCATCGTAATCCATAGGTCCTGGACTCGGACTTGGGATAAACTGCCCATGTATGTTTCCATGTCGTTCCCTGTATTCCCGCTCTGACTCGAATCTTCTATCATGACGTGGTCCACGACACCTGACCCCCCTGAATATGTCTTCCCGTCACCTGATCCCCCACGACCAGTAACAACATCATCATCATCATCACTCCCACTGTCATCTTTTGATTTGGATTTGGATTTCGATCCAGTAGAGAGGATGTCGTCGACAATCGCATTAAGTTCCACCCCTCCAAGAGGGTCCGTGATTCACCCAGATTTGGCCATGTAGTTGTCAACATCTGCTCCCATTTGTTGTCTTATATTATCATTCAGCCTTCCTCCTGGTTGATCGAGCAATGGAACACCGTTTGAATCCAACCACCTCTGCAGAACATCTTCATCTGCATCGTCGTCATGCATCTTGAAAATATATGCAAGATCGATGGGGTCTGTGTAGTCCTCTCTGTCATGCCCCTCTCTTACATGTTTCATTTTCAACCTCAAGTTGTAGTGCACGAAAACAAGATCGTGGAGTCGTTGTTCTCACAACTTGTTCCGTCTCCTCGAATGAATCAAGGTGAATGTGCTCCAATTTCTTTTACAACCACCGGTAGATGCTGTTTGGGACAATACTTTCACTGCCACTTTGCGGAGGTTGGGAGCTTCCATCCCATATAGTAACCACCATCCGGCTGCGGAAAAATCAAAAGAGATAAATCATAATTCAATAATAGTCAAATTGTTTGTTGCACATGTCAAATGTCAATCAGTAGCCTTAGTATTTACCAGGAAGAGTACTGCCGCATCCATTCACCGCGGTCACCCTACCGAAAGAACCCAAGGCATCCTTAAAGTATTTAATCTGCACATTAATCGAAACTTTAAGTCATACCGTCATAGTATGGTTTGTGCCTCAAAATAGATTGTACATTATATAAGCATTCTTACGGGACTCTTACCTCATTCATGCACGAGGTTTGTGCCCTCTCGTCCTTGACGAGCTTCTCAACAACAACTTGTACGGCTACTAGAATGTCAGCATTTGTACCAAGACTGTTCTTGTATTGGTACTTCGGATTGAAGTAGTATGCTGTTGACGAACAAATTTTAATAATCAAATCAAAAGTACATGCTTACGGAAATGGATTAGAAAATCTAAATGGATAATAGAACGTACCAGCCTTGTGAAGAGGATGCGAGAGCATCTTGGACCATCGTTCGTCTATGATGTCCAACCATGCTTTAAATCCTCTCCCAACTGCTTCTCTAACCTTCTCCCTCGTGCATCGCATTGCTTCGTAGATGACTCCCATAGTTGGTTTCTTATCCCCATCTACGATACGCAATGCAGCAACAATAGATTCTATTATTTTTGTGACCCTTGTCACGTCATCCCAAAAATGGTGATCATTGATGATTGTCTCCACTCTCCTTCCTACTTCAGTTCGAGCTTCTGGGTTCTCGAACCACTCAACTTGGCAGCACATGGTCTTCAACCCTACCTTGTGCTGTTTGAGGCTTTGCAACGCTATAAAATTGGTTGCAAAGCGTATGATCCCAGGCTTCACCAACTCACCATGTCTGCCTCATCAAGGCCAACACTTTGGAATGGTTGTAAATGAACGTCGTGATCGCCCATGCTTGTTCCATCATCTTCACGACGAGCTTCCTCTCGTCGAAGTTCTTTAGAATCAGGTCTATGCAATGCGCAGCAAACGGTGTCCAAAAAATGCCGTAGCTGCTGGACTTCATTATTGTTTCTCCTGCTTTCTTAAAGTTGCTGCTGTTGTCCGTTACAATTTGTACGATGTTCTCTTTCCCAATGTCCTTAATGACGTCCTTCAGCAACTTCAGCAGGTACTTGTAGTCCTTGACCTGTTCAAAAGCATCGACGGATTTAAGAAAAATCGTCTTACCGACGCAGTAAACGAGGAAGTTGATGATCTGCTTCCTCGTGTAACTTGTCCAGCCATCACACATCAGCGTCACGCCATACTCTGGCCATTTCCTCCTCAGGTCTGAGATGTACTCGTTCATCTCCTCCTTCTCTTGCGCAAGATACTTGTTCATCAACTCTTTAGCACTTGGAGCCTTCACTCCCGTTCCAGCTGCGGCGATCTCATCAATGGCATGCTGTAAGAAAGGTTCACTAGTGACATGGGCTGGGATGCTCTCCAAAAGAAGAGCTTGCCGATGGCCCTGCCCACTCTCTCGCAGGCGTTGGTGAACATCCCCTTCACCGTCTTCTGCTTCGGGTCCTTGTTGTACTCCATGGATCCACTCCTCGTCAAGAATGGTTCTAGTCGCACCTCCACTGTCACTCCCACTGCCACCAGCACCGGGGAAGCCGCCGCGTGCATCAGCGAGTTCTCTCCTCTCAAACTCGCTCCTCATGGACTCTTTTGTCGCCCGCCTGTACGCCCTCCTCTCTGCTTCGGTCTGAACGTCATCGGGGTAGACAAAGTCCTCTTCGTCTGAATCAGAGAGGACATTGAACTCCTTCTCGAACATGAACTCCTTGAACTGTTCATCCCGTCTCGACCTCTCCACACCCTTGTCCTTTTTCCCCTTCATGCTGGCATTCACAAAGTCCCTCACGTCTTTTAGACATCGAGTGCACTTGGCAACATTTTTATTGCTGCCAACAAGGTGATGTTTCCGTCTAGTAATACCCCCTCCTCCGAGTTGCTTACCACAGAAATTGCATTGTGGTTTTGATTTGTTGCCATCTGGAGCGGTGGCATACTTCCAACCAATCTCTCCACTCTCGAAGTCCATCTGTCTACGAGAACCATCAGAGTCTGAACCAGAGTGTGCCATGATCTTGAATCCTTGACCTGAAAAACATAGAAAATAATTCAAAAGCTCCAGATTTCAACACCAAATCAGTCAATAATATCAAGAATTAAACCTCAGTTTCTCAACTCGAAATTTAGGAATTTTGGTGTTAATTGAAGCTCAGTTTTAGATCTGATCTGTAGCTCTTAAATCCATGTTTTAACAAATCAAAAGATAGGGGTTTTGGTGTGAATTGAACCTCAATTTCAGATCTGATAATTAGCTCTTAAATCCATGTTCTCTCAACTCAAAATTTAGGGGTTTTGGTGTCAATTGAAGCTCAGTTTCAGATCTGATCATTAGCACTTAAATCCACGTTTTAACAAATCAAAAGTTAGGGGTTTTGGTGTGAATTGAAACTCTATTTCGGTACTGATAAGTAGGTCTTAAATCCATATTTTAACAAAACAAAAGTTAGGGATTTTGGTGTCAATGATACCTCAGTGTCAGATCTGACGATTAGGTCTTAAATCCATGTTATCAGTAGCTTGAAATTTAGGGATTTTGGTGTCAATTAAACCTCAGTTTCAGATCTGATGATTAGGTCTTAAATCTATGTTTTAATTTTTTAACAACTCGAAATTTAAGGGTTTTGGTGTGAATTAAACCTCAGTTTCAGATCTGATAATTAGGTCTTAAATCCATGTTTTAACAACTCGAAATTTAGGGGTTTTGATGTCAATTGAAGCTCAGTTTCGGATCTGATCAGTGGCTCTTAAATCCACGTTTTAACAAATCAAAAGTTAGGGGTTTTGGTGTGAATTGAACCTCTATTTCAGTACTGATCAGTAGATCTTAAATCCATGTTTTAACAAAACAAAAGTTAGGGGTTTTGGTGTCAATTATACCTCAGTTTCAGATCTGATGATTAGGTCTTAAATCCATGTTTTCTCAACTTGAAATTTAGATATTTTGGTGTCAATTATACCTCAGTTTCAGATCTGATGATTAGGTCTTAAATCCATGTTTTCTCAACTCAAAATTTAGGGATTTTGGTGTCAATTAAACCTCATTTTCAGATCTAATGATTAGGTCTTAAATCCATGTTTTAACAACTGAAATTTAGGGGTTTTGGTGTCAAATAAACCTCAGTTTCTAGGTCTTAAATCCATGTTTTCTCAACTCGAAATTTAGGGGTTTTGGTGTCAATTGAAGCACAGTTTCAGATCTGATAATTATGTCTTAAATCCATGTTTTAACCAAGGTTTGAAAAAACGAAAGGCGGAACGAGGCGTTTTCCCTGGAAGCGAGGCGAGGCGTAGCCTCGAGGCGGTCGAGGCGTAAGCCTCAGTTTATATAGAAAAATAATTATAAAATATACAATAAATATATGGGATATTTACCCAGCAGACCCTGAAATCTTTCGAAATTACCTCTACGACCTTTGAAACATCGTAATTCCTCCCACGACCCCGTAATCTTGCTAACCCTTACCCAATAAACCCTGTGGTTAACCCCCATCCATTTACCCGTTAAAACTAACCAGATTCCGTTAAATTCTTTTATCTTATGCCTATTTTATTTGTCGAATTTACCTTCACTGCCACTCCCTCTACACTCCTCCTTTTCCCCACCACCCAACACCCAACACCTCCTCCCTCCATGGCCCTCCTCCCCGACCTCCGCCTCCTCCTCCTCCTCGTTCCCCTCGACTCGCCATCTCCTTCCCCCCGACCTTCGAGCCGTCCTCTCCCTCGGCATCCCCTTTGCCCCAGGGTTCCCCGATTGGCGTTCCCCCTCCGCCCTCCCCCACCTCCTCCGCCTTTCCTTCCGATTGGGCTGTACCGCACCTTCTCTCTCGTGGTTGCTGTCTTACTTCTTTTGCCCTCATTTGCTTTTTAAGGTTCTCTCTCGTGGATGTTTCTCCTTGTCTTGTCATCAACGACGAAGGATGCAGCTTTAAAATACGAGCTTCTGTTGGCATGCTTTTTCTAGGTATTTCCTCCACCATTCAAGTGTGTATCCATCTATGATGCTCAGATGCAATTGTGATGAGTGCTACAGATCTAAGCAACTTGCTCCATGTACTTTGTCTTCAAGCACTCGATGCTGAGGGTCTGAATTTGCAGATGGTGTTTGTTTCCGTATGGACGATTTGTAACGATCCAGATTTATGAATCTCATTACGGCTTCTAAATTTGCTCCATCTATAGCAAATCACGAAACTCTCTCCAAGCTGTTTACAGGTTTCGGTACTCATAAATCCTTCTCGATCAGGTATTTACTTCCTCGGTTGGTGACCGATCTGATCTCTTGATGATCACAAATCTCAAGAAAATGCTTCAATCTCTGATAGTTACTCAATTGTCTGCCTCTTTTGTGCTCTAGATCTCCAATGCAAACTCCCGGTGAACAGGATCAACTGCATGCAGTTTGTGCACTCTAGGCACGGTTCGTATTACTCATGATTGCCTGGAAATGGTAAATTGATATGAATTCTAACCAGGAAGGCGCAGAAGGATGCGGGTGGATGAGTACCTGTGCTGGAGGTGAAATCCACCTCCGGGGTTGTTGCTTCGGCGGCGCGGCGATGCCGGAGGCTCACGCACGACGTAGCTGGGCTGCCCAGCTACGTCCTCCCCCACCTCCTCCGCCTCTCCGACCTCCTCCCCGACCTCCGCCTCTCCTTCTCGAAGCCCCCCACCTCCCTCCAGGATGTCGCCAACCTCCTCCCTTCCATGAACTTCCTCCAGCCCAGCCCCAGCTCAGGTCGAGCCGAAGTGCCACGCCCCCTCGCGCAAACCTCCTCCGGCCAGGAAAATGCCCTCGATGAGGGAGGAGAGATGGAAGAGGCTTTTGGTTGATTCTAGCCGTCCGATCACGGATTGGTTAGATTAACTCGTTTTTAACTCAATGAAGTTAACTCAAGATGTGTCAATTTAACGGCAGGGTTCGTGGGGTAAGACGGAGCAAGATTACGGGGTTGTGGGAGGAATTACGATGTTTCAAAGGTCGTAGAGGTAATTTCGAAAGATTTCAGGGTCTGCTGGGTAAATATCCCTAAATATATTTATTGATGAAATAATATAATCTGACAAACATATAGTATATAACAATGTAATATATGATGATATTATTAAGATAAGAACACTAAAAAAGGATATGTTAATGCCATAAACCTTTCTACTACTACACAATCAAAAGGAAATCATTGGCTATAACTATCATTAACTTTTTTTATCAAAAAGGGATTGGCTATAGTTATCACTAAAGATATCCAAGTTGTTGATATGAATCATACGATTTGAATCCTAATCGTATACTCTACTGAACCAGATGAAGAACAGTATGATGTTCCCCTTGTGCCACCATACCCTACCAGTACGGGGGTCTCGCTGCCCGGTCAGCGAGCCTGGGGGGGCTAGGGGGGGCCCAGGTTGGCCCCCCCCCCTTGTGGGGGTTGCAGGGGGCAGCGCCCCCGTCCAAATTTTTTTTCTTATATGTGTATTCGAATTCGTATACGCTTTCTTATATGTTTAAAGGTGTAATAGTAAGAGTTTACTGAAATAATTGGACATGTTGATGTTAAATATGAATATGAAAGAGGTCAAATTTAAGCATTCATCTTGCATAAATATATACTCAACAACAAAACCTTTATAAACATATGAAAATAGGAATAGGACAATTTTTTCTTTAAAAAAATACTTGAAAAAGCCATGCCGCCTCACCTTGCGCCTCGCCCCGCCTCAGCGCCTCGCCTCGCCTCGACCGCCTCAGGCATCTGAGGCGCACGCCTCTGCCAGGGGGTCTGAGGTGGTCGCCTCAGGGCGATTTCTCAACGCTCCGTTTCGCCTCGAGCGCCTTTGCGCCTCGAGGCGCGTTTTTTTGAACCATGGTTTTAACAACTCGAAATTTAGGGGTTTTGGTGTCAATTGAAGCTCAGTTTCAGATCTGATCAGTAGCTCTTAAATCCACGTTTTAACAAATCAAAAGTTAGGGGTTTTGATGTGAATTGAATCTCTATTTCAGTATTGATCAGTAGGTCTTAAATCCATGTTTTAACAAAACAAAAGTTAGGGGTTTTGGTGTCAATTATACCTCAGTTTCAGATCTGATGATTAGGTCTTAAATCCATGTTTTCTCAACTCGAAATTTAGCGATTTTGGTGTCAATTAAACCTCAGTTTCAGATCTGATGATTAGGTCTTAAATCCATGTTTTAACAACTCGAAATTTAGGGGTTTTGGTGTCAAATAAACCTTAGTTGCAGATCTGATAATTAGGTCTTAAATCCATGTTTTCTCAACTCGAAATTTGGGGTTTTTGTGTCAATTGAAGCTCAGTTTCAGATCTGATAATTATGTCTTAAATTCATGTTTTAACAACTCGAAATTTAGGGGTTTTGGTGTGAATTGAACCTCTATTTCTGAACTGATAATTAGCTCTTAAATCCATTTTTTAAATTTTAAGTTTTTAACAACCTCTACAAAACCCCAAATTTTAAAAATAATAAATATCGCATTCAACAAAATACATCACCACCCCTTCTATTAGAAACGATTAGCAAAAAAAACACACAAAAAACTAAAAGCAAAGTAGCCACTCTCCTAAATTTGATGGCATGTCTTTAATTTCTATAAATTAGACTTCATACTTCAAAAATAAAACTATACTCACTAATTAAGACAACAAAACCTCTACCAAAATTTGAAAATTAACTCACTAATGAAGAATTTAAGAGAGGCTAATAGAAATCATACCTCTAAAGCTTAGAACAAGAAGGCAAGGGTCTTGGAGGAAGAGGAATTGGAGCTCTAATTGTGTGTGGGTCGACATGGGCGATATGCCCATTAAATAGCCGAAACCCACCGACACAAAGATGCCATTTCGTGCAAGCCAAGTCATCTTGAAGCCAAGTGTCGAGCGATATATCGCTGACACTCGATATATCGACGATATATCGCCGACACCCGGTATTTCGGCATACAAGCTGATATCGATATCCCACCCCTGTCGATACCGATATATCGGCGATATATCACCGATATATCGCGATACGACCTTCCATGACCTGGATGCCATAACATGTCACATGTTATGCTTCCAAAGGCCGACCTACTGTGGCTTTTGCTTCTGTTCAGTCTGACCTGTTGTAGTTTCTGCTTTTGTTCAGCCTGGCATGCCATAGCACCAACTTTTGTTCAACCCCACCTACTATGACCAAGGCCACCTACTGCAAACCAACGCCACCTGCTATGCGTCAGTACACATGGGCTGGATCCATTGTAGTCACCTCCTACCAATGTCTTGAGGCTCAACTTGATGTGAGATGATGTCCCTTTCTTTCGATAAGGAGATTTTACCCTAGGAGAACTTATCCGAGATAAGTAATCACATCATGCTTATGTTATCCATTATGTATTTGTCTTCGGGAAACCGACCAAAGAAAAAGAAGGGCTAAACATTATTTATCAATCATTCCTTCTTTTTCCTTATCCCTCATCCTAACAGAGATATTTCAGAGTGGGTATTGTATTTATTGTTGTGAATATATATACTACACTTCTAGCATTAAAAAATTATATTACATTATGTTTCAAAGATTAAATAAAGAGAATTGAAAACCGAAATAATTATGTTAGGAATGTCATACCAAATAGTAACTTTGAAATGTTGATATTAACTTTCCAATTTACTCACATGAGTTTTGTAATAACAACTTAGGAAAATCCGTACGTGTTATAATAACGAATTAAAAGAAATGACTTGATTGCTTAACTCGGTAACAATCTTATGCTTTCTTGTTTAAATAAATCATGCTCGAGTTGACTCGTTAACGAGCTTGCAAGTCTACTCAAGCCCGACGAGCATGAACTCGAGCTAACTCTTTTAAGCTAGAACAAGCTCGAGCCTAAAAATGACCATTAACTTCTTGCTTGAATAAAGTCCAACTCAACTCAACAAGCTGGATAGACACCCCTAGTGTATTATGGAGCTAACATTAGACGATGAAAATAACACTAGAAATTAACCGTATGTAATACGGTATATCGTTACCGATGTTCGAATTTTTATGACATTTTATATTAATGTGAAAAAAGAGAGTTATAGTTAAGATATGTTTTAGATCTTAACTATAACTCTTTTTTAATTACAGCATTAATGCATCTGATTCCATCATAACCTCGAAGTTAAGCGTGCTTGGGGGAGAGTAATACTAGTTGGGTGACCTCATGGGAAGGTCTCGTGTTGCGCCTACTTAAAAAAGAACTCAGCTATGGCCGGCCCCAAGCCAGAGTAAATTGAGGAGGGTTGCGTGTTAGGTAGCGACAACCATCATAAGAGAGAAAAATTCTTAAATAGTGTTCTTTTTAAGAACACTTTTTAGGAATATGTCTCAAAACAATTCGGATCTTTTCAACATGGATTTGAGCAAACATTTAGATTTCCTTAGGCCGTTCCCTACTATCTAAGACTTGCATCGCCTGAATGTAATGAGAATTTGACAAGAGCCGCTACGTCATTATCCGGATGTAGTTCAAAATTTGCAAGGGTTCTCACATGAGGAACACATGCGAGTAAACAAGCTAGTTCTATTGCATTGTTGTCCGGATGCAGTCCAAAATTTGCAAGGGTTCTCGAATCTCGCATGATGGACGCATGCAGGTAAAGAAGTTAGTTCAAAAGAGGTTGCAAATGAAGTTGCAGATAGGTAGCTGGAATATTGGTATCTTGAATGGTAAATTGATGGAGATAGTCGGTGTGATGGAAAGAATGAAGATTCAGATACTGTCTCCAAAAGACAAAATAGGCTGGAGAGAAAACAAGGGAGATCGAGAAGTCAAGCTTTAAACTTTGGTATTCAAGCAAAGATAAGCGTAGAAATGGTGTTAGAGTGGTTGTTCATAAGGATTTGAAGGATTGTGTGGTTGAGGAGCAAAGATTCACGGATCGGATTATTTTATCAAAAGAGGTGATCAAAGAAGAAATTCTGAATATCATATCAGTTTATGCACCGTAAATTGGTTTAGATGAATGAATTAAACAAGTTTTTTGGGAGGATTTACATAAGATTATGCAAGGAATCCCTCAAAGAGAGATGATTTGCCTAGTTGGAGATCTTAATGGACATGTGGGAAATGATGCTTTAGGATATGCTAGTGTTCATGGAGGACATGGCTTCGGGGATAGAAATGAAGAGAGAAAAGTCACTCTGGATTTTGTAATAGGTTATGATCTTTTCATAGCAAACACTCTCTTTAAGAAGAGGAAGGAGCATTTAATTACTTATAAGAGTGGCTCGACTAGAACACAGATATATTACTTTGTGTTGAAGAGAAGAGATCGGTCGTGTTGCAAAGGTTACAAAGTAATCCATGGGAGAGTTTGACCACCCAACATTGCTTGTTAATCATGGACGTGCAAATAAAAGGGCTGGTAAAGAAAAGAAGGGTTTCCAAGATCATTAGAACTAGTTGTTGGAATCTTCAATTAAAGCAATCATGATTTAAGGAGAAGGTTTTAGAAGACTTATCTTGAGATTGTAACGGAAGTGCAAATGAAATGTGTGAGGCAGTAGCATCTTGTATCCAAAGGTAGCCGAAGAGATGCTAGACGAGTCTAAGGGAGGAGCTCCATGACAAAAGGAGGTTTGGTGGTGGAGTGGAGGGGTGCAAATTTCCAAAGTAAGTCGATCGAAAGAAGATTGAGGCAAGTTTCCAAAGTAAAAAAAACCAATTCGGATTCAAACCAGGACGCTCACCTATAGACGTCATCCACTTGTTGAGGAGAACAATGAAGATTTATAAAGCTAAAAGGAAGGACCTCTATATGATTTTTATTGATTTGGAGAAGGCTTATTATTCTGTCCCACGAGAGATATTGTGGAGAGTTTTGGAGAAGAAACAAGTACCTGTCCTATACATTAACCTCATAAAAATATGTATGATAGGGTTTCATCTTGTGTAAGAATACAATCTAGGAAGATTGACTATTTTGACATCAACATTGGTCTGTATCAAGGTTTTCAACTTTGAGTCCATTCCTTTTTACTTTGATTAGGGATGAGTTGACAAGTCACATTCAGGTTAAAATACCTTAGTGTATGTTATTCACTGACGATATTGTATTAATTGATGAGATTAAAGATGGAGTTAATGAGAAGCCTGAGTTTTGGAGACATGCATTGGAGACTAAAGGATTTGTATATGTTGGGAAAATTAGAAGAGATAACTTATTCCAGGAACCCACATCATTTCTGTACTCGCTTGCGCCATCGCCCTATACTCAGATTCAGAACTTGATTTGGCCATAAAAGTTTGTTTCTTGCTTTTCCAAGAAACAATAAAGCTACCAACAAATACTGCAAAGCACGAAGTGGACTTCATATCCTTAGGACATCCTGCATAATCAACGTCAGCACACGGAGATACAGAGAGAGTTGCTCCTTTCTTAAAAAGTAATCATGTACCTAGAAAAGATTTTAGATATCTCAATATCATGTATATCACATCCATATACACTTGCCGAGGTTGCTCCATAAAATGACTTACTCGACTCATTATAAAAGAGATATCCGATCTGGTAATAGTAACATACAAGAGCTTTCTCACCATCTCTCTATATCTCCTTATCCACTTCATATGTATCATCATCATATAATTTCATGTTAGGATCCATAGGAGTAGTAGATGGTCGACACTCAATCATGCTTGTCTCAACAAGCATGTCTGTAACATATTTTCTTTGGGTCCTTACAAGACCCTGTGCATTCCTAATAAATGCCAACCCTAGAAAATAAAATATCTTAGAATGCCCAGATCCTTGGTAACAAACTAACTTCCTAAAAGTTCTTTTGTCATCTTTATCCCCTGCATATCATCTCTTGTAACGAGAATATCATCAACATAGAGCATTATGGCAACAATACCTCTAGGTGTCCTCTGCACAAAAAGCGAATGGTCTTCATTAGACTTCTTGGACCCCTGTTTCTCAATCAAATCCGAGATCTTCTGAAAGCACGCCCGTGGACTTTGCTTAAGGCCATATATCGCCTGATGGTATCTACAAACCTGATGACACTCCCCATTAGCAGCAAATCCTCAAGGTTGCTGCATATAAACTTCTTCCTGTAGATCTCCATACAGAAATGCATTTTTAACATCCAACTGAAATAAAGGCCAATCACATACTACTGCTACTGAAAGTAGGGTATGTAGTGTAGCGTGAGTCACTAGAGAAAAAGTGTCCAAGTAGTCCATGCCGTAGGTCTGAGTGAAACCAAATGCCACCAGCCTTGCCTTGTAGCGATCAAGACTTCCATCTGCATGATTTTTAACGGTAAACACCCATTTGTAACTAACGACAGACGCCCTAGGAGGAGCAAACACCAAGTTCCATGTTCTACGAGACTGCAACGCAGCCATCTCTTCCTCATAGCCAAGCGCTAGCAACTATCCTTCAATGCTTTCTGATAATTTCGTAGAATTTCCACGACGGAAAGAGCCACTGCAAATCTCTGAAAGTCCCCCATGAGATAATGAAAAGAAACCTGAGAATCACGGGGTAAGAAGCACAAGACCGCTTCTGCTTGCGAACTGCAATATCATTTGTTGGCCATTCTCCTGCAAAAATTCATGTACAGATATATCTCCAGACCCATCATTAGATATCAGAACAACCTGAGGCATACTAGATGATGGGCAATGACTAGAAGAAGTAGTTCGGTAAGTATAAAACTTGGGTAATGGTGGAACAATAGACACATGCGACTGAGTAGGAGGAGATGGTGGAGGAGGTACTGGGACCACAGACACGGGACGAGGAGATGTCTGACTCGTAGGAGGAGGAGGCACACAAACCTTATCATCAGAATCTGACGAAGCCAATCTGTCTCCTGTAGGAGAGAAAAACATCGCAGACTCAAAATATGTGACATCGACACTGATATAGTATTTCTTGCACAAAGGATCATAACATCGATATCCCTTCTGGGTCGTAGAGCACTTAACAAACACACATTTGACAGCCCTAGGATAGTGTTTGTCAAGACCTAGAGCCAACTATTGTACGAATGCAACATAACCAAAGACACGAGAAGTAAGTGAGAATAACTCCTTATCAGGAAAAGCAATGGAGAAAGGAGTTTTCTCACCCAAAACATACGAAGGCATGTGATTCGCCAGGTAACACGACGTAAGGACAACATCACCCAAAACTGGGCACGACTCTGAATAAGAAATGTCCGAGTGATATTAAGTAAATGGTGATGCTTTCGCTCTGCAACACCATTTTGCTGAGAAGTGTAAAGACAAGTTGTTTGATGAATAATGCCACTTGATAAAAAGAAATGGGAGAGTACATGTATAAAATTCCAAAGCATTATCCGTTATCACAAATTTCACAGAAGAAGAGATTCTGCACTCATTGATAAAGATTTTGATCATATCCCCTACTTCAGATTTATTTTTCAATAAGAAAACCTATGACAAGCGAGAGTAATCATCAACTGCAACAAGATAAAACATGTGTCCCTGATGATCAGGATCACAACTCAAATCCCAAATGTTAACATGAAATAATTTAAAAGGGGAGCTACTGCTTCGACTCTGACGACTAGGGAAAGTCAACAGATGATGCTTCCCTAACTAACAAGCTTCGCACTGGAAGGAAGACCCTGGTGAGATTTGCATCAAGATATGACACATCTTCTGGAGAGGAGATGACCAAAACGTATATGCTAAGGGAGAGATTGGTCCTGATGAAATAGAGGACGCACCTGCATAGGGAGTTCAGATCAGCCGATAAAGACCATCCTACTCACGGTCACAGCCAATCACCTTGCCCATAAGAGTGTCCTGAAAAACAAGAGACGATGGGTCAAAGATAACTCGACAATGCAAATCCTTCGTAATCTGAATGATAAATAACAAATTCATAGAAAAATCAGGGGCATGTAACACGTTATGTAGACACATTGAAGGTGTCAAAGTAATCTCCCCATGTTCTGTGATTGGGAAATGAGTCCCATCGGCTATCACCACAGTTCTTCTTGGGAGAACCTGTCTGTATGCTGTAAGCTGACCTTTGTCTCCGCATAAATGATGCGTCACCCCAGAGTCTATAATCCACTTTATAATCTCAAAATCATAACAGAATGTAAAGGCATAAGTACTACCTGAGGTGCTAGCCATAGTAAAAGTATTGTCCGAGGGGGAAGCCGCGACATCGGAATGGCCTCTTGGAGATGATGATGAAGGAGGCATGATATCTCGCAAAGAGGGGTAGCCAACGGCTACAAAGGCCGACGACCTAGGAGGAGGAGATATTGAGGTAGGACTGCTAGGGTGGCAACGGGTGGTAGGGAAGTGGGGCCGCTAGGGTGGCAATAAGCGGTAGGGCGGCGAGGCCGCTAGGGCTGCAGTGGTGAACGCTGGAGCTAGTAAAGCAGGTCATGGGAAGGTCTGGGGTCGACAACGACCTTGGAAGGAGAGAGCGAGACGATGGCGAGAGGTGAAAGGGTTAGGGTTAGGGTTAGGGTAAGGAGCACCGGTCTAGGACTGTGGCTCTGATCTCATGTTGGGAAAAATAGAAGAGATAGTTTATTCCAGTAACCTTATGCTCTCTTATATAGAGGAGAGACCTATGGGTAAATTACATTAGATAGACGTAAAGAAACAAAATAACTGAAGAGTACATAGAACATGGAAATATCTCTACAATGTAAGTATGGTTAAGGCTGAATATATGGAGTGCATTTTGATGGAAACAATGGTGAAGGGATCGAGGTGAAGATCGGTGATGATAACATTTAGAAGAGAGATTCTTTTAGATATTTGGATCTATTTTGTAATATGATGGGGAAATTGATGGAGATGTTTACAAATAAAATTAATGCAGGTTGCGTAAAGTGGAGAAGAGCCTCTAGTGATCTTTGTGATAAGAATTTTTTTGAAAATAAAAGGAGAATTTACAAAGCAGCTATGAGACCTGCTATGTTCTATGGATCTGAATGTTGGCATGTGAACTATAGACATGTGCAGAGAATGGCAGTAGCAGAAATGAAAATGTTAAGGTGAATGTGTGGACACACACACGTCAAGATCGGATTCGGAATGATACCATCAAAAGGAAAATTGATGTAGCTCGGATCAAGGATAAGATACGAGAAAATCGTTTAAGGCGGTTTGGTCATTTGCAAAGGAGGTCAGCTGATGCACCGGTGAGGAGATGCAAGTTTTGGGATGTTGAGCCGGCTAAGAGAGGACGAGGAAGGTCCAAGAAGTGCTGGAATGAGACTATATGAAGGGATCTTAATTTTTTAGATCTAACCCCGAGAATGACCCAAGATAGTTATGAATGGAGACAAAAAATCCGTGTAGCTAACCCTACTTAATGTGGGAAAAGAGTTTGTTATTGGTGTGGATAGTTAAAATCTGTTTTACCCCTTTTTGCAGTCTCTGTCCACTTAACCTCTTCTTTCTCACTGGATATTTACTGCAGGAATTGTTCTTGACTCGGGGGATGGTGTCAGCCACACAGTACCCATCTATGAAGGATATGCACTTCCACATGCAATCCTTCGGCTCGACTTGGCAGGCCGTGATCTAACTGATGCGCTGATGAAGATTCTGACTGAACGTGGTTATTCTTTCACTACCACAGCTGAGCGAGAAATTGTGAGAGATATCAAGGAGAAGCTGGCATACATTGCTCTCGACTATGAGCAGGAGCTGGAGGCTGCCAAGACCAGCTCTGCCGTAGAGAAGAGCTACGAGTTGCCTGATGGACAGGTAATTACCATCGGTGCCGAGCGCTTCCGTTGTCCAGAAGTCCTTTTCCAGCCTGCAATGATCGGAATGGAAGCTGCTGGCATTCACGAGACGACATACAACTCCATCATGAAGTGTGATGTGGATATTAGGAAGGATCTGTATGGAAACATTGTTCTCAGTGGTGGAACTACTATGTTCCCGGGTATTGCGGATAGGATGAGCAAGGAAATCACAGCTTTGGCTCCTAGCAGCATGAAGATAAAGGTCGTCGCACCGCCGGAGAGGAAGTACAGTGTCTGGATTGGAGGCTCCATCTTGGCGTCTCTCAGCACTTTCCAACAGGTGGATCAACTTCTATACTTTCAATCCCTGCAGCAGTATATATTTCTGCTTACTGCAATTGTTTCTGGCATCAATTTTACTTACCTTGTTGTGATTGCAGATGTGGATTTCAAAGTCGGAGTACGACGAATCCGGTCCTTCCATTGTGCACAGGAAATGCTTCTGAGTACGATAAGAGAGATGAAGATTTGGTGTCAAGAGTAGAGCTACCATTACCATGCATCTATCTGATCAAAGTTGCCACATTTGTTACTTGTGTTGGTTTGTTTTGGGTAGTGATTAACCACCACTCTTCATGATCGGGTTTCTTGCCCAGAGAAATTCATGTCGCATTTTTTGTGTTTCTATTTTTGTTCTCGATAATGTTTTAATTGTGACCCTGCTAATTTTACTATTGGGTTTTCCTTGATGAGTTTTTTCAACTGATTCGGTGGCTTGATAATTAGAAATTTTGTTGTTGGACATAAAAATTTCATCTTTGCTTAACTTTCATCTCGATAATTAGAAATTCGACGGCAAGCTTTTTCCCAGGGGAATTTTGTAACGGCTTGAATTTTGTATTGCACAACCAACTTTCCTTTTTCTCTCAAATACCATTATCAAGGTATTTAAAAGGGAGAATCAATTGTATTAAAGGAGATTCAATAACAATAAATTTATCTTTATTGATAGCAATAGGTCTGTTTGGATAGAGGGTTAGGGAGGGTTAAACTGATCGGGGGTAACCCATTTTTGTGTTTCGGTGTTTGGATAGAGGGTTGAACTGGGAGTGTGTTAGAAGTGATTTTATTGTGATATGATTGTATTGAAGTTTGAAAAAATGAGTAGTTATTGTGATGTGATTGTATTGAAATTTGGAAAAGTGAGTAGAAGTTGATTAGTTTATAATTTTAAGATGATATGATGGTATAATATATTATTTTTTGATAGAATAGATGAAATAAAATTAATTTATTTAATATTTCAATAAAGAATAGATAATGGGTCCCACAAGAAAGAGAAAATGGGGGTTTTGGGGGGTAAACCCATCCCGAGGGGGGGGGGGGTAATCCCCCGTCCGAACGACAACTAAAAGTTCATCACCTCCCAATTCACACATTACTTCCTCATCCAAACACTTGTGCAAGGAGAGAGAAAAAAAGAGAGTTAGAGAGGTCTCACTGGGAGGATCGTTTTCATCGTGGGGGATGTTGGCGTTGAATCGGAGGAGAAGCCGACTCATGATTGAGGAGGGGTGCAATTATCGCAATGTAGAAAAGAAACCGTTGGATCAAGGTATGTGTAGGATGATGTATAAACAAAAATCAAGCTTGAGTTATAATCTATAGATGTATGTGTCGAACCCTTTAGAATTATCTTATGCAATGCCACATCACTACGGATTTATCTATATAAGCATTATTACCAGGATCGTTGGTGGCACTTTATGACGTTCCAAATTAAACCTACTAGAACTTTTGTGAGAGAATCAAATCAATAAATCATTCATATCCAAGGTCAAAGAAGTTGCTATTTATCTTTCTTTTAATGGACTAAAGGAAACCAACTTATGGTCCAAACTAATATTGTTCTTGAAATTATTAGATAATTTCGTGCAATTAGTTTGTAAGGAAAGTTTAACACTTGCATGATATTTTTGATTTTCCAAGGAGATTTATTCTATATAAGTTGTGCAATAATGAGATTAATCAGTATAAGTTAAACAATGTGCATAATGAAAAGAAGTGAGTAGTTGTTGATTTTAGGCACTCAAAGATGTTAACTTATTAGAGACTCGTGATGTTTCAAATGTAATGATACTTTTATATTTTTTCCAAGTTAATTAATCCAACTGTAGGCACTATACTTTTACAAAAAGTTTGTAGTCGAGATAACTTGCATGTTATTTGTATGATAAAAAATAATGGAATTTTCCTTCATGTGAGCAGCATAATAAAAGGGGCAAAATTGATAAGTAATTCAGGTGGGCACCACTTAAAGTTATCGTGTTTTCCTATCGGACATGTCTAAAAGGTTTAGTTTAATATCGTACTTTCTATAGTCATACAGCACACTGTACCATAATAACTAATAAGGCATAATTACAATATATATCTCACAATGACATTAATAAATATGGTACTCTTTATGAATATATTTATGTCCTCATTGGCATGTTTTATTATATTGTACATGACAATACCACAACATATCACATATAAGAATTTAGATAGCTATGTTATAATATATATATATATATATATATATATATAGGGAAAAATGTGTATGCCCCCTAGGGGGAGCTAACTTAGCTCCCCCGCCCCTTTTTGACATAATTTTTTTATTTTTTTTGAAATCTAAAACCGTGTAAATTCATTATTAAATCCCTATATTATGCTATTAAAATTTCGTGCGAAACAGAGACTCCTACGACCTTCATCCAAACATCCCAATGTCTTGAGGCTCAACTTGATGTGAGATGATGTCCCTTTCTTTCGATAAGGAGATTTTACCCTAGGAGAACTTATCCGAGATAAGTAATCACATCATGCTTATGTTATCCATTATGTATTTGTCTTCGGGAAACCGACCAAAGAAAAAGAAGGGCTAAACATTATTTATCAATCATTCCTTCTTTTTCCTTATCCCTCATCCTAACAGAGATATTTCAGAGTGGGTATTGTATTTATTGTTGTGAATATATATACTACACTTCTAGCATTAAAAAATTATATTACATTATGTTTCAAAGATTAAATAAAGAGAATTGAAAACCGAAATAATTATGTTAGGAATGTCATACCAAATAGTAACTTTGAAATGTTGATATTAACTTTCCAATTTACTCACATGAGTTTTGTAATAACAACTTAGGAAAATCCGTACGTGTTATAATAACGAATTAAAAGAAATGACTTGATTGCTTAACTCGGTAACAATCTTATGCTTTCTTGTTTAAATAAATCATGCTCGAGTTGACTCGTTAACGAGCTTGCAAGTCTACTCAAGCCCGACGAGCATGAACTCGAGCTAACTCTTTTAAGCTAGAACAAGCTCGAGCCTAAAAATGACCATTAACTTCTTGCTTGAATAAAGTCCAACTCAACTCAACAAGCTGGATAGACACCCCTAGTGTATTATGGAGCTAACATTAGACGATGAAAATAACACTAGAAAATTACCGTATGTAATACGGTATATCGTTACCGATGTTCGAATTTTTATGACATTTTATATTAATGTGAAAAAAGAGAGTTATAGTTAAGATATGTTTTAGATCTTAACTATAACTCTTTTTTAATTACAGCATTAATGCATCTGATTCCATCATAACCTCGAAGTTAAGCGTGCTTGGGGGAGAGTAATACTAGTTGGGTGACCTCATGGGAAGGTCTCGTGTTGCGCCTACTTAAAAAAGAACTCAGCTATGGCCGGCCCCAAGCCAGAGTAAATTGAGGAGGGTTGCGTGTTAGGTAGCGACAACCATCATAAGAGAGAAAAATTCTTAAATAGTGTTCTTTTTAAGAACACTTTTTAGGAATATGTCTCAAAACAATTCGGATCTTTTCAACATGGATTTGAGCAAACATTTAGATTTCCTTAGGCCGTTCCCTACTATCTAAGACTTGCATCGCCTGAATGTAATGAGAATTTGACAAGAGCCGCTACGTCATTATCCGGATGTAGTTCAAAATTTGCAAGGGTTCTCACATGAGGAACACATGCGAGTAAACAAGCTAGTTCTATTGCATTGTTGTCCGGATGCAGTCCAAAATTTGCAAGGGTTCTCGAATCTCGCATGATGGACGCATGCAGGTAAAGAAGTTAGTTCAAAAGAGGTTGCAAATGAAGTTGCAGATAGGTAGCTGGAATATTGGTATCTTGAATGGTAAATTGATGGAGATAGTCGGTGTGATGGAAAGAATGAAGATTCAGATACTGTCTCCAAAAGACAAAATAGGCTGGAGAGAAAACAAGGGAGATCGAGAAGTCAAGCTTTAAACTTTGGTATTCAAGCAAAGATAAGCGTAGAAATGGTGTTAGAGTGGTTGTTCATAAGGATTTGAAGGATTGTGTGGTTGAGGAGCAAAGATTCACGGATCGGATTATTTTATCAAAAGAGGTGATCAAAGAAGAAATTCTGAATATCATATCAGTTTATGCACCGTAAATTGGTTTAGATGAATGAATTAAACAAGTTTTTTGGGAGGATTTACATAAGATTATGCAAGGAATCCCTCAAAGAGAGATGATTTGCCTAGTTGGAGATCTTAATGGACATGTGGGAAATGATGCTTTAGGATATGCTAGTGTTCATGGAGGACATGGCTTCGGGGATAGAAATGAAGAGAGAAAAGTCACTCTGGATTTTGTAATAGGTTATGATCTTTTCATAGCAAACACTCTCTTTAAGAAGAGGAAGGAGCATTTAATTACTTATAAGAGTGGCTCGACTAGAACACAGATATATTACTTTGTGTTGAAGAGAAGAGATCGGTCGTGTTGCAAAGGTTACAAAGTAATCCATGGGAGAGTTTGACCACCCAACATTGCTTGTTAATCATGGACGTGCAAATAAAAGGGCTGGTAAAGAAAAGAAGGGTTTCCAAGATCATTAGAACTAGTTGTTGGAATCTTCAATTAAAGCAATCATGATTTAAGGAGAAGGTTTTAGAAGACTTATCTTGAGATTGTAACGGAAGTGCAAATGAAATGTGTGAGGCAGTAGCATCTTGTATCCAAAGGTAGCCGAAGAGATGCTAGACGAGTCTAAGGGAGGAGCTCCATGACAAAAGGAGGTTTGGTGGTGGAGTGGAGGGGTGCAAATTTCCAAAGTAAGTCGATCGAAAGAAGATTGAGGCAAGTTTCCAAAGTAAAAAAAACCAATTCGGATTCAAACCAGGACGCTCACCTATAGACGTCATCCACTTGTTGAGGAGAACAATGAAGATTTATAAAGCTAAAAGGAAGGACCTCTATATGATTTTTATTGATTTGGAGAAGGCTTATTATTCTGTCCCACGAGAGATATTGTGGAGAGTTTTGGAGAAGAAACAAGTACCTGTCCTATACATTAACCTCATAAAAATATGTATGATAGGGTTTCATCTTGTGTAAGAATACAATCTAGGAAGATTGACTATTTTGACATCAACATTGGTCTGTATCAAGGTTTTCAACTTTGAGTCCATTCCTTTTTACTTTGATTAGGGATGAGTTGACAAGTCACATTCAGGTTAAAATACCTTAGTGTATGTTATTCACTGACGATATTGTATTAATTGATGAGATTAAAGATGGAGTTAATGAGAAGCCTGAGTTTTGGAGACATGCATTGGAGACTAAAGGATTTGTATATGTTGGGAAAATTAGAAGAGATAACTTATTCCAGGAACCCACATCATTTCTGTACTCGCTTGCGCCATCGCCCTATACTCAGATTCAGAACTTGATTTGGCCATAAAAGTTTGTTTCTTGCTTTTCCAAGAAACAATAAAGCTACCAACAAATACTGCAAAGCACGAAGTGGACTTCATATCCTTAGGACATCCTGCATAATCAACGTCAGCACACGGAGATACAGAGAGAGTTGCTCCTTTCTTAAAAAGTAATCATGTACCTAGAAAAGATTTTAGATATCTCAATATCATGTATATCACATCCATATACACTTGCCGAGGTTGCTCCATAAAATGACTTACTCGACTCATTATAAAAGAGATATCCGATCTGGTAATAGTAACATACAAGAGCTTTCTCACCATCTCTCTATATCTCCTTATCCACTTCATATGTATCATCATCATATAATTTCATGTTAGGATCCATAGGAGTAGTAGATGGTCGACACTCAATCATGCTTGTCTCAACAAGCATGTCTGTAACATATTTTCTTTGGGTCCTTACAAGACCCTGTGCATTCCTAATAAATGCCAACCCTAGAAAATAAAATATCTTAGAATGCCCAGATCCTTGGTAACAAACTAACTTCCTAAAAGTTCTTTTGTCATCTTTATCCCCTGCATATCATCTCTTGTAACGAGAATATCATCAACATAGAGCATTATGGCAACAATACCTCTAGGTGTCCTCTGCACAAAAAGCGAATGGTCTTCATTAGACTTCTTGGACCCCTGTTTCTCAATCAAATCCGAGATCTTCTGAAAGCACGCCCGTGGACTTTGCTTAAGGCCATATATCGCCTGATGGTATCTACAAACCTGATGACACTCCCCATTAGCAGCAAATCCTCAAGGTTGCTGCATATAAACTTCTTCCTGTAGATCTCCATACAGAAATGCATTTTTAACATCCAACTGAAATAAAGGCCAATCACATACTACTGCTACTGAAAGTAGGGTATGTAGTGTAGCGTGAGTCACTAGAGAAAAAGTGTCCAAGTAGTCCATGCCGTAGGTCTGAGTGAAACCAAATGCCACCAGCCTTGCCTTGTAGCGATCAAGACTTCCATCTGCATGATTTTTAACGGTAAACACCCATTTGTAACTAACGACAGACGCCCTAGGAGGAGCAAACACCAAGTTCCATGTTCTACGAGACTGCAACGCAGCCATCTCTTCCTCATAGCCAAGCGCTAGCAACTATCCTTCAATGCTTTCTGATAATTTCGTAGAATTTCCACGACGGAAAGAGCCACTGCAAATCTCTGAAAGTCCCCCATGAGATAATGAAAAGAAACCTGAGAATCACGGGGTAAGAAGCACAAGACCGCTTCTGCTTGCGAACTGCAATATCATTTGTTGGCCATTCTCCTGCAAAAATTCATGTACAGATATATCTCCAGACCCATCATTAGATATCAGAACAACCTGAGGCATACTAGATGATGGGCAATGACTAGAAGAAGTAGTTCGGTAAGTATAAAACTTGGGTAATGGTGGAACAATAGACACATGCGACTGAGTAGGAGGAGATGGTGGAGGAGGTACTGGGACCACAGACACGGGACGAGGAGATGTCTGACTCGTAGGAGGAGGAGGCACACAAACCTTATCATCAGAATCTGACGAAGCCAATCTGTCTCCTGTAGGAGAGAAAAACATCGCAGACTCAAAATATGTGACATCGACACTGATATAGTATTTCTTGCACAAAGGATCATAACATCGATATCCCTTCTGGGTCGTAGAGCACTTAACAAACACACATTTGACAGCCCTAGGATAGTGTTTGTCAAGACCTAGAGCCAACTATTGTACGAATGCAACATAACCAAAGACACGAGAAGTAAGTGAGAATAACTCCTTATCAGGAAAAGCAATGGAGAAAGGAGTTTTCTCACCCAAAACATACGAAGGCATGTGATTCGCCAGGTAACACGACGTAAGGACAACATCACCCAAAACTGGGCACGACTCTGAATAAGAAATGTCCGAGTGATATTAAGTAAATGGTGATGCTTTCGCTCTGCAACACCATTTTGCTGAGAAGTGTAAAGACAAGTTGTTTGATGAATAATGCCACTTGATAAAAAGAAATGGGAGAGTACATGTATAAAATTCCAAAGCATTATCCGTTATCACAAATTTCACAGAAGAAGAGATTCTGCACTCATTGATAAAGATTTTGATCATATCCCCTACTTCAGATTTATTTTTCAATAAGAAAACCTATGACAAGCGAGAGTAATCATCAACTGCAACAAGATAAAACATGTGTCCCTGATGATCAGGATCACAACTCAAATCCCAAATGTTAACATGAAATAATTTAAAAGGGGAGCTACTGCTTCGACTCTGACGACTAGGGAAAGTCAACAGATGATGCTTCCCTAACTAACAAGCTTCGCACTGGAAGGAAGACCCTGGTGAGATTTGCATCAAGATATGACACATCTTCTGGAGAGGAGATGACCAAAACGTATATGCTAAGGGAGAGATTGGTCCTGATGAAATAGAGGACGCACCTGCATAGGGAGTTCAGATCAGCCGATAAAGACCATCCTACTCACGGTCACAGCCAATCACCTTGCCCATAAGAGTGTCCTGAAAAACAAGAGACGATGGGTCAAAGATAACTCGACAATGCAAATCCTTCGTAATCTGAATGATAAATAACAAATTCATAGAAAAATCAGGGGCATGTAACACGTTATGTAGACACATTGAAGGTGTCAAAGTAATCTCCCCATGTTCTGTGATTGGGAAATGAGTCCCATCGGCTATCACCACAGTTCTTCTTGGGAGAACCTGTCTGTATGCTGTAAGCTGACCTTTGTCTCCGCATAAATGATGCGTCACCCCAGAGTCTATAATCCACTTTATAATCTCAAAATCATAACAGAATGTAAAGGCATAAGTACTACCTGAGGTGCTAGCCATAGTAAAAGTATTGTCCGAGGGGGAAGCCGCGACATCGGAATGGCCTCTTGGAGATGATGATGAAGGAGGCATGATATCTCGCAAAGAGGGGTAGCCAACGGCTACAAAGGCCGACGACCTAGGAGGAGGAGATATTGAGGTAGGACTGCTAGGGTGGCAACGGGTGGTAGGGAAGTGGGGCCGCTAGGGTGGCAATAAGCGGTAGGGCGGCGAGGCCGCTAGGGCTGCAGTGGTGAACGCTGGAGCTAGTAAAGCAGGTCATGGGAAGGTCTGGGGTCGACAACGACCTTGGAAGGAGAGAGCGAGACGATGGCGAGAGGTGAAAGGGTTAGGGTTAGGGTTAGGGTAAGGAGCACCGGTCTAGGACTGTGGCTCTGATCTCATGTTGGGAAAAATAGAAGAGATAGTTTATTCCAGTAACCTTATGCTCTCTTATATAGAGGAGAGACCTATGGGTAAATTACATTAGATAGACGTAAAGAAACAAAATAACTGAAGAGTACATAGAACATGGAAATATCTCTACAATGTAAGTATGGTTAAGGCTGAATATATGGAGTGCATTTTGATGGAAACAATGGTGAAGGGATCGAGGTGAAGATCGGTGATGATAACATTTAGAAGAGAGATTCTTTTAGATATTTGGATCTATTTTGTAATATGATGGGGAAATTGATGGAGATGTTTACAAATAAAATTAATGCAGGTTGCGTAAAGTGGAGAAGAGCCTCTAGTGATCTTTGTGATAAGAATTTTTTTGAAAATAAAAGGAGAATTTACAAAGCAGCTATGAGACCTGCTATGTTCTATGGATCTGAATGTTGGCATGTGAACTATAGACATGTGCAGAGAATGGCAGTAGCAGAAATGAAAATGTTAAGGTGAATGTGTGGACACACACACGTCAAGATCGGATTCGGAATGATACCATCAAAAGGAAAATTGATGTAGCTCGGATCAAGGATAAGATACGAGAAAATCGTTTAAGGCGGTTTGGTCATTTGCAAAGGAGGTCAGCTGATGCACCGGTGAGGAGATGCAAGTTTTGGGATGTTGAGCCGGCTAAGAGAGGACGAGGAAGGTCCAAGAAGTGCTGGAATGAGACTATATGAAGGGATCTTAATTTTTTAGATCTAACCCCGAGAATGACCCAAGATAGTTATGAATGGAGACAAAAAATCCGTGTAGCTAACCCTACTTAATGTGGGAAAAGAGTTTGTTATTGGTGTGGATAGTTAAAATCTGTTTTACCCCTTTTTGCAGTCTCTGTCCACTTAACCTCTTCTTTCTCACTGGATATTTACTGCAGGAATTGTTCTTGACTCGGGGGATGGTGTCAGCCACACAGTACCCATCTATGAAGGATATGCACTTCCACATGCAATCCTTCGGCTCGACTTGGCAGGCCGTGATCTAACTGATGCGCTGATGAAGATTCTGACTGAACGTGGTTATTCTTTCACTACCACAGCTGAGCGAGAAATTGTGAGAGATATCAAGGAGAAGCTGGCATACATTGCTCTCGACTATGAGCAGGAGCTGGAGGCTGCCAAGACCAGCTCTGCCGTAGAGAAGAGCTACGAGTTGCCTGATGGACAGGTAATTACCATCGGTGCCGAGCGCTTCCGTTGTCCAGAAGTCCTTTTCCAGCCTGCAATGATCGGAATGGAAGCTGCTGGCATTCACGAGACGACATACAACTCCATCATGAAGTGTGATGTGGATATTAGGAAGGATCTGTATGGAAACATTGTTCTCAGTGGTGGAACTACTATGTTCCCGGGTATTGCGGATAGGATGAGCAAGGAAATCACAGCTTTGGCTCCTAGCAGCATGAAGATAAAGGTCGTCGCACCGCCGGAGAGGAAGTACAGTGTCTGGATTGGAGGCTCCATCTTGGCGTCTCTCAGCACTTTCCAACAGGTGGATCAACTTCTATACTTTCAATCCCTGCAGCAGTATATATTTCTGCTTACTGCAATTGTTTCTGGCATCAATTTTACTTACCTTGTTGTGATTGCAGATGTGGATTTCAAAGTCGGAGTACGACGAATCCGGTCCTTCCATTGTGCACAGGAAATGCTTCTGAGTACGATAAGAGAGATGAAGATTTGGTGTCAAGAGTAGAGCTACCATTACCATGCATCTATCTGATCAAAGTTGCCACATTTGTTACTTGTGTTGGTTTGTTTTGGGTAGTGATTAACCACCACTCTTCATGATCGGGTTTCTTGCCCAGAGAAATTCATGTCGCATTTTTTGTGTTTCTATTTTTGTTCTCGATAATGTTTTAATTGTGACCCTGCTAATTTTACTATTGGGTTTTCCTTGATGAGTTTTTTCAACTGATTCGGTGGCTTGATAATTAGAAATTTTGTTGTTGGACATAAAAATTTCATCTTTGCTTAACTTTCATCTCGATAATTAGAAATTCGACGGCAAGCTTTTTCCCAGGGGAATTTTGTAACGGCTTGAATTTTGTATTGCACAACCAACTTTCCTTTTTCTCTCAAATACCATTATCAAGGTATTTAAAAGGGAGAATCAATTGTATTAAAGGAGATTCAATAACAATAAATTTATCTTTATTGATAGCAATAGGTCTGTTTGGATAGAGGGTTAGGGAGGGTTAAACTGATCGGGGGTAACCCATTTTTGTGTTTCGGTGTTTGGATAGAGGGTTGAACTGGGAGTGTGTTAGAAGTGATTTTATTGTGATATGATTGTATTGAAGTTTGAAAAAATGAGTAGTTATTGTGATGTGATTGTATTGAAATTTGGAAAAGTGAGTAGAAGTTGATTAGTTTATAATTTTAAGATGATATGATGGTATAATATATTATTTTTTGATAGAATAGATGAAATAAAATTAATTTATTTAATATTTCAATAAAGAATAGATAATGGGTCCCACAAGAAAGAGAAAATGGGGGTTTTGGGGGGTAAACCCATCCCGAGGGGGGGGGGGGGTAATCCCCCGTCCGAACGACAACTAAAAGTTCATCACCTCCCAATTCACACATTACTTCCTCATCCAAACACTTGTGCAAGGAGAGAGAAAAAAAGAGAGTTAGAGAGGTCTCACTGGGAGGATCGTTTTCATCGTGGGGGATGTTGGCGTTGAATCGGAGGAGAAGCCGACTCATGATTGAGGAGGGGTGCAATTATCGCAATGTAGAAAAGAAACCGTTGGATCAAGGTATGTGTAGGATGATGTATAAACAAAAATCAAGCTTGAGTTATAATCTATAGATGTATGTGTCGAACCCTTTAGAATTATCTTATGCAATGCCACATCACTACGGATTTATCTATATAAGCATTATTACCAGGATCGTTGGTGGCACTTTATGACGTTCCAAATTAAACCTACTAGAACTTTTGTGAGAGAATCAAATCAATAAATCATTCATATCCAAGGTCAAAGAAGTTGCTATTTATCTTTCTTTTAATGGACTAAAGGAAACCAACTTATGGTCCAAACTAATATTGTTCTTGAAATTATTAGATAATTTCGTGCAATTAGTTTGTAAGGAAAGTTTAACACTTGCATGATATTTTTGATTTTCCAAGGAGATTTATTCTATATAAGTTGTGCAATAATGAGATTAATCAGTATAAGTTAAACAATGTGCATAATGAAAAGAAGTGAGTAGTTGTTGATTTTAGGCACTCAAAGATGTTAACTTATTAGAGACTCGTGATGTTTCAAATGTAATGATACTTTTATATTTTTTCCAAGTTAATTAATCCAACTGTAGGCACTATACTTTTACAAAAAGTTTGTAGTCGAGATAACTTGCATGTTATTTGTATGATAAAAAATAATGGAATTTTCCTTCATGTGAGCAGCATAATAAAAGGGGCAAAATTGATAAGTAATTCAGGTGGGCACCACTTAAAGTTATCGTGTTTTCCTATCGGACATGTCTAAAAGGTTTAGTTTAATATCGTACTTTCTATAGTCATACAGCACACTGTACCATAATAACTAATAAGGCATAATTACAATATATATCTCACAATGACATTAATAAATATGGTACTCTTTATGAATATATTTATGTCCTCATTGGCATGTTTTATTATATTGTACATGACAATACCACAACATATCACATATAAGAATTTAGATAGCTATGTTATAATATATATATATATATATATATATATATATAGGGAAAAATGTGTATGCCCCCTAGGGGGAGCTAACTTAGCTCCCCCGCCCCTTTTTGACATAATTTTTTTATTTTTTTTGAAATCTAAAACCGTGTAAATTCATTATTAAATCCCTATATTATGCTATTAAAATTTCGTGCGAAACAGAGACTCCTACGACCTTCATCCAAACAGGGTCGATTTAAAAAATCCTGTTACCGTTAAAAAATGACCGTCTGGATGAAGGCCGTAGGAGTCTCTGTTTCGCACGAAATTTTAATAGCATAATATAGGGATATAGTGATGAATATTCATGGAAGAAATTTTCAAAAAAAAAAATAAAAAAATGGTGAAAATGGGGCGGGGGGAGCCAAGTTAGCTCCCCCTAGGGGGCAGCCCCATTTATCCCATATATACATATATATATATATATATATATATAGAGAGAGAGAGAGAGAGAGAGAGAGAGAGAGGAAAGGGACCCTGCTCATGGGAGCAGGCAACTTCTCTGCTGCATTCATCCCATCCGTCCACTTGAAAGTTGTTGTGCCGTTGGATGAACAGGAAAAAATGCCATCCACCAGGGGGTCGATCCCAACATGCTCCCCTCTTCCGGCACGACAATCCCTCCTCCCCGCGCCGTGCCCTACACACTCCTTGCGCGCCCTCCTCCTGTGCTCCGTCCCCTATCTCCCTTGCACGCCTCTTCATCCAGTGGCTCCCTCCTTCACCATCCACTTGTTCTCCTCATTCTCTCTCTTTGTGCTCTTCCAGCAACATACGAGAAACCGATTCACCTGCTTCATCAGGTCTTTCTCCCCGCCTGTTGGGCGCAAGTTTTATGCAGTGAAGCCCTTTTTCCAAATCGTAATCTAAGCACACTGACTGAAATATAATTTTTACATATTTTCTATTATGGGTTTGGAACTCGTCCCCTCTAAGTGCACTTCTCTAGTTGTGCACAAGCAACCGAGTCACCGGCTTCCAAATGTATTAGAATCTAATTTAAAATGTATTCAATTACCTCTCTTCATATTTGATCAATTTTAATCTTCAAATAGTTAAAATCAGTCTGATTAGTTTCGTTTGAAAAACAAATTATGTGAACTTGTGGTAAAGAAATATGGTTCATTGATTCAATTTGGGTATAACATCCAAAATACTTCATGTGGATAGATTTTATGCAAAATAACACAAGTCAGACTGGGAGGCTGGGAGACGTGGATGATTCCAACCATGACAGTTCATGGATATTGTCACTTTATAAAATAAGAAATTTCCCACTCGGTTCAAATTGGATTAATATGACTTCACTTTTAGCATATTGATTTCTTAATCCTATTTTCACAGTTCTATATTCAGTTGAATATACATTAAAACTATTTGGTAATCTATCAACTTACTGCATATTTGTTTTATTCAGATATTATAATGCAACTAGAGATTTGTGATTCTAGATTTTTTCTTTGAATATCGAGACAGCACGTGCAGGCATGCACAAGGCGATCCCATAATGGTTAAGTAATTTTCCAGTGATATCCTCGTCAGGACTGTGTCTCCTCTTCTACATTCTTGTCAACAGCTCAAATAGGTGAATTACACTTTGGAATCACTAGGCACCTTTGTACTATGATTGAACTTCCTCCGGAGCTCCTTAAAGAAGTCCTGAAGTTGAGATAAGATGGTTTTGGCACCAATTCTTTATGTTATAAGCAATAAAGTCTGAATATAATCCAAAGATAGTGAAAGAAGCCAGGATGGTATCCACCAGACGATATGATCACTTGGTAGTTTAGATGGTTTGATTCTAATGTAAATGAAATATTCCTTGTTGCAATTTGGTAACTTGTTGGTCATGTATGTCATGTGAATACTTATAGCAACACATTAGTGAACATATTTGTCATGTACTTTGAATGGATTTGGGAACTACACTTACAATCCCATAATTTCTCTCCGTTGTGCCAAGACATTCATGTTATACAACTTGGAGATGTCTGATGCATGTTGTATGGCTTCTATGATGCAACTTGCATCTTAAGGTGTACAAGTCCTCATGTTCCTCTTGTAGTCACAAATCTTTTGGTGTGGCCCAACATTTTCGGAGAACAAATTTATGAAAGTGTACAAAGTCTGTATACATGATTTCTAAGCAAATAACATCAAATCCCCATTTTATAAAAAATGCATCAGTTACAAGTTACATGCAATGAGATATGCTCCTTATTTTCTCTAACTTGCAATAAATTGAAGGTCTGTTGGGATCATTGTGGCATGAAGTTTTTCAATTAGGATGGAGTGCTGGTTAAAAACTGGAGAATGAATCATAGTTTTGTTATAATATCCTAAATTGGATTTTTTATTTTTAATCACGTCTAATTATGATAATCCGATTGAGTTATATTTGAACATAAAGTATACATAAGCATCCAATTATGCATTGATTCACAAAGAAAGTGGACATTGTTCCACAAACAGTCTTCAGCAACTCCACAATGAGATCTCTTCACCTTATCACAGGCTCTATGATCCACCAACAATCTGATTCAAAGAAACCAATCCAACTTACTTGAAAATTACAACAAAGTATAATTCACTTTATATTCCTTTTTACCCATGTCCATGACATTTCTATCCAAACAAAAACAATCCCAAATTTCAATGTTGTATCACTATAGAAAGAAGATGCAGTGAAGGCTAACCAATCACTGAAAACCTTTGGACATTTCCTAATATAGATGGTGTACTTAGAACTCTTTTATTTATTTTTCACCAATCTAATCAATCCACTCCAAATACCCACGAAATTCTCAACGACAATAGACTCTCTCCTTCAACATCTCCAAATCCAACAAATCACATGCCATCAAAAGAGTTCCCTACTGCAACAATTTATGCGAGCTACATTCAACATGTCATACTAACATTTAGGTAGTCAATTCTGTTTCTCACTATCATGGTGAACTTTAAGGTCAACAGATTTCCAAATGCTTCTTAGGCCTTGGAATAGAGAAAATATCGGTTACAGGATGTTAGCAACCAGAAGCATCACTGCCAATTCCTTCGCCATGTGTTTTGATGATGACATGTAGGGAAGAATCAATTCTCGCACGCTGATAAAGGAGCGCACATAGCGGGGAGGAGGAGAACGCACACAGAAGAGGGAGGGTGCTGCTGGAGGAGGAGGCGTGCGAGGGAGACAGGGGATATATGGAGGAGGAGGCGGGGTCATGTTGGACATGTGAGCCCACGGCGAGCCATTATGCAATAAATGTTATTGCAAATATCATTCCCTGATCTGAAATGAAGAATAAATAATTTGCATAATAGGTCCCTCA
>JAZKJV010001231.1:0-62500 GCA_037367405.1 Ottelia alismoides
ATCGTGAATCTCGATCAGAAACTACTTCCTTCGGGATACCATGGAGGCGAATCACATGTGTAATATATAACTCAGCCAGCTGGTCTGGAGTGAAAGATAAGCTTATCGGAATGAAGTGTGCTACCTTTGTCAGACGATCTATTATAACCCAGATACTATCTTTACTACCAGTCGTCTGAGGTAAGCCGGTAACGAAATCCATGGAAATGCTTTCCCATTTCCATTCAGGTATAGGGAGGGGTTGCAATAATCCCGGTGGCTTTTGGTGTGAAGCCTTTACCTGCTGGCAAGTGAAACATGAATTCATAAACTCAGCAACATCTTTCTTCATTCCTGGCCACCAAAAGTATGAATGAAGATCCTTATACATCTTCGTAATTCCTGGATGAATAGATAATCTAGAACAATGATCTTCTCGTAAGATGTCTTTCCTTAGTTCAAGTGTGTTTGGTACACAAACTCTGTGATGATTATACAGTAAACCATCTTGTATCTGGAATCCCTCTATCTCATTCTTCTCAAGTTGTTACTTTAAGTCTTTGAGGACTGGATCATCCTCCTGTCCTTTCTTTATTTTATCCCATATTTCTGGTTTGTATCGATGAGGAATAGTTATAGTATCAGCACTACTATCAAATGGTTTCCATTCACTTAACGTTGATAGTAAACCCCAGAAGTGGATAACACTCACTAACCCGAGTGAATAAGTTCTTCTGCTAAGGGCATCTGCTACGACGTTCCCCTTACTAGGGTGGTAGGAGATAGTGCAATCATAGTCTTTCAGCAACTCTAGCCACCGTCTTTGTCTCATATTGAGTTCCTTCTGATCAAATAGATATTTGAAGCTTTTATGATCGGTGAAGATTTCAAAAGTAATACCATACAGGTAGTGCCTCCAAATCTTTAAAGCGAACACTACGGCAGCTAATTCAAGGTCATGTGTTGGGTAGTTCTTCTCATGTGTCCTGAGCTGTCGTGATGCATACGCAACTACCTTACCATGTTGCATAAGAACCGCCCCAAGTCCTTCTTTTGACGCGTCAGTGTACACTGTAAACCCTTCACTCCCGGAGGGTAGAGTAAGGATTGGTGCAGATGTTAGGCATTCTTTCAGTGTCTGAAAACTAGCTTCACATGTATCAGACCATAAGAATGGGACCTCCTTTTGAGTTAGTCTAGTCATTGGCAATGCTATCCGTGAAAAGTCCTTCACGAATCTTCTATAATATCCAGCTAAACCCAGAAAATATCGTATTTCTGTGACAGTCTTCGGGCGTTCCCAACTCATCACCGCACTAACCTTTGTAGGATCAACTGATATACCTTCCCCAGAAATAACATGGCCTAAGAAAGATACTTCAGATAGCCAAAAGTCACATTTGCTATATTTAGCATACAGTTTGTTCTTCCTTAGAGTTTCAAGTGCCTTCCTGAGATGATGTTCATGCAGATACTTATCCTTTGAGTAAATAAGCACATCATCAATAAAGACTACTACAAAGTGATCTAAGAACTCCTTGAATACTCTATTCATGAGATCCATGAAGGTTGCTGGGGCATTTGTTAGTCCAAAGGCATGACTAAGAATTCATAATGCCCGTATCTAGTTCGAAAAGCTGTCTTGGGAATATCTGTATCTTTAATTTTCAACTGATGGTATCCAGATCTTAAATCAATCTTGGAATACATAGTTGAACCCTGTAACTGATCAAAGAGATCATCTATTCTTGGCAGTGGATACTTATTCTTTATTGTCCTCTTGTTTAGTTGTCTATAGTCAATGCACAACCGCATCGAGCCATCCTTTTTCCTAACAAATAAGACAGGTGCACCCCATGGTGAAGTACTAGGACGAATGAATCCTTTATCTAACAGTTCTTGCAATTGTACCTTTAACTCTCGTAACTCAGCTGGTGCCATCCTATACGGAGGGATAGAGATAGGCTGAGTATCAGGTATGAGAGAGATTTCAAATTCAATCTCTCGCTCAGGTGGTAATCCGGGTAGTTCCTCTGGAAATACATCAGTAAACTCGCACACTATAGGCACATCTTCTATCATTCTTTCTGACCCTGATGTAGTGGATACATAAGCTAAATAACCTTGGCACCCTTGCTCTAACAACTGTTGTGCCTTCAATGTAGAGATATATTTGATATTATCATTGGATGTCTTTCCAATGAACTGGAACTCTATCGAGTTAGGAAGGTGGAATGTTACTGTCTTCTGGAAACAGTCAAGACATGCATGATGCCTTTCTAACCAATCCATTCCTAGTATAAGATCAAAATAATTCAATTCGATAAGTAGCCGATAAGCATGTGACTGATGTCCTGCAATTTGTCACACACAGTTGTCTAAGATCTTCTTGAATTATAATTGACCTCCTGGTTTCTTACAATAGGAATCAAACATTCTTCTTCTTCTTGTTTGTTTTGGCGTGCCTACGAAGTGCCTCATCCATTACTCCTCCAAATGGAATAGGAGCAACCAAATTCTATGGACCGATGGGATCTAGAGTCTTTCTTATGAGGATGAATAGAACTCTTAACTCAATCATCCGCGGGTCTGGAAGACTTTGATCTCTAATAGTGGCACTGAGTCCTCACTCTAATGCTTATTACCTTTGCCCCATGTCTTGGAGCATTGCCATCATAGCCGCTAATTGTCTAGACACGTTTTGGTCTGCCATGATCCTGGGATGAGTCAAGGTCAAAGGTCAGTTCCTATATGTTTTAACATGATGTACATAGGGGACAATGACTTGTGAATGGTACTACAGTCAGTTATTAAGATTAAAGGATCTTAATACAACCTTAGTTTTCTGAACACCGCTCATAGTTGATAATTACTAAATAAATTACTGGAGTAACCGAGCTCTGATACCAATCTGTCACGACCCCGTTTCCTGGGCCGTCGGATCCTCCCATATCCGGATCTGGTTACTCAGCAATAATTTATTCAGCAATCACAACTAACATTCAGAAATATACTGCAAATAAAAATACTCGGAAGAAAGTATTTCAACACTTTTCCATTCACAAAATAAAGTTCAGATGATACACTGTACCACTATAACCATTTACATGTACATCAGCTTAAAAGGGAAATATACAAAAGATTACTAACTACCTTAAAGAAAGTAAAGCTACTGTGACTGGCTGGATGTCTAGTATGTAAGCCGGATGAATTTTTAAAGTCCTTGCTATGGCTCACCGATACCTGTTGGGTTTTCCATAAATCATAGGATAAAAATTAGCGAATGCTAAGTAACGAAGAAGAGAAAAGCAAATAAATTGTGAATTTTTTTCAAAACTTGATATCACAAAATTTCATTCCTTTTTATTAATTTAAGTCCTATTCCTTTCTATTCCACATCAGGGATTAGTCCAGGGGAACCCCACCATTCTTGGACTCCGAAGCTGTGGATGCTTCGGGATTGGAGATTGTGTTGATCTTGGTAAGCTTATGCCGCCGCACGTCGCCTCAACCAATCCTCCAATACTACCCTGACAATTTCCTTTTCTTTTATTAAACAGAGTCTCAACCCTCAGCTTGGAAAATCAAATGAGCATACCGTCCTCGAGGACTCAGTTGCTTAAAACCTCAGGCTAACATTTAATCATATAACCTAGCGGCTTTAAATACATGTTATCGTGACCCAACCGCTATTGAACCACTCGTGCCTCCACATGACACGACCACATCTTCCGTCGTTCCAACCCGAATATATTGGCTCCCGGTACCACGCGTTGCAAAACATTCAATTTGTGCGCACTTATCATAACAGGGCAACCGTGTACCACCTAGGTAGGGAAGTGCCAATACGGGTTCCTTCCGACAACCTACAGGTTGCATGCCCGACCTGTAGTACTACTCCCAGTCATCCTTATCGTGACACATGATCCTTTTCAGGATCCAACTCAAATCACACCAATTCACATGATGTAATTCTTTCGTTAAGTCTTTGATTTGCATAAACCGCAATACTTGGTATCGACTCACATATATATTATTCATAACCATATGTATACTCCTATTTATGCCTATTTTAACTCCCAAACCCTAACTTTCAGAGCCAACGCATCAATTTGATGTGTAAATCTTATTTTAGTGGGAATTACCAAGCAATTCTTCAGACTTTTTCAAAAATAGCCAAAATTAGGGTTCTTCGTAGCAAAGAACACTAAATCAAGAATTTCAATAATTTCGTATGAAAACCCAACAGCAAAAAGAAGGATTTCGTTACCTAATCGAGCTCTCTCTCGTGTATGCAAGGCTTTATCGAGTTTCGTTTTTAGAAAGGCTAATTTAAGGATCCCGAAAAGATCGAATTTCATTTTTCGTATCAAAACGCTAAGAACATGTTAAGAACGCGAAGAACGAACGAAGAACGCGAAGAACGCGAAGAACACGAAGAACGTCAAGAACATATTTTCTCTTAGAAATTCGGCAGAGTTTCCCCTTATATCGGGATATATTTCTCGGAAAATTTCGGCAGAGTTTCCCCTTATATCGGGATATATTTCTCGGAAAATTTCAGCAGAGTTTCCCCTTATATCGGGACATATTTCTCGGAAAATTTCGGCAGAGTTTCCCCTTATATCGGGACATATTTCAAAATAAAAACGAAAAGAGTTTACTCTATAAAATCAATCGAGAGGAAAATAACAATGAAACTGAAAGAATATACTCAACAACAAGAGATGAAGAACCGGTAGACACCACACATCTTAGGTGAGTGAACGTGTGACGAATCACAGGGTCACTGACGTGCACAGCCGCCCACACCTAAGTAGGGTATTACACAGATTTCTCCATCGAAATAACTATAAAAGCATAATACGAAGAATAGAAACATAAACGATGGAGAATCGGTAGACACCACGCGTCTTAGATGAGTGAACGTGTGACGAATCACAGGGTCACTGACGTGCATAGCCGCCCGCACCTAAGTAGGGTGTTACACAGATTTCTCCTCGAACCACAACAAGAAAACGAATCGGAAAGAAATATAAATCAAAAACAAAACTTGGAAGAACAAGAGTATGAAAGCCTAGCTAACGAAGCAACTAAGAGAGGATCATACCTTTCTTCTCCTCGTTCTCCCGGCAGCGCTTCGCTAGCGCTCCTCCCTCGCCTCCCACTCCTCCTCCCAACCTCTCGATCCTAGCCCTTGGGGTGGTGGTAGTGTAAGTTGTAGAGAATGAATGGGTAGGGGGGTATATTTATTGGCCCCAGAAAACCACTAACCATGGTAGAAAACCATGGTTTAGACCTTAACCATGGTTTAGCGGCCCATGGCTTTGGCCCATGGTTTTAGCCAAAACTTATCCCAAACTTGGAGCTTAAGTTAGAACATTCTAGAGGATTCTAGATTCGCTAATGACGCTTAATTAACACTAATCGTGATTAACTTTCACTAATCGCGATTTAACTTTCGCGGCTTACGCATATCTTTTGTTAACTATTGATTAGTGTTTACTAATGATCATTAGCGGCTTTCAATCGTCATTAATTTCTTTAATCATGTTTAATTAGTCTTAATGACAGTCATTATGGATTAATGACATCTTAGCCTTCCTTACTTCTCTTTCTTCCGAAATTCATAACAAATCGAAACGAAGTCCGATTTACACGAAACAAATTCTGCCGGTTTCCTCTTTACGAGACGGATCTTATTATATAGGATCCGAGATATGCCAAGTTCAAGGCTTTACACATACATTATGTGTCCAACTGCAAGTAATGCATATTAATCATGGATCCAATCACGATAGTATACCAGGTATGATTCAGTGAAGTTTTGAGTGGATTTAATGAAGTTTACATGAAATAAGATAAGTTGCTAATATATTTTACTTTGATTAAGGATATTAATGTTAAATGAAAGTTGTCTTGCCTTTTAAATATCTCCAGCAAGATCTAGGATCTCCTCTTTACCTTTGTTATATCTCAATAATATAAGAAACTGTAACTCAGATAAAAAGGAGTGAGAACTCATTCCGCCTTGCAAGTCCAACTTGCATTTCTCACTTTGATCTTTAACACCCTGGACACCAAACCTAAGGCGATGCTGACTCGTTGTTAATTGAATCACCATCAATAGGAATAGAACTCGCTATGAACAATCCAATATCACCCCAATAATATGAGGAACTAATATTGGGGTCACTATGCATACAACCTTACTCTTTCTAGAAGCAAAGAGCCCGATCCATGTGCGCTTGTATGAAGGAGATGTCACTTCAGACAAACGTCTCCAGCATACAATCCATGGAGACAGAACCCTTCGCCTTGATGGGAGACCAGAGATGTCATTTATATGATCCCCCACATCCCATTCAAATTTTAATTAATCATTATGAATCATATTCATTATTATTAATTCTTCTAAAGAAATTATACATCTATTTATAATAGAGTGTTTATTTTAATCGGATCTAATTATTATTTATCCATCCAATTCAATCAATCAACAAACATTTAGGGTTCGCTTCATATTATTATATAGTGTACACCCTCATAAGTACATATTATTTAGTATTTTAATGATTAGAATACACCTTGAATTGCTCATATTATTCTTTCTAAAAATAGATCTGGCTAGTACACTCGAGTTATGCTAGAAGGGAGCATTTCCTTGACATGCAAGGCGCAAATGAAGAAATCAAGCAAGCATACCTGGACTAAATACCTTCACCATTTTGATTGGGAACAATGCAAAATAATGCCAATGTACTTGTGGTTTTATCACAATTTTATGACCGATAATATACTATATATTAATAACTTAGAAATCGTAGGAATCTTATATTTTTTTTGAGATCCTAAATTTCTAAGAATATTAGGCAACCATATTTTGCATGTAAAAGTTCTCCTACAACTAGTGTAGGATAAACTAGGGTTTTCATGAAACATACATTTAATGGACATCGATGTTTAATCAATTATTTTCATAAATATTTAGAATCAATTTTAATCAGGGTAAATTCATTATTTCCATGATTTCATTGAATGATAAACACATTAAGCGAGAAGATTTGATGATTCAATCATCATCTGATCGATCTCCACTAAATATGGAATATTTATAGAAAATAAAGTTGGAATCATGCAAAATAAATTCAAGCGATTTGATTATCTACTTAATTCAAGTATTAATTTCCTGTTTCATGATAAGAAAACATTAAGCAAAAAATAATTTCTTACCAGTGAATACATGAAAAAATAATTTCGTAACTAGAACTCTTCGAATTTTATTCATGCACTTTTGGTACCAACAATTGGTTCCTATTTTTAGACATTATAAATACATTTTAATAACAAAAAAATACTCCCAAACAATGCATAAACAGGAGGATTTATCTTAGTGAAAAACCAATTTGAAACGCATCTCATGCAAAACAACGAGTCCCCACACATCCGAATACAAAACATTGTTCATCTATGATTTGGGATCACATATAAGAACTGAACCGGACTTGGATACCACTTGAAGTCTACGAGAAAAGCGATAAGCACGTCATGGAAGCATGAAGATCGCATCCAATACGATCAAGAGCAACTAGTCATACTAGTTTCTTAGGGCAACATAATTTAAAAATTTCAAAGAGATGAAACCACGTGATTCGAGAACACTTCTTGAATCGTTTCATCATAAAATCAAACAAGATATAAGAATATCTCTTGAAGCGTGGTTGTGATCATTGTCTCTAAAGGAAGAGACCGTCTGTCTCAAGTCCGGCCTGACGGAGGAGAGGGTTGCGAGCGCATTGATGAGACACGTGTTTCTCGCAATCCAAGATGAAAATACAAGCAATGTACTCTTGATTTCATATCATGAAATTCGAAGTCTTCTTCATGTGCAAGGAGCATCGAGGAAGACGGAGATCAACAAGCGATCGAAGCGGCAAAACAACGACGTAGAGATGGCATCAATTTTCTCTAAGTCAAGGAGTGGATGGCCACACTTTAGAGAAGGGGGGCATGTGATGAGAATGAGATGGAGAGAGAGCCTTGCAATTGTGTTATCTAAAAGAAGAGGTAAGATTGCCTCTTCTTTTATAGTATTTTGGAACTCCATAGATCACAATTCATGTGCAACATAAAATCGATGGTTGATATTGATTTGTGTTTTTATTCAATGGACATGATTTTGTTGCATAAAAATACAAAAAAAATTATTTAAATCAAATTAAATATATTGAAATATCATCAATATAATTTATTTTGACTAAATCAATTTACAATTAAGGATAAGGAAGGAGGCTAGCTACCTTCCATATTTGGAGAGGACGACCACCTTAAATTAGTCAAGGATGGTCGTCCACCCTCCATTTTATGAAGGTGTCTCCCTCTTACAATTATGTGAGATTTTATATCTCATATTATCCTTCATTTATTTGTAACAACTTTTGTTGCAAATTAATTCACAAAAATAATTCCAAATTAATTTTGTGACAATTGCGATCACGTCATTAAATAATGTGAATCCTATCCACACATCCAAAATTAATGTAAATTGTATTTTCAATTAATTGTCCAATGTGAGTGCAACTCACATCAACAATTAATTTGTAAATATTATTTACAATTAGATCTCTCTAATATATTATAAATTATATTTATAATATATATGATTAATATGGATAGTGATATCTAGAATATTCATATCCATGATAATTAAATCATATTTATTTGTCATGTGTCTCCATTCTCATCTATCTAAATAACATGAATCATATTCATATTAATTCTGATAACTAAATCACATTTGATTATCAATTTCCCAATGCTCGGATACGTTATTCGACAATAGATATATTCTCGAACTCTTTCAAGAATAATATGCTTTCTTTGTGAATACTAAGAGATAAAGACATGGCGATTCTACATTCCTAGTGACTTGGATATTGAGATCATATCTCAAATCCAGATCTCAAGGACCTCTCATAGATGTTTGATTAAATAAAAATCGTAAATCTAATCTTCTCATTGCATTTGAATCGTATTCAAATCTATGTCTAATATTTGGACTAAGATTCGATTACTTCTTTACTAAGAGGAGTTACTAAAATTCAAACATGTTTCATCACTTTCTTCGAATGGAAGGGTCATGGTTATACAATCGTTTATGATCACATCACCCTCGAGTATTCCTAATACCCAAACATCTTGCATTACTGGAAGACCTAAAATAAATATGAAGTTTTAGATCTCTTTTAGATTGTCTTCTTCAGGATTTTATTATTAAGATTCTCATTCTGTCATTGGGAGTTGTTATCAATCATATGCTTTCCAAAAGGATATAACATACCAACAAATGCTTGTCATGATTCCAAACCAATACATTTATGCATGGAGTTTGATCGGTCCCAATACCTCATGAGAAAGCTCATGTCTTCTGGTTCAGTAGTGAACTGTATGATCTCTTTAAGAGATCATATTACTCATATGCCCTCATATGCACACCAGCTCGCTAGTGTATAAACCTTGATTAGATCAACTTATCGGTCTGTCAAATGTACATATTCAGACATATAGCAATATATTTCTCTCTAGTCAGAGGATACGTGCCTATATCATGATAGTATACGACATAGGTCTTGGTTATCTCGATCTCATCCAGCAAACTCTTTGACCTAACTTATTTGACACATCCGAAACTATATTCATATGCAGAGGACTTGCATCAAGAGGTTGGTCATATATCAACCTTTAGAGAAGGATTTCCATCTTATTCTCACGATGGAGATCATCTCTTAACAATAATTTGATGGTGCTTGATGAGTCCTCAATATAACTCTTTAGATATCATCGAAGCATTAGCCTCTATGATTCAGCCAATTAATCAACAGCTGTATGATAATTAAGATGGCTCTGTTACATAACTCTAATTATACTGAAGGACCTATTATGCAAATTAGTTGTTCTTCATTTCGGATTAAGGAGTGAATTGCAATAACAACAGTCTTCATGAATAGGACATCAAGAAGAGACATGTATGAGTTATATATACTCAAGACTCTTCTCTTTCTCTAAGCACAAAATTATTAAAGGACAAGTCTCTCCAAAACTCAAGTTAATAAAAGAGAGAGTCTTACTCTCATATTTTATACATTGTACACATTTATAGAAGAGTCTTCTCTTCAAGTAGGCATGCACAATAATGGCCTTTGGACTGTTGATTCAAATGTTTAATACCAAGACCTTGTTTTATAATACAATTATTTCTTATTTATCTCCATTAATTTAAGTAACAAATTAACAAAGAGTTAAATTCAAGGACTCTTTGTAGTGACGTCATGTGTCAATACACACGCCCAACAAATTCCATACATGGAATGAGATTGTTGCTAATTTATTAATTGATTAATCAATAAATAATACAATAATATTAAGAACATTATTCTCAATAGGTATCAATACAATTGTGCCATCTGTACAACCATCGTACACGCGATATCTTGACTAAATATAATCACGGTTGTTGGCTTTTATTTATCAATATGAAAATTGTAATAATAACAATTATTACATCTTTGGCGTCTTTAATTATAAGTCATAATCCAATTAGAACTCACGAGATACAAATGGATACTTGGTGATAATGTCGAGGAGATCATAATATCCATGTATAGTGACTTGAAATAAGAATATACATCCAAAGGCTTTATACCATTTTTTGCTTAAAATTATCGCACTTTTATCAATTGAGCTTGAGTGGAACACTTCACACTTTAAATGAGCTCAACGATATGCAAGCCACTCTATGTGAGCTTGAGAAAGTATCAGCGAGCTGATCCTAACTTCCATGACTATTTCTAATCAAAGTCCAAACCATTTAGAGTTTAAAATGAGATTAAGGAGCTTATGTATTTCCATTTAATGAACACAAAAATGGTCTTACAAAAAATGTAACTATTACAACATTGGCATCTTTAAGTATGAGTCATAATCCAATTAGCACTCATGATATACAAATACATAGAGTGAAGCATTGGGTCGGGCCGGCCTGGACTCGACTCGTAAAATCCTGGGCCCATCGAACCCTATGTATAAATGGGTTGGCTTCGGGCCCTCATATTTCAAAAATATCATGTGCGGGTTGGGTTAGGCTCGAACCTGAAGTACAAATGGGATGGGCCCGAACCTGAAGTACAACTGGACCGGGTCCGGGCCCTCAAATTTTAAAATATCATATTGGAACCAAATTAGGGGACATGAATTTATAGTCACAATACATCCCATATTTCCTTGATCCATAAATAATAATATTATATCATAACAATACATCCAATATTCACATGTTATGGTTGAATTATATCATTACAATAAATTGGAATCAAAGTACAACTTCATGGAATCAAAATGGGTGCAGACTGAGCCTGACCCGAATCTAAGCCCGACCCGAACCCGAGCCCATTCCCGTGGGCCTTGGGTCGAGCCCGATTACTCGGTTTGCTAAAAAATCAATCCTCGACCTGGCCCAAGGCCCACGCAAAATTATCGGGTTCAGGCTGGGCTTTCCTGGGTTGGACCGGGTCGAGCCCAATGTTCCACCCTACAAATGCAGATACTTGAAGATAATGTAAGGTTAATCATATTATCCATGTATAATTACTTGAAATATAGATATCAATCCAATTTCAAGGTTTATATCATTTCTAACTTTAAATTGATACACTCTTATCAATAGAGCCCGAGTGGAACACTTTAGACTCTAAATGAGCTCAATGAATCATAAGCGACTCTTGTGAGCTTGAGAAAGTATCGAAGAGCTGAACCCATCTTCCTTAACCATTTCTAATCAAAGTTGAAACCATTTGGAGCTTAAAAATGAGCCCATGAAGCTTATATATTTCCATTTCCATGACCATTTCGGTTTTCAATATTTATATGGAATTGGAAAGTGGTTCAAATGAATTAAGATTTAATCCAATTAATTCTCATATCATCAAGCTAAATGGAGCCACTAAAATCCGTCATGTTTCATCATTCCTTTGAAATGAAGGTGTCAAGGTAGATGATTTATTATGATAGAGTTAACCCTGAGTATTCTCGATACTCATTTATCCTTCACACTGGAAAAACTTTGATATATCTGAAGTTCAAATCCTAATTTGATTGTCTTCTTCAGAATAATCAGTAGATTTCTCAATTTGATATTTGGACGACAATATTAATCATATACTTTCCAAAAGCATATATTAATATCTCAAATTCGTGTCTTATTTCATAAACAAGATGACCATGCATGGAATTCATTTTGATCCCAAATTATCTCATGAGTAAGCTATGTCTCCTGATTTATCAATGAACCAGTATGTTTCTTTTGTCTAGACCCGGCCAAAATGCCGGTCGAGCCGAACTGGCCGAGGTTAAAGAACCTCTGTCCAAAACCCATCATGGACCGCCCCCTGGACCATTTCATTATTTTTATATCGAAATTTTTGATGGTATTTAATATGTATAAATGATTTTAATAATACCATTTATACTTTGTATAACAAATATAAGTAGCTTACATGTTACTTGACATGTAAACGATTGAGATTTATTTAAAACTAGTGTCACAAATGAAAAACTTAAAACGTATCATTTTAATATATGTAATATTTGGCATATATTTATATATAATTTATTTTTTGCTTGCCAGACCAGGACGGCCCATGCTTAAATCTCCAAGCCCAAGCCCGACCCATGAGTAGGCTGGGAGGACAGGCCTCCAGCTCATTGGTCAGGTCTACTTTTGAGAGATCATACATCTCATATGTCTTAAAATGCACACCAACACGTCGATATATGGACCTTGGCTAGGTCACCAACCTATTGATCTGTCTAGTGTGCATACTTAGGCATATAGGTGCATATATGTCTTAGGTCAAAGGATGAGTACATGATCGTGACAGTTACGATTCAGGTCTTTGTTTATCTTGACATCATCAAGTCAACTCTATGACTTAATTACTCCAACACTTTCTAATCTTTAATCCTTTGGAGAGGACCTGCATCAAGAAATTGGTTCGAAATCAGTCTACAGAGAAAGATTGCCATCTCTTTCTCCGATTGCAGATCTTTATTAAATATCCATGTTTGAATTCAATCGTGTCCTCCCAGCTGTATGCTATTCAATATGACCACGTTGCATAACCATAATTATACAAAGGTACCTTAATAGCAAAGTGCATTCATATTTATTATTCATTTCATTTTAGATGGAAACGATAAAACAATAACTTTTATTGTGTTAGTAGGTCATCAATGACTTACAAATCTAGCATACATCAGTAGGGGTATACATATTTACATCAATACAACAAAATGGTCTATAGTGGATTTTAATATCCCCCACTTTATCATCGGGTGATTGTAAAGATGGCATTATTCGTTGTGAAATTATTTGTTGTAATTATAACTAGCAAAAAATACTTTATTTATTCTATATCATTAACGGCGCTCCATATAGCAAAGCTATTTGTTTTTTTCAAAATTTTAACTTATTGGCACTAAATTTTGAAATAAAAATTTAGCGACAATTAATTAAACTGTGAAAAATAGCAACTGACCAGTGTTGTTATACTACATTGTCTTAATGATATAACCATGGATATAACACTCGTCATTAATTTCAAGCATAGAAAATAATATAATATCATCATTATATATTAACAATCAGGGATATGTTGATGAATTTAAAAAACATGACTATATACACGTTATGTTCTAGTATAGAAATCAATATCCGTATTTATTTTAAATGGGATACAAATTCATTAGCAGATTGATTACCGATGTATTCATATCCTTTTGCTATAAGGGATTTTCAGATTACATTAGTAAGTTATATAAAATTTCTTGCTAATATTATAATACAACTTATAATAATCTATACATATAAGCTGAGTCTCTTCCAGCCTTTGCTCTTCTTCCAACACATGGCATCTCCCTGCACTCCCTTTCTCCCCTTCTCGCACCCCCTTTCCCACTTTGCCACCTCCTCTTCCTTTTCTCTATCAAGTCCAACGTCGTGGCATGCTCAATCACAACCCTCCAAATCATACTCCTTCGAGTCCTCCGATACATTATCCTGTATGCGACTCACACGGTATCTCTTTGGAGAAATTAGAAATTCACAGATTACAAAACCAGAGGCCCCGACACACCGTTCCAATGTGGCTCTCCCAAGCCCATATATTTTATACGTATATGCCTTCCCATATCCCCACACCCTTCCCAACCACACCAATTCAAACAGATCTACAGCTGACCAGCAATGCCTCCCCTCTCAACTTAAATTTCATTATTAATACCTTTTATCAAATATTTCAAACATATGAAAGAAACTAATTCTGAGGATAACACTTATATATTATGGTAAAAAAATTAATTCTTTCTTTTGATTTTCTTAAACACAAATAAGAAATGATTTACTTATTAAAGTTCCGTTCTCAACATGAACCAAATAATAGAATAAAAAAGCTTATTCCTCTCTACTCTTTACTTGATTTTATTATGTTGGGATTTTATTCCTACGAAACATATGGGGTCAAAGGTTCGCAGAAGATATCAAATACAACGGGCCATATGCAAATTGAGGAACGGTGAAGAGCTTAAACTTTCTAGAATGCTTTTGCATCTTTCTTTGAGATGAGATATCTAACAGCCACATGATCTGTATATACCATAACCTGAGAATCTAGAAGATTGGAGTGGAATTTGGAAAGGGTCAACAGTCAGAAGCTCTTTTTCTGTAGTAGTATAAGAAATTTGAGCATCGTTAAATGTGCAACTAGAATAATGAATATCTGATCGATGGTTCAGTACGTGGTCTAATTTGCACTCGTTGTAATACGAGTACTTAGCGAATCAGTCAGAACCGAGAGAAGATCTCCGTGAAGAGTGTCTCGGATTTAATTTATATCCCAGGCAAGTTGGGGATCGAACACAGGGAGGTAAAGGAACAACTTCAGGTTAATTCAAAAACTTAGTTCTTGGTTTTCAATGCAGATTTTTGTATTTTTTAATGCAAAGTGATGAATTAAGTCACTAAGGAAACACACAACTTAGCTAAATTAAATTTAATGTAAAATTAATACAATCTAGCCAAATTATATATTTCCTAGAAATCTAATCCAGTGATGAATGCAAGACACTTTCTTTGGAATTTTACAGGTTCAATTGCAATAATGAAAAATGCACACTTTCTATGAATTTTTACGTAATTTTTGACATAAACCGAATGCAAAAATTATGAAAAATTCACTAGAAATAAAACATGATGCAATAAGGCTACATTAAGTTTTTTTGAATTTTCTGGAAAAATATGATTTTTTATGGGTTTTTTAATGAAAATAGAGTGACAGTGAGTAATTAATTCCTAATAAATCAAAATTATCAAATTAGCTAGAATGCAAATTATCTCTAAAAGGTATTTATATTAGCAATCCTGGAGAGTTGAAATTTCAAAAAAAATATTATGTGTTGGTTTAATTAAAAAACAATTACCAAAATCGCTCTACAATTTATTTAAGAAACATGACAACTCCAATTAAGTTGAAACTGGGATGCTAATTAAAGCATAGTTCAAGACATCATTCCTGATTTTGTGAAATTTTTGGAGCAACTGTGAGTGAAATATGAATTTAGGAACTCAAAGTGGGTAAAATATGCAGAATTTTACTTGACTAATTTTAATTAATTGATGATAAGTCACAAAAATACTAATAAATATCCAAATGATACGCAATTAATTGCTCAACATCATGCTATTTTTATTAAATAAAATGATACAAAATTAAGTTCCAAATTAATACATAAACAGAGGGTTATCCGTGCAATTGTAGAAATTAAAAATGCAAGGCAAATAATGTACATGGGCACTTTTGGGAATACAAATACTAATAGGGTAGAACTTTCCATTTTTATAAATATTAAAAAAATAAGAAAAGGGAGAAACCTTCTTCTTCCTTCAGCCGTTAGGGCACGATGGAAGATGGGAGGGGGGAACGGCTGGCGTTGTGGGCAGTCGTGCACGAACTGGCGAGGAGAACGACGGTGTAGGGCGTTGGCCGCGCATGTTGGCATTAACGGGAGGTGGAAGAGGTAGGTGGTAGTGGAGCGCTACGGTCGTTGCCGCAGGTTGGAGTAAGAGGAAGGTCGATGCCTCCGCATGTTGCTGGGCGGCTGTGGAAGACAGGGGAAGGGGTCGCCCCTTGGAGGCTGTGGCGTGGCTGGACGTCGTGGTGGTTGAGGAGGTGGCAGCCAACCCGCTGCTTGTTTTTTAATTATTTTTATTTAAAATATTTCTATTATGATAATTTTTTGTTTTATTTTTTTAAAAATATTGAGTAATAATAAAACAAATGCAAAGAAGATGATGATGGTGATGTGCTTAAGAAAAAATAAAATAAATAAATGAAAGTGTGGGTTGTGATGTGATGTGATAAAAATGGTGAACGAAAAAATGATGACTAATGGTAAAGATGGAAATAAAATAAATTTACCTAAGATGGAGCCTATGACGTGCTCTCGAGAAGCACGGTCTTCACTCGAATTGCCGACGAGCAAAGAGCTCGAGCAGCGTGCGGGTGCGGCTGCGATGTTGGCCAAAATGCCATCGGATCTCATCGGAGAGAGGGCTGTCGTCGCTTGGCCGTTGTTGCATCGTTGTCACCAATTCAACTCTTGAAACTAGGCTCTACTCACATAAATATGGATCAAGTGTAAAATGAGGAGGATGTGATGTATAAAGAGAAAAGATGAGAAGTTATGAAAGTGGTGGATGGGAGGTTAATAAAATGGTGGAGTTGAATTAGAAGTTGGAAAAAATGGTGGAGTATTGAAGTTGAATGGGTGGTTATGGTAGAGAATGGAAATTAAATAAAAATAAATAATAAAATAAAGTAGCTTAGCAAAATACAATAAAATGTAGAGAAGAAAAATAGTGGAGATTTTACAAAGGAAGACAAACAACACGTACATGTTTTTTTACTTTTCTAATTTTATTTTTTTGTATTTAATAAAAGATATTTATAACAAAAAATACAATAAAATATTAGGAATAAAATACAACACAATAATGTTTTTTTAGATTTTTCTAGTAATTAAAAAATAAATAAATAATGAAGAAAGAATGAATATTTACATTATATACATGGTACTCATAGGTCCCAAAACCCATATTTTACAAACAAGCTCCGATTTTAGTGAAACCACTTAAGTTGGATAGATAATTTTCAAAATTAAACTTTAAAAATGAGTTTGGTGAATTTGGAGTTCTTACAGAGCATGAATTTGGTCTGGAAGTTAGACTTTGCGAGTTTTTCTCTTTGGGATCTAGAAGTATTTATTTGAGGTAGAATTTATTTTGTTTTTTTATATTTTTATATACATTTTTATGAAAAAGTAAGAAAAGAATTAGCCAATAAAGAGTTGAAATGAAATTATTAAAAATACATGAAGTTTTAGGCTATTTACAGATGAAAAACTCCTTTATTTTATGGCTTTTTATTGCTAATTTATTTTATATAATATAATATATAAAAATTATTGTATTTTATTTACAAGAGCTATTTTGTTACTTTATTGATTTTATAGACATTTATTTGATATTTTACTCGAAGATTTTGCTAAGATCAATATATTGAGATGATGAATCGCATATTCATCAATAATCATAGGTAACTTGTTTACCTTTATCCACCAATGGATCCTTAGGCATAATCAGAGGCATCACACATGATTTCAGGACCAATTTTGAGGCTAGATTATTGGAGCTTTGGTTATAATCTCCTGTCAAAAGTTGTCAGATTTGAGGCATGATTCATAAAAAGCAAACAAATGGCACATCATAGGGCGCGTTCTTTTTTAGAATTCTTTGATTCATCGCCAATAAAAACCCCAAGAAAAGATCTAACTTAGCCGACTGAGGTCGGGGTGGAAGTTTGTGTGCATGGGTAAAGGAAGAGAGAGGCGTGAAAAAAGAGAAAGCCATGCACCTTCATTAAGAAGAAAAGAAGGAACAAGATGTGTAAGGCCCCTTCTACCTTATCCATCAATACAATCTAATTTTAACGCTCTAAATAGCTGAAATTTATTCATCCAAAGGGACATGTTAGGAATGTTTATTTTCCAATATATTTGAAAACACATATTTCAATTAATATTCGATGTAAATCCCCCATAGATTTGTATCAAAACAACAAAAAAATAGAGAACAAAAAGAGTTGGTGTAGACAAGTTACCTACATCATGATGTAGACTCCCTAACATCTATTTGTATTAACAAATAATACAAAAATTCGAGTAAAGCCTATATTGATGAACGAGTATTGAGATATGTATGGCATAGATTCCTATCCTTGTGGAGCCCATCAAGGAGCTCTCGTGTCAGTAGGGTAATTTACATATTGGGTTTTAGTCATGGAGCATTTGACTAGATTGTGTATATCATAATATTATACAACAAAGTATTTTCTATATACTTGTTATTCCCTTTGTTGGCTTACTACAAAAATATCCTTTAGCATATTACATTTTATAAAGAAAACTAGTTGAAATCCCGCGCTATGATGCGTGTCTGTTATTGTGATGAGTATGGCAATGATGACGGTGGTGGTGGTGATGATAATATGATATGTTTTGACAAAAAGTTCCAACTTTGTTATTATAAATTACTCATGAAATTATTGTTTGATGAATAACTTGGATATTTCATGATAAATTATAAGAATTAGCAATAACATTTTGATGTGTGTGTGTGTGAAATCCTTTCTCTAAAATAAATAAAAATCATGTTAATTTTTCTATCTTGTACTTTAATGTGTTTAATATATTATTTTCATCCATATAAAAGTTTAAATTTTTTTGTGGAATTAGTAAGTAAGATGATATATATATATGTACATATACTCACATGCATACATATTGCATATATTCATTTATGCAAATAGAGTTATTATATCGTAACTGACCTAAATTATTTACTAATCAAATAGAGATCTTAAAACATAAAAAATGAAATTTTCTATTACTGTTCGAAAATATATTTGAGAAAAATGAAAAATCTATATAAGAAATCATATAATTAAATTATATGAATATATGAAACCATACTATCAGATATAAGCATATTGATTTGAAATATTGATTTGAACTTCCAAGCTAATAATACGTTGCAACAAAATAAAACTATATTGATATTTTTAAAAATTCATCATTATTTAATCTCTATTAAATATATAATGATGAAATTATTCACTTCAAAATGATCTTGTATGATTTAAAATTAAAACTAATGTCATCAAATGTTATATCACTGGCAACAATTCGTATAAAATTTCAAGTAGATTCATTTCTTGATCTTCTATTCGTAAACTCTTTTATATGTAAGTCTTTGTTTTTTACAAATATGTTATTTTAATTATTACAGATAGTTGATTTTTTTACTTTTAAAACAACACCATCCTTGGTATATATAAATAAATATGCATATAAGATATTTACATACATATATGCTTTTAAACATTTTTATGATTTTACTTTTCTTTATTTTTTCTAATGAATGTGTTATTAATTACATATTTTTGTTTTTTTCATAAATATTTTTCTCAAAAAACTCTATTTTCACATGTAAGCTAGTTTAAAGGGATAAGTCTTTATTATTAAAAAATTTAAGATAATTTTAATGGACGATGACATATCACATGTAAGTAGTTTAAATGGATAAATCTTTATTATTAAAAAAATCTAAGATGATTTTAATGGACGAAGAAATTTTTTTATTAAACATCTATACATACGTGCCTATTTCTATGGAATTAATAAGATAAAACACAGAAGGTATTATCAGTTCGTATTATTTTACACATAATAATTGATAATATTTGCATATAACAATTGGTTGAAGGCTGGATGGAGATGGTAATCAACATCCACAGTTGAGATTTGATAAAAGTAAATGGGGGAATTTGTAAAATAGCCATGGTTGTTCCAAACACATGTGAAATTATGTTTAATGTAGGAGACAGATCGAGGGTGATGGGATGTGACCGTATGAGAGAGAGAGAGAGAGCAGAGAGCGTCCGAAGATGTGAGGTAGAATGTCGCCCAATGGGAGGGCCACATGTCATACTGTAGAAGAAGCCGAGTAAAAACCTCGCTTTAGTATGTGTAATAGAAGATTGATATTTGTTGAAAATTCTACTAAGAAATTAGAGTTTCTTCTTTCGTTCTTCACAATCTCTATACATACATTCTTCACGTATTCTTTGCATTCTTGATTCACAAATGCAATTCGATCATTTTATGAGTCATTGAATTACGAAGAGAAGTTGATCGGAGCTCATGTAAAGATTCATATGTTAGGTGCTAAAATACTTTATTTTTATTATTGAATTTCAAGTCAAAAGGAATTGATTTATGATTGCATGTGTTTTTATTATGAAGAACGTTGGATGCTTATTATGAGAATTTTTTGTTCGATCAAGTCATGTTAACACGAACATGTTAACACAGTTACTATGATTCTTGAGTGTATTGAAAGTACAAAAATAAATAAATTTATATATTTGGAAGTTATGTATTCTTAAAATATCAACGCTAGAACCATGCATACACATATATGTACATACACGTACACATGCATATATACACATACAAAGACAGAGACACATACCACGTATTGTTGAATCAAATAAAGAGAAATAGATAATATTGTAGTACTCCTACACAAATTAATATGAGTGTACTCGAGACTTGTAGGCATGACTCCATTATATCTCGAATCTGAATACATTAACATTTAAGCTATTATTTTATCATGTGGAATATAATAAACCAACCTATTTAAAATACAGATAAAGACTGATTACGTATTCTTATATGATAAGAATGACTCGAAGTAGAACCTTTAGATCACACATGCAACATGTAAAATTGTCAAAAAAATATCTATATGGAAGGCAAACCTATGTCATACATGATTGCCCTAAAATAAAGAGTGTAATATAAATCACTTATAAAGCATGGTTTGCGGTTACTATTAGACGAATTGACTAACTGAATGTTTTTCCGTGTCATATGGAGACATGAGGAAGGATAAGTAGCATATATATGACAATAACCTAGACATTAAACCATGAAAAAGAAAGTAATTACTTATATAAGCATATAAATTTAATGATTGCGGCGCAGCTTGTTGCCCATCTCCCATCAATTTATATGTAATGGTTGTATGGAATGATAATACACAATTGTGATGTTGCTATAAGCATATACATTTAAGCAACTTGATCATCGAGGTAGGTGATCTTCCTTCAATTATATGTTCATAGATTAGGAATCTGTAAAAAAAAGTATGAACGATCAATATAGCATTTAAGGATCGATTAGATAAAAGCTCGATGCGATCGAAAATTGTTAAGATTAGGGTCATATTGGGTTAAGAGTCGTGATGAGATGGGACTCCTAATCCAAATAGTAACTGAGTGTTATTCTATTTGTAGTCCTAAAGAAAAATAGGACTATGGGGCAGTAATTGAGCTATATAAAGAGAGGGTGGAGACATCGCCAGAAAGAAGGAATATCACAAGAAATAAAGAGAGTGGTGGAGAAGAGAAAAGAGAGAGTGAGGGATCGATGAGATTTGTACCCGTTCTACATCTTAGTGGTTTTCTTTTCCGATGGTTGCGAGAGGTGTCCGACCATTGTCATATCTAGTTCTATTTTCTTTGTGTGCTTTTGTGGTGGTGGGTAATTGCACATCCGCATATGTATTTGGTGTTTGATCATCAACAACTGGTATAGGAGAAGAGCTGATGACATCAGGTCGTGTCCCAACAATTGGTACTGAATCTTGGTTCGATGATAATAAGATATACGACTTGGTGGATCAAATAGATGTACAATGTCAAGGAGACGACGCTACACACTAGGTGTGCCTTCTTCAGAGACATGTGAAGAACTAACGATTACAATGAACCATTGAGATCAGGAGCATCCGAAGTCCTATTGAGAGATCTTGGAGTCCAGATAGGGTTTTTGCATGCTCCAGACGAATTGGACGGTTCAAATCAGAAGGATTCTATTTCGATTTTTCAAATCATGCAAGTGATGGTAAAGTTCACATCAAGAGGTGCATCATTCTTCGTGGAATCCTTCAACGGGAAGAATGACTTCACCTTACGGTAACAATGGGTGAAAAATATACTCACGTAAGAAGGACTTGCAAAAGCTCTCTTGGGTAAAGAAAAGAAGCCAGAGAAGATGAAAAAGTGGAAGGGTGGAAGAAGATGAGGGATCTCGTGAATAATACAATACAACTGTTCTTGGCAAATAACACTCTTCATGAAGTCACCGACCTAGAAGATCCAATAGAGGTATGGATGAAACTCAAGGGACGATACAAGTCCAAATCTCCGACAAATTGGTTATTGACAAAGAAGAATCTTTATGGTCTAAAGATGACTGATGGGACAAAGCTCGAGGTGCACTTGTATGAATTTAACAAGATATCGACAAACATGCTCAACACTTGAGGAGAAGAATGCGAAAGAAGAATCTCTCTTCAAGGAGGAGGATAAGGCACTGATCTCGCTGATTTCCCTCCCATCTTCGTATGATCAATACTATGACAATGTTACTCTATGGCAAGGAGACCATTAAATTAGACGAGACAATTGCTCGTTGCTTATGAACGAGACTCAATTGAGATCGATGGATGAGACAACTAATGATGAAGGTCATGTGCTAGCAACTGAGGGTGCACGTTCAAGGAAGACATGATTCAAAGGCCGATCTAAGTCACGATGTCCAATCAGACTCTTTTATTGACAAGGAGGATCATAAAATAGTTGATTATTCGAGACATGATAAGGAGAAATGAAAGAAGAAGATTGGTGATTTGAATCTGACCAAGAGGATTCCAACGCAGTCTGCGAGGGGGACTTGCTAGCATGCTCTAGGGAGATTAAGGTACATTCATGATAGCTTTTGGACTAGGTATGGTCATATAACATGTGCTCATCAGTATATATCAAGCATGTAATGATGGAATCGTCAATATGGGATGTGGAGAGGTTCACCACATAAAGGAAATTGGATCAGGACACTTCTGCATGTTTGATGGAGCACTATGAACTCTAGTAGATATCATACATATTCCTATGATCGAGAAGAATTTGATTTCACTAGAAATGATCGAGTCATGAGGACATCGATTTTGCATTGAAGGAGGATTCTAAGTGCGGGTAAGGGAGTACGCGTGGTGATGCATGGTACGCAGATGCCAAAAAAGGTGTACATGCTCAAGGGAAGGATCTTGACAAGTGATTGATGATCGCCCAACCGACTCGGGTTAAGTATGAAATAATGGTGTCATTGTGACTCAAATTAACCAAGCGAATAAACGAGAAAATCAAACCACTCAAAGATAAAACACTCAAATGTAAGCAGTTTCTCTATTTATTTACCTGATATTGCAACCATGGTCGAACACATGGAGCGCAATTAAAAGCTAATTAGTGTGATTTCATGAATATAAATCTTTTTTAGTGGTTTTTAATTTTTGCAATTTTTTAATTTTTAATAAGAGAGAAAATATGCACAAAGAATGGAACACTCACAAGCAATGTTTTTGTACTTTTTTTTCAAAAAAGATAAAAAGACATTCAGAAAAATATGATAAAAGTATTTTTGGGTTGTATATGTCTTATGTTGTTTTTGGTAATTTTTAGGGCTTTTCAGATGTTTTTATGATTTTCTAAATTCAAATAGTAGAAAACACAACAAATAGTTCCCAACTAGGAGAATTTTGCAAATTAAAATAATTAAAGCCAAAAACTTCTGGATGGGATTTTTATGATAAAGTAGATTAATTATCTATAAAAAGAGACTGAAAACAATATTTTTGGATTTTCTACAATTTATTATAATTTTACAAGTTTTAAGGTGTTTTGCAATTTTTAGGGTTTTTATAAGGTACTTTTAAATAAAATTAATATTGGAGCTAAAAGACACTCAAAGACATCTACAATAATTTTTTGTGGAATTTTAGGTGGTTTTTCAAATTTTTATAATTTTTCTAAGATAAACAAGACATTTTTAGGGGTTTTTGAATTTTTAATAATATAAAATGCGAGCAAATCAACACCAAAATCACCACAAAGAAAATGCTAGCATGAGCTATAGGTAATTTTTAGATATTTTTTAAGGTTGATTTATATTTATTGCATTAATTAAAAGACATGTAATTAAAAACAATTTACAGGAAATTAGATTGAATTCTAGGACCGAGCAAATAATAAGTTCAGAAAGTACTGGGACCTTTATGCAACTAGTCCACCGAATACATGCACAAAATGTGATACATGCAAGTAGGGGTATAAATGCAATATCCAAAACTAAAGATTCATTCCATAACACATAGAGTTTAGGATAGAAACTGCAAACAACCCAACAAACTCGTGCGACTGCACGTGACTCTAACTAAGAGGGATTAAAAAGAAAATATGGAAACTACATGGGTTTTACTGCAAATGCTTTCAACTACATGTTATATTTATTATACTAAACAAAATAGCATGAAAGATAGAATAGAAAATGTAATATACCCTTGAGACACATGGCTAGCACGTGGGGGATTTGACGGCTCTACAAGTCGGAGATGTATGGCTCTGATATGCAACACCAGTACAGATTTGATGGCTGACAAAGCTGGCAATGATGTGCGGCTCAGATGTACTGAGGATCAGATATGACTGTTATTAGTTGGGAATGAGATAATTGTTCGGATCAAATCTGACAGAAGATGGGTGATCTGACGGTAACGAGGGATGTTGGAAGAACTGAAGGATGGGAGACTTTGATCGGTTATAGGTGACGCTTTGCTAATCGGATCGAGGCTCCAAAAGGTCCAGCACCTCTGGCATGGTACTCCGCATCAATTGGAAGAGTCTGATGAGGTGGTGGTCGGCCAGATAGGCGTGATGGTGCTCCCACACCTGCTACTACTCCTGAGCAGTAGGAGGTCTGGTTGTGTCCCCTTGCGCATACCTAGACTTGAAAAGGGTAACGAATTCGGGGGCGTAGCTCCAATCAAGTTATTGCTTGGAAAACATCAAGAAACGAGGGGGAATAGGGACTCGATCTCTGGCGTATATGGAGGAAGGATATCATACCTTAACCTCACTCTGTTGAGCAAGCCTAAGGGGGGAAGGCAACGAAGGAAGGATGTAGATGATGCGGGGTATCGATCGGTACGTGGAGGTATTCAAGATTGAGCTCCTACTAGCTGGTCGGAGCGGGTAAACTGTGGCTAAGATGATGGACTCAATCGAAATGAAAATGAAATTAAGTGAAATGGAAAGTACTTGGAGCTTCTGAAGAGCTCAGGAAATTCAAGCGAGGCAAACAGAGTGGTTATGGCCTCAACCAAGTTGCAACAGACCTGGGAGGTTGATCGCGGTGGAAGACTCCGGCCACGAGCGAGTTACGGTCAAATGACAACCCAGATGAGCTCCAAAGGGGTTCGGCAAAAGTATATCACTCTTTTGGAGGTGTCTAGGGAGGAAGGTGGCACGAGGCATGAGCTACCCAGCTCGGGAGGAAGGTGGATATTATTTATAGGAGAACCCTAGAGTTTAGAAAGATCGAACAATGCCGTGAAATCTTAGGATGATTCGGTTGCGCATAGGGATCCGCAAGGATCATGGATCTTAGAAGCATAATCGGGCGCAAGAATCAAGGTGAATGGAGGTCTGACCCGATCGTGTAAAAAGGGAGAAGAAGATCTAATGAAGCATGAATTAGGTCGAGTCAGCTGGGAAAAGGGGTTAACCGCAATCAACAGTCTCTCGTGGACCAATCAGAATGCAAAGATTTACAATATTAAATAAAAAATAGTTAAAAATAAAAAATGAATAAAATAAAATTTGTTTGTTATATTGTGAACTATTTTTTAACTATTTTAATTATTTTTATGATATCATATATATAGTATATACATTATGGTGTATTATATACATGTATAATATACCTATGGATTATATACATGTATTTTTTATTATTTTTGCAAAAATTCATTTTATTTTATATTTATTTATTTACAACATAAGTTGAGGAATATAAAATTATTTTATTTAATTTTTATAATTTATATAGATGCACAAATAAATAGGTGGTGTGTGCTCCTATGTGATTTTTGTACAATGGATTGTGGATTTTATTTTTATGTTATTGTATTTTTATTTTTTATTTTTATTTTATTATTAGGGCTATATAAAAATATTTATAAATATATTATTTACAAAGTTTAACATAAACAAATAAATATTTATATATATAGGTGTTATATACATTTTGTCTTATATCTCTCTACTCAGTTCTTGTCGATTAGGTGAATTAATGACCATATCTAGGGGTTTAGGCCAATCTGTATTTATTCTAAATATATCTTTCTTTTTATTTTCTCTTTATTCTTTTATTTTTGAAAAATAAGTGTTAATTGTACAATATTAACAAATCCATGTACAATTATAAATTGGTGTATTCACATATAATTACAGGTGGATTTGGTACAAGATAAAGCTAAAATAAAAGAATAAAGAATGAGAATCGTAGACTCATCATCCCCCTATACTTTACCTTTGCTAGTCCTTTAGCAAACACTTTTTTGAAAAAGAAGTGAAAATAAGAAGAAAAGAAAAGGAACTAAAGTTGACTATTAAACTTATCTTCATTAAATTGGAGTATAGAGCTCAGCCAGACCTTTGGATTATTAGTTTGGCAGAACCTTATTGGAAAATAGGTTTAAGACTCAGCAGTCTCCGAGTTCCACAGTTCTATGGTCAGGTCTCCTTAATAATCAGGTCAAAACAAGTCTACATACGCAAACTCTAATGACTATGAATCTTTCCTTGTACGATGTAAGTGGTATATAGCTTTCCACCTCAAAAATGGCAAATAAACAACCTCCCTCAACAAGGTAGCTCTAATCCCCTAGTCTAAAAACTCTTTCCTCGAGGAGCGGGGTATTCCCTTCTAAGTTCAAGTACAACCAACTCAAGAAGTGAGGGAAATAAGAGAATGGATCATGACCAGTATAGTCGTGTATTCCTTGGAGCTTAACCAGTGTACATAAGTCTCTAGTTGCAAGCTTCCATGAGATGAGATGGTGGAATACATAAGCTTTGCTTATTCACTATATACACATCAGCATACATTTTAGTTTCAACCAGGCATGTCCTCATTTTTGGAGTTTTTCACAATTTTACACATTTTTATGTACATATATCCAACATATCTACATGGTGCAACATGTACGTAAGGAGTTTTTCTTCTTGAGCCAGTAGACTATCCATATTTTGAATCATTATTACAACCCGCATACTCCTATCTTTAGACCTCAATGCTACTAGACCAGGTTGAGGTGTGCATCCCTCCCTAGAGGAAGACAAGAGGTTCCGACTAGATGTATTACCCTCGTATGCTACCCCAAGTCAAAGGATTGTTCCTCCTCACCACTTCATCCATGTTAAGCTGCATGTAAGGTGCGTGCCCAAGTCAAGCTATTATCTCTAAGAGTCATGTGTGTATTGTTAAGTGTTCTACTTAGGTTCATCAAGACGACATGTGAATATAGCCTAGTAGACTCAAAGAATTAAGTCGCTATGGACCTGAAAAATCTTAACCCCGAATCCTATAAGGTTCCTCTGAAGTTAAGTGGATTATGGTCTTAACCAAGCTCTATTTTTCAATTTAATTCTATACTAGTTTAAATGTCAACCATGATTATGAAGAATACACATGTAAGTATATGCAAAACTCTTTTTGTGGATAAACTTTCAAAATATGCAAATTTTTATGGAACTTTTGATTTTTTCAAATTTTTAGGTATTTTGAAAAATAAGTCAAAATTTTACAGAGATATGTAAACGGGTTTATATTACAGGATTTATGTAAAAAAAATTTATGATACTTTTATACAAATGGTTTAGGGGTGGATTCATGTTTTTAATGTACACATATATATGACTAGTTTTTTTTACCCCATGTTTATTTCTTTATGTGGCAAAATAGTTTTGCAAATAGTTTTCAGATCTTTTTTTACAAGATATTTTTGCAAGCTTTTTATTTTCACACAATTTTCAAATTTTTTGTACCATATACATAATTTTGATACAAAAAATAATTAACAAATATTTTGAAAACAAAACATTTTTACAAATATTTTTACAAAATTTGTACAAAAATAATTTTTACAAAGATTTTTGTTCAAGTTTTATAAATAATAGCCATGTTATTAACACACAAATACGAGTTATGAGTGAAGTATATATTCAATATATACGACACCCCCTATACTTAGCTCGAGCGATGTCCTCAGAGTGATCAAAGAGCGGTGAAAGAAGACATAACTCTTGTTGAGTATGGGGAAGTGAAAAGAATTCTACACTATAATGACGAATGAAAGAATATAATGAATGGAAATCGGTGATCTCCCTATACTTAGGATCAAATAATCCTAAGTATAGAAGATTGTACAAAAGGGAAAAAATCGAAGAATAGGATGTGCATATATTGCCTCCCACATACTTAGGGTAAAATATCCCTAAGTATAGACAACAAAGATAGAGATAATAGAGTCAAATGGGAAATCATATATTCAACAAACCCCTATACTTAGGACAAAGTGCACCCAAAGTATAGCATAATCATCAGATGAAAATTGAATAGAAAGAATGAATGATGTAGACATAATGGATCTATATAGTTGCGGAGTAGAAGTGAAAATTAGGTATGAGATGCAGATGATGTGAGTCAAAGATCACATATACAAAATCAACAGGGGCAATGTCAATAATCAGGAGATCATGATCAAGATATGCTTCAGGCACTGATCGTTGACTTGAAAGGTGGAATCAAAAGACAATTCAGATATATCAATGTTATCATTGTCGTGCACATTTCTGATCAAGTATGGTCCCTTCCATTTACTCTGTAATTCCCCCAAAAATAACTCAACCTAGCATCAAATAGCCATACTCTCTGGTTTGACTCAAACTGTTTATGACTGATGTGAGAATCATGCCATATCTTCACTCTATCCTTATACTATAGGCTATTTGAGAAGGTTGTGTCTCTCAACTCCTCTAGGGCTGCCAATTCTGCTCTCCTTTGATCTCCTACATTTTGGGATCCAATAATATCTCAGTTACTACCCAAAGTGACTTACGCTTGAACTCCACTAGTAAGTGTCATGGCCATAAACAAGCCGAAAGGGAGATGTGCCCAAAGGTATCTTGAAGGAAGTCATATAGGCCCACAAGACCAAGTCCAAAAGCGGTGACCAATCTTTTAAGTCTGGACGGACAACCTTCTGCAAAATAGTCTTGATCTCCCTATTTGAAACCTCAGCAAGACCATTAGTTTGTGCATGATATAGAGTGGCAACTCTATGTTTAATGTTGACTCGTTAGCAAGGGCCCTTACCTTTTCATTGATACAATGATCTCCCCCCATCAGAATCAAGACTCTAGGTACCTCTAACCATGAAATGATATTCTTCTTCAAAAATTTGCAAACAATCTTTGCATCTGTGGCTTGGGCAGGGATGGTCTCAACCAATGACTAAAATAATCCACAACAAGATGAATGTACTCAAACCCCTTACTCTTAGAGAATGAACCCATGAAATCGATGCCCCATGCATCGAAAAACTCATAAAAGTAAATGAGCTGCATCGACATCATATCTATCTGTCCACAAGTGTTCGTCATCTAACAGTCAGTACATCTCTTCACGGATTCATCTAAATCCTTGAAGAGGGTAGGCCACCAAAGGCCAGATTGGAGAACTTTCTGTGATGTCCGTCTCACAAAGTGATGTCCTCCTTCCTCAAACTTGTGGTAATAGGTGAGGATGCTATGGTGCTCCTCTTGAGGAATACACATATGCCAGACACTATCCCCCCTTCATGGTAAAGGGTGGGATCCTCCCAATGGTACAATTTGGCCTTCACAAGGAAGGTTTCAAGTTGCTGTTTGGGCTAACCTTGTGGAACTTTCTCGACAACAAGATAGTTTACAATGTCAGCGTACCATGTAAGAGAGGTGATAGAAAGAATCGCCTCATCTTGAAAAGTCTCCGTGATAGGTGTGGTCAACTCTGAATCCTCAATATGCTCTAATCAGGAGAGGTGATCTGCCACCACATTCTTAACTTCAGGTTTATGAATCTCTATGTCAAACTCCTAGAGTAGAAGGATTCATCTGGTCAATCTGGCTTTGTCATCCTTCTTTGCCATGAGATATCAGATGGTGGTGTGATATGTGTAAATCATCACTCTAGATCCAAAAATGTAAGATTGAAACTTATCCAAAGCAAAAACTACGGCTAGTATTTCTTTCTCAGTCACAGTATAGTTCTATTGAGCGGCATCCAAAGTTCGACTAGCGTAGTGAATAGCAAAAGGTAATCTATCCCTCTTCTGTCCAAGCACAACCTCTATGGAAAAATCAGAAGCATCCGTCATGATCTCAAATGGGAGAGACCAATCAGGGGATAAAGGACAAAAGCCTACACAATTAATTCTTTGAGAGTCTCAAATGATGTAAGGCACTTATCATCTACAAGGAACTCGGTGTCTTTCGTCAGTAGATTAGTAAGCGGCATGGCAATCCGACGGAAGAATTGTATGAACCGTTGGTAGAAACCAACATGCCCTAGAAAAGACCGTAACTATCGCAAATTGGATGGTGGATTGAGCTTCCTGATGATATTCACCTTGGGCGGATTGACTTTCATCCCCTATTGGAGATGATATGACTAGTGATAGTCCCTTTAGTCATCATGAATTGACTCTTCTCCCAAGATAAAATAAGGTTGACCTCGATGCAATGTTGAAGTACTCGGTCTAGACAATCAAGACAAGCATCAAAGCCATCGTCGTAGAATGAAAAGTCATCCATGAAGACCTCTAAACATTCGGCCAACATGTATAAGAAGATGGAAAGCATGAACCTTTGGAATGTAGTCGGGGCATTACACAAACTCAAGGGCATCCGTCTAAAAGCATATGTTCCAAATGGACAGGTGAATGTCGTTTTCTCCTGGTCTTCTAGTGCTATTGACACCTGATTGTACCCCGAGTACCCATCAAGAAAATAGTAGCGACTCTTCCTGGCTAACCCCTCAATATTCTGATCAATAAATGGTAGTGGGAGGTGATCCTTCTTGGTGGCATGATTCAATCGTTCGTAGTCTACATAGACCCTCCAAGAAGTGGGTACTCAGGTAACTATATCCTCACCAGACTTGCTCACAACTGTGTTGATATATATATCTTCTTAGATACCACATGCAATGACTAACCCATTTGGAGTTGGAGATGGGGTATGTAAAGTCGATGCTCCACTACTTAGATACTTCATGAGCACATCTCAAAGATTCAGGTTCAGCCTTTGCTGGAACTCACGCTATGGCTTGACTTCATCTTCAAGATAGATGTGATGGGAGCACAGGGCCAAACTTATCCCCTAGAGATCAGCTACATTCCATACGATTACCTTGTAGTTTCTTTTAAGAACCTTCATCAAACGAGATTCTTGGTCATCACTCAAATCTGTTGAGATAATGATTGGGAGCATATCTGGATGACCCGTAAGGAATCTATACTTCATGCTCTGCGGGAAGGTCTTCAACTCAGGACAAGTGGGAGCTGGTAAATCTAGCCTATGAAAAGTCTACGTGAAAGCTACCAAATTTGCATGTAAGAACTCTTGCTAAATATGCAAATCTGGCGAAGGCGACCATGCTAGTATGTCTATCGACTGTACTGGCTCAATCTCTGTCCTAGTTGTGGCCTCTGTGGATATAAGATGTGGTAAGTAATCATCAAAGTTCTACCAATCAAATTCGGCGTCTGTGTCCGAGGAATCAGAATCAAAAGAAAAATACTCTGCTTCTCTACCCAAATCACCATCATCGGCCTCTGAAGTATCTTGTGCCACGAGTGTGCTCTCTAAACTATCATCTATTGTCATATGTAACTCTGTAGTATCTGAAGGTGTGATAAGAGTTTGTGATGCTGGATCTGCCCAAACTACTTCATCATCTGTAATCACAAAACCACACTCCTAGTAGATGTCTAGCTCTGGATCTATCATCAGCTCCGAATCGGTGGTCTGCTCTGAGCAAGCTGAGTCTCTGGCTCTACTCTCCTCAATCTTCTATATTTTTATACTTTCACCCTCGACGTGAAAGTATACCTTCTCTCTATTTTGATCGGATTCGTCCTTGTTGTGGCAAAGAACGATCATCCTATGATGACGGGGGTATCGGTCACAGATTCAGGGATCTCCATGTCCAATACAACGAAGTCAGTGGGGAATTTAGGGCCCTGAATTGTGACGATAACGTCCTTTAACATCCCTTCACCCTCTTAACATATCGATCTGCAAACTGAAGGACTGTCCTATTTTGTTTAAGAGGGTCCCACTCGAAATGGTCAAGTAAGACAGCTGAGAGGAGGTTAATAGAGGAACCATTGTCTAATAGAGTCCGATCGAACTATTGCTCATGAATATAATACCTGACAAAGGGAGCTCCTACATCTGGCCTCTTGGCCAGCAATCGATTTTGGATGGCGGAACATGTGACATAGGTGAGCACATGGATTTCTACATTATAGTTCCTCTTTTTACTATGGATGGCGGTCTTCTCTCTCAATTTCTTCTGGAATAGAGGGATGTGCTCAAGTGCCTCTTGAAGAGTCAGCTGGATCTGAAATATATCTATCATCTTCTCGCTGAACTCTAACTGATGCCTCTTTTTGGGATTTTCTATTTTTACCTCCTTTCCTAAGCGAAGTTCTTAAGGGAAGGGGATAGAAGGACACTCTTTAGAGAGATGAGGGTCAGGATTAGGTTCATGTACATTTATAATACTTGAATCTATGCATAAATCATCAAGCACAACAGATGGATTCTCACGAGATACATAAACCTTTTCTTTATTCATATTTTTTATTTTGGAGTTTTTAATTTTTTTGTATTTTTCCAAAACTATCCTAAAGTACAGGAGGAGTCAACACAACAGAAAGAATCTTGGTGGCCTTAGTACCACCTACAATATCTGAATTTGCGGCATTAATACCGTGCTCTGGCCTGACAACTGGTAACTTGGCGGCATCAGTACCACCATCTGCAACTGAAAATACAACGATCTCAGCACCATCATCTGAATCAACATCCTTGGTGGCTTTAGCACCACCACCACCACCACCACCACCACCATCATCATCATCATCATCATGCGAGGCACCAATACCTCTCCCGACCTCGTCTGGAATCCTAGAATCTGCATCGGGATGTATCAAAGATGAGTTGCCACTAGCTAGCTTCCTACCTCTCCTAAGTGTCACAAAATTAGCATCAAATACAGAAGAAGAAGCATCATCCAAAATATCACTAGGAGTGGTGGCCTCTGTAAACTGTACATGCTCAAACTTCCTCTTCAGATTGTTCAAGTTAGGTTTAATCAGAGCGGGTATGGCGGCCTTTCCCTTCATAATTTCCCTCATCTCCTGCTAGAACTCATCCATTTCTTGTCGGAAGGTGGCTTGCTGGTCAGAGAGTAAGTAGGTGAGATAATCAAGTGATGGGTTGTCATAAGAGTGAGCTTCAGAGCCGAAAGGGTTTCCTTCGCTGGAAGTGAGTCTGAGTCTGCTGCGGGCAGTGAGGAGGGGGTTGGGAGTACTATTGATGAGGCTACTGTGATCTCCACGGTTATCCTTGATACTAGGGACGACGACCATGCTGCTGCTAGTGGTGCGAGTACTGGGGCTGTTGTGGTTGGACGCCTTGCTCTGCCTGTACCGAAGGCTACTGCTGGGATGAAGTGCCTCCAGTAGACCATCGGAAGCTATGGTGTTCACGACGGATCCTGGGCTATAGTTGGTATTGGGGGTACCATATCACATTGACTTCCATCAATGGCTCCTATTGCTAGTGGAATGGCGGGGGAAGGGATACCAAGGGCTGATCCGACTGGTATACAACCATCTGAGTGTTTGAAGAAGGTAGTGGTGGCTAGTACTGTTGGAGTGATTGGATAGGCTCTGGCTGAATGTGGTGAACCTGACAAAATGAGGTAGAGGGCTAGGAAATGCTGCTCCTTGGATCAGTATGTGACCTAAGATGGGACTGAGAAGTCGTCTGTGCCTCTTGGAGACACATGATCTGGTCTTTAGGTTACTCAAAATTTCGGACAGCTCATCAATCTTGTTGAGATTATCCAAGTCGTGGCATTGCTTGTTCTCAATGATCTCTATCCGGTCCAATTTTTGGCTAATGATGCCCATATCGACAACCGAAGACTCTGCTAGTGCTGATGCCGAAGAAGATGTAGAAGGACCAGCATCGATGCGTGCAATCCTCTGGATGAAGTCGTATGCGGGGGGAGGCTTCCCCTGAGTGCAGAAACGGGTCTAGTAAATCACTGTTTAATTTTATACCATCTCCTCATAGAAGGCCCAGACCTGGTCTTCATCATTGGTGAAGAAGGAACCTCCGCACGAGGCGTTCACAAACCCCTACAGCTCAAGTTTCAACCCGTAAAAGAAACTCTGGATGAGATTGGGCTTGCTGATCTCGTGTGGGGACACATATCTATGAGCCTTATAAAATGATCCTAGGCTTCATGGAACTGTTCATTTGAGATCATAGTGAAATTGATGATCATGGCTCTAGATGTATTGGTCCGACCAAATGGATAGAACTTGTTCAAGTACTTGGTCCGGAGCTGCTCCCAAGTGGTGACAATCTTCCCCAGATGCTTCAGCCAGTAGGCTACTTTGTCTACCAAGGAAAAGGGGAAGGCAATCAGCTAGATGGTATATTCATCCACAAATTTATCGTGGATAGTGAAACAGATCATCTCAAACTCCCACAGATGGAGATGAGGCTCCTCAGTGGCTAGCTCATGGAACTTGGCAGTAATTGAATGGTCTAGGGGTGAAGCTCAAAGTTTACAAGGATCTTGGGCAGCCGGATCCATCTGTGGGTGAAGGTTGTCCTAGGATTGTGTAACTGCCTCATAGTGCAGGATGGTCTGGATGGTTCCTATAGCTCATCCTGAAATTTGTTTCCTTCCTCGGCTCTAGGTATTTCTCCACCGGTTGGTTGTGCTGGCACCTCTCGTACAACTCTCATCTGCGTGAGCTCTCTCCTCACCTCTGCCATGAACACTCCCTGGTCCCGAATCTATCGTTGCATGGTCTCCAGGAAAATTAGTAATGTGTTGTTGATGGCAACATGATCTAGTATAAACAATGATGTCTGTAGCTACTCATCAGTTATGTTTTCTTTGCTGGACATCTCTCCGGTCTCTACAGAGGCAAAAGACCCTAGCTCAGGTGTTGTCAAGTGAACAAAGAGTTGTACTGGCATGTATGGTTGTATCTCAGAAGTGGAAGAAGGATGTTCGAGGGGAAACAAGGTGGAGGCAAATTTGGGTTCAGAGAGCGGGTCTGAGCTCTCTGAATCTGCCCTAGATGAACGGACAGGAGTGCTGGAAAGTGATGCTGCTAGAGGTAGCCTAAGAGACCTCCTTCTCATCATCGTGATGTGTGGATTTATGAAGATTAGATCTAGGATTCAAGTAATATGAGAGATCAAAACCCTGGTTCACCTACGCAACATAATATGATGACCGTGAAATCTTGGTCGTTTATCTTGTCAAATTTTATTTAGGTGATAATCCAATCTTTCAGAGTGGGCTAGGGAGCTGTTAGGAGCCCGATTCTCCTAGGAGACTGCCCCAAGTCCCTACGACTAGTTGTCTATATCCATCTAGTATGGGATACAGATCGTTTATAGGCTACCCTATTTACCCAATCTGCTAAGGAAGTCCGGACCGTTTACCGCCTACCCTGGAAAATACTCACTGGAGAATAGTTAATCATTAGAACCGGTAGTCTGAAGAGAGTTCAAGTGTGACTCTATCCTAGTGTGTTGGTCGTTCAACTTTCTACAGAAAAATGAGACATGGAGGGGGATACTCTTCCCAAAACAAGAATTTTTAGTGAAGTATGGTTTTAGGTCAAGTTTGCTTTAGCAGTTCCGGATTTTATTTGGTTATCTCTTTTTAGATCTTTTTCTAAATAATGCAACATCTAATGAATATTCCGATTTCCTTTTTATTTAAGTCCAAGAAAATAAGGGAAGGAAGACGGAAAAGCCGATGCACACAACGATGCATGCAGAGATAGAAATGTGTACCTTGCTCCAGCACTCTACATGGAGGGTGATCTGTGCATAAGTGTAAAGATAGAAATAAAACTAATCTATATGATGCACAAGGAAATTATCCCTAAGATGCACAACTTCTATTAGGGGGAAGAGCTGGTAGCTAACTAATCAGAAAAGAGACCTGAGTCCGGTCTTGGAAATCACTCAGTGCCTGCCACAACGGGTCCTGCTAGTGATGTATGCGACTTCTCACGGGGTGTGGCCTCTTAACCAATTAAATTAACTTTTTCTTTTACTTGACTAAGTCCACGTATGTTCTATAGGTACATATAGCCTATTAGGGTGTTTGTACCTTATCTAATTACTTAGCTCAAGCAAATAAAAGTCTTGAATCTAGGTGCCAACACCTCAAGAATCAAATAGAAAATAAAATTCGAAAAATCAATGAAAAACTCGGTGAGGTCTCCCGAGTGCACCGGCACTCGACAAAACAGACCCCGAATAGATGTCCCACAAGTGTCCAAAGAGTGTCAAAATGTTCTAGATTATTACAAGAATTTTTGCTAAAATAAATAACTCTATCTAAAATAACTACTCTTGCAGTCCTATGCTCCTCCTCCTATGTTGGACCCTCCAAAGTGGACCGAGTCATGCTCCGGTAGTTCCTCACACAAAAAGCCAAGCAGAACAATCCCAGAAAACAATTATAATAAATAGAGATAAGAATAGACTTGAAATCAAACTACTAAGTCGTGCTCCCCGACAACGACACCATTTTGATGATCACCCGATTTCGGGTTGAGTATGAAATAATGGTGTCGCTTTGACCCAAATCAACCAAACGGATTAACGAGAAAATCAAACCACTCAAAGATAAAAGACTCAGAAGCGGTTTCACTATTTATTTACCTGGTATAACGACCAGGGTCGAACACAATGAGCACAATTAAAAGCTAAGTACTGTGATTTCAGGAATAAAAATCTTTTTAGTGGTTTATATTTTTGAAAATTTTCAAGTTTTAATAAGAGAGAAAATATGCACAAAGAAAGGAACACTCACAAGCAATGTTTTTATATTTTTCAAATAGATCAAAAACACTTAAAAAATATGATAAAATTATTTTTGGATTGTATATGTTTTATGTCATTTTTGGTAATTTTTAGCACTTTTTCAGATACTTTTATGATTTTTTAAAATTCAAACAGTGGAAAACACAAGAAATAGTGCCCAACCAGGAGAAATTTGCAATTAACATAATTAAAGTGCCCATAACTCCTGGATGGAACTTTTATGATAAAGCAGAGTTAATTATCTACAAACAGAAACTGAAAAATTATTTTTGGATTTATCTACAATTTCTTATAATTTTATAAGTTTTAAGATGTTTTGCAATTTTTAGGGTTTTTATAAGGAAATTTCAAACAAAATTAATATTGGAGATAAAATATACTGAAAGATAGCCAAATTAAATTTGTGGAAATTTTAGGTGGTTTTTCAAATTTTTATAGTTCTTCTAAGACAATCAAGATACTTTTTAGGGGTTTTGAATTTTTAATAATATAAAATGCATGCAAATCAATACCCAAAAATCACCACAAATAATACATGCTAGCAGGAGCTATAGGTAAATTTTAGGGTGGATTTGATATTTATTTCATTAATTAAAAAACATGTAATTAAAAACAGTTTACAAGGACCTTTCTACAATCAGATTGAATTCTAGGGCCGAACAAATAATAAGTCCAGATAGTACATGGACCTTTGTACAATTAGTCCACCGAATATATGAGCAACATGTGATCTAGGCAGGCAGGAGTATAAATGTAATTTCCAAAACTAAAGACCCATTCCATAACACGCACAGATTTTAGGACAGAAACTACAACTAACCCAGAAAACTCATACAATTGCATGTGGCTCTAACTTAGAGGGACTAAAAAGCAAATATGGAAACTAAAGGGGTTTCACTGCAAATGTTTTCAACTCCACATTAATTTTATTTTACCAAACGAAATAGTGTGAAAGATAGGATAAAAATGTAATATACCCTTGAGGCACATGGCTAACGCATCGGGGATCTGATGGCTCTGCTAGTCGGGGACATGCAACTTTGATCTGCTACGCCAGTACGGATCTAACGGCTGACAAAGATGACGATGACATGCGGATCAGATGTACTAAGGATTAGATCCGACCGTTATTAGTTGGGCATAAGATAGCGGTTCGGATCAAATCTGGAAGAAGATGGGTGATCCAATGATAACGGAAGATGCTGGAAGAACTAAAGGCTAGGAGACTTTGATCGGCTATAGAAGGTCAGATCGAGGCACCAGAAGGTCCAACACCTCCGGCAAGGTGTTCCACATCGATTGGAAGATTCCAATGAGGTGGTGGTCGACCGGATAGGCGTGATGGTGCTCCCCCACCTGCAACTACTCTGCTTGAGTAGGAGGAGGTGTGGTTGCATCCCCTTGCGTGTACATGGACCTGCAAAGTGTAACGGACTCGGGGGTGTAGCTCCGATCCAGTTATTTCCTGGAAAACATCAAGAAGTGAGGGGGAAAGGAGATTCAATCTCCGAGATATATAGAGGAAGGAGATCAGACCTTAATCTTGCTTTGTTGAGCTAGCTAAGGAGGGAAGGTCGCGAAGGAAGGATGGAGATAATGCATAGCATCGATCGGTACATGGAGGTGTTCGAGACAAAGCTTCGACCAGCTGGTTGGAGCGGGTGAATCGCGGTGGAGGTGTCATGCTCGTAAAAAAAGATTATATCTCAAAGAAGGATTATCCTGATATATTTCGAAGGTGAGCATGTCCTGGAAGAAGAACACAACTTAAGGTAGGAGAGAATCGAGGACCTCGCTAATAACTGTTGGGAAAAATGAAAGAGATATTTATTCCATAAGCCCTAGGCTCTCTTATATAGGAGAGTAGCCTATGGGTAAATTACATAAAGCTTACAGTTGAAAATAAAAATAACAGAGAGACACACATAAAACTAATATATGCGTTAACACTCCTCCTCAAGATGGAGCATAGATATCAATAATGCTCAAGGTAATCCACCCCGTATGTCTGTGTAAAACCACGTGCAACAAGGCGGGCCTTGTATCTGTCAATAGTACCATCTGCATTTTGCTTCACCGTAAACACCCACTTTCAGCTCACGGGGGTCACATCTGGAGGTATAGGAACTAGACTCCAAGTTCCCCTAGATTGAAGTGCCGCCATTTCTTCCAACATTGCTAGCCGCCATCTACTGTCATGTAGAGCATCTTGATAATTCCGTGGAATATCTACAGCTGACAATGCCACCACAAAGTTCCTGAAATCCTCAGATAGTCGCTCAAATGACACAGAAGCTGCCAATGGATATGTAACACAGCTCCTCTTCGATTTGCGTATAGCAATAGGAACATCTAAATCAGTTATGTCCTCATCTAGCCCCTGCAACATATACTGCTCAGAAATATCATTAGATCCATCAAGAGAAGTATCTTCAGTACATACCATAAGCGATCTAGTGATGAGTCATGACCATGAGCTGGAGGAGGCCTGCGGGTATAATGGAACGGTAGTGGTGAAACGGGGATTTGTGGTGGTGGTGGTGGTGGTGGTAATGGTGGTGACGGTGCTGGAGATGGTGGTGTCATGTATACGACGTCGGTAGGTAGTGGAGGTAGCCGTTGATCACCTGAGGTTGAAAAATACATTACAGATTCAAAAAATGTAACATCTGCACTGACCATATACCGCCTACGCAAAGGATCAAAACACTTGTACCTCTTTTGAGTTCTAGAGTACCCAACAAAGACACACTTGACAACCCTAGGAGAGAGCTTGTTAGTACCGGGAGACAACTGGTGGACAAAGGCGACTAAGCCAAACACAAGGGGAGTAAGGGAAAATAGATCCTTCCCAGGATAGATAATGGAAAAGGGAATCTGTTCATCCAAGACAGAGGACGGCATGCGGTTAATTAGGTAACATGCAGTGAGAACCGCATCACCCCAGTAAGAATAAGGAACATGACTCTGTATAAGAAGTGATCTTGTGACATCAAGTAGATGGCGATGTTTCCTTTCAGCAATCCCATTTTGTTGAGAGGTATAAGCACATGATGTTTGATGTATAATCCCTTTTGAGGAGTAGTAGTTGGCTAGGACATGAGTGCACGGTTCTAGGGCATTATCACTTCTTACAAATTTCACAGATGTGGAAAACATTTTGAATTTCATTCAGAAAATGGATAATAATATTGCCTGCTTCAGATTTATTTTTCATCAAAAAGACCCATAACACACGAGAGAAGTCATCCACAATAACTATATAAAATCTATGTCCCTGATGATCAGGTACACGACTCGGACCCCAAATATCAATATGAAATAACTCAAACTTGGAGGTACTACTCCGACCTGGACGACTGGGAAAGTTAGACCTGTGATGCTTTCCCAACTGACAAGCCTCACACTGGATAGGTGTGTGAGGAAGACCCTGGGGTAACACACGATGCAACTTCTGAAGCGGTAGATGCCCAAAGCGCAGATGCCACAACAAAGGAGATACTGGTCCAGTGGGAAGGGATGGGGTTCCAGCGAATGGAGTGTGATTAAGGCGGTAGAGGCCTCCTTGCTCATAGCCACGACCAATCACATTGCCCGTACGGATGTCCTGAAAAATAAGAGAAGATGGATCAAAAATTGCCCGACAGTGTAAATCCTTCGTAATCTGACTGATTGACAACAAATTCATTGAAAAGTCAGGTGCATGTAGCACATTCTTGAGCTGCATAGAAGATGTCAGTCTAATCTCCCCCTGACCAGTGATGGGAGAATGTGTACCATTGGCAATGTCCATTGTTCGACCTGGGGGAATCTGAGAATATCCTGTAAGTAAACTCTGATCGCCACATAGATGATGTGTAGCGCCCGAGTCCATAATCCATGGTAATGTATCTGATCTACTATTGGTAAATGCAAGTATGCTACCTGATGCACTGGTAGACGTAGAAGCAGAAGCAACAGCATCAGGTTGACTCTCAGTAGTAGGTGTTGGGCCAGATGGAATAATAATGCCCCTTAGACGGGCAACTAGATCATCGAATCGCTGATCCAAAGTGGCAGCAGATGGAGGCTCTATCTGCTCAGCGACTCGTGTAGATGCAGGAAATCCATGCTTCGAGTAGCATGTGTCTTCATTGTGTCCAACGCGATGACAGTAGGTATATGTGGGCCTAGTGCGGCCACCTCTGCCACGAGGTCCACGCCCACAGGTCTGATGATGAACTCCGCGACCCCTGTTGGCAGCCATGGCTGAAGCATTCTGATTCGTGGCCGTGGAAGGAATGGTGATGCGGCTCAGTCTATGGAAGGCTTCCTCCATGGGAGGAATAGTAGAATCGGCCAAGATCTGGGATCGTACCGCCTCATACTCTAGATCAAGTGCAGCAAGGAACACGCCCACCATAGTCGCATTCCGATATGTCTTTTGTTGTTCTGGCGTGGCTGTCAGAGGCATGAAGCTGTAGAGCTTCTCAAACATCCCTCGCAGGGATGTGTAGAGTGAATGTAGAGGGCGACCATTCTGCTTTATAGTGAATATATCATGCTGGAGTTGCAGAATCTTTGTCTCGTTCTTTGCCTGAGAATATGTGGTCGCCAGAATGTCCCACATGTCTTTGGTTGCGGGCTGATGTAGAATGTCATTGGCAATCTCGATCACCAACGTGCCAGATAGCCAAACTTTGGCGTATACGTCATCGGCCTCCCAAGAGGCATTGGCTTCATTCTTCTCAGCAGGCTCTAGTTCGGTAAGAATATGCTTCTTACCCGTTGACTTCATCATGCTCATGAACTGCATCGCCCACAGTTCATTGTTTGTACCGTCCATCTTTACAATAGGCGTTGGACAACGAAAGGCGCCAATGGATGGGATATCCGCCTTGCTTTCTGACATACTAGAGATTGAAGACTGGAGCATTTGACCGAATATATGATTTGTCTACAATAACATAGACGGGTTTAGTTGCATGTGTAAACCTCAAGCAACTAAACCCATTTGGATGAAGGTGTGTGCTCTAGGGTTGATTCACGACCGCACACGCTTAGGGATCCTCAGTGCCCTCTGGCCTTGTAGAAGCGTAAGGTGAAGCAATCAGTCGTGCACCATGAAGAAGCGCACAGGTGCACGAGCGAGATCAGGTGCACAGGCGCACAGTTGAGGTCAGGCGCACATGCGCAGATGAGCACGCGGCAACGCTTGAAGTTGCGCGCTAGGCGCAGCACTGACGCGCACACACAGGCGCGTGAAGGAGCGAGCGCGCGTGCAGAGAAGGAGCGAGCACGCGCACAGACAGGCACACAGGATCGCTCGCAGGTGCGCGGTGGTGGCGCACAGGCACGTAGGCTCCAGCGGAGGCACTGCGGCAGAGCAGGAGCACTGGCTGCGTCGGCGATGAGAGAGGGGCGTGCGGGTGGGGTGGGGTAGGGTTTCGAGAACTCCGGTCTAGGACCGTCGCTCTGATACCATGTTGGGAAAAATGAAAGAGATATTTATTACATAAGCCATAGGCTCTCTTATATATGAGAGTAGCCTATGGGTAAATTACATAAAGAATGCAACTGAAAATAAAAATAACAGAGAGACACACATAAAACTAATATATGCGTTAACAATAACCTAACAAGGATCTTCATGGAAAAGCCACCGCCGAAGAGCCTGAGGAGGTGGGACCGTTCCGTGCTCAACTTGGATCAGATCAAGTGCTTGTGTGCTGACGCCTTTCTAACCTTTGTGATCGAGAGGATGCTCAGCTCCGGGGAGGGGGATCGAGCGAGGGGTATATTAACCTGATCTCAAGACGTGAACACTTTCCTGATCGATCATCAACTTAATATGTAATTTGGATCTCTATATCTTTTTGATCGTTTTCTTCTTGGTAAAGATGCAATGCAGTGTGAGATCATTAGTGTTTGATAACAATCCATCTGCTCTCGATTTTAGATGTTTGATTGCCATTTTTCTTCTTCTAACATGTTCGATTATCTATATTGTTGTGATTGATCTCTTGTTTTCAAGATTATTCCAACAGTAATAATAGATATGCCTTCTTGTTCACAAAAGAAATCATAAAGGAAGGCGGGAGATGAATGCTCGGATTATTTCCCTGGAAGCAGGATGGCCGTAGCAAGCATGTCCTGAATATCAAGGCTGGGAGCGGCAGAGGGGGAGGAGGAGGGGTTGTTGGGGAATGAGGAGGCAGAGGTTGAGGGTGGAGGAGGATGAAGAGGCTCGGGGGGTGGGGGAGGGGAGGAGGGAGAGGGTGAAGAGGGAGGAAAGGGTCTTTTACTCCTTCCTTTTAATTTAATTCCTCTTATGTCCCTAAAGTTAACGTCAGTTTGCGTTGGGGATGAACGACAACCCGAGGGACACAAGTGATAGAATTTGATTAAGAACCAAAGCTAGAAATAAGATGAAATGAATTTGTTCTGATGAGGTAGCCAGTACCTATCAGATAAATTCATATAATACCTTATAGAGAAAGGGATATTATTCTTATCTCGATCCTCTTAATACACCTTAGCTCAATGGAGTTGTAGGGAGATGCAACTGGATCACACGTGACATGATTTGATCAATGATGGCCCTTAGCATAATGACCTCTTAGTTTTTAGGTATATGTATAGAGACTACCATATACATATTTAATAAGATTTCAAGTAAATTAAACTAAAATGCCCTCATGAGCTATGGTTTTAAACCAAACCCAGCATGAGCCACTTGAGGATTAATGGTTGCTTGACCCATGACAGAAATATGGATGCAAGTAAGCTGGATTCTAGCACTAGAGAGTTCTACTTTATCAGGTATATAAAATATTGTACCAGATACCTATTTTATGACCTTGATATTCTTAAAGATTTCATCTCTAAGAATATGATTCTTAGAGGATGACTTCCTTAAGAGTCAAGATAAGAATGAAGTAAATAATTCAACGTAGCCAAGTAGGATAATGAGGTGTCTACAATCGGAAACTGGAAAAGATAATTAAAAATGAAACACTCATACCTCTTCAAATCAGCTCGAAGGTGGTAAGATCACCTAGAGGATATGGATTCCATGTGTTAGAAAAGTCTGACAATGATCTGGCTTCATATGATGAAGTTTCTGAGGATCATGACATGGAGAGATGGATGATAAGAATAAAGTCTAAAGTAGACTTCATGCACAAGTGTTGTGTACGGACCCTTGAGGATCCACCTATAGGGGTCAAACCAATTGGATGTAATGAAGGATATGGTGAAATCTATAAGCGCATCACGGAAGCGTGAGGATCACATCATATGCGATCGGGAGCGACTAGTCACACTAGTTGCTCGAGGCAGCAGAAATTAAAAAATTTTATACGATGTAACCACATGATCCAAGAACACTTCTCGGATCATTTCATCTAAACCACAAACAAGTATTAGGGTTACCTCTTGAAGCATGGTTGCGATCGAGTCTCTAAATAAAGAGACTTCTTGTCTCAAGTCCGATCCGATGGAGGAGATGCTTGCGACTGTATTGATGAAACACGTGATTCTCGCAATCCATGTTGATGATCTAAGCCATGAATATCCTGATCTCGTCATACGAGATCCAATGTCTTCTTCACGAGCGAGGCACACCGAAGGAGATAGAGATCCACAAGCAAATAATCTGGCAGCATAACGACAACACTACGGCAAGAGCGACTCTCTCTAGGGCTCCATGGTGGATAACCACAAGAGTGAGAGACAGAGGGTGTGTAAAGAATGAGAGAGAGCATATGAAGCTGTTGTAAATTAGAAGAGCAAGGGGTGCCTCTTCTTATATAGGATTTTGGGAGTCCATGGATCACAATCCATGAACTATACAAAATTAATGGATGAGATTGGTTTGTGCTTCTTTCAGTGGACAAGATTTTGTTGGTAAAAACACAACAACAAGTAATTAAATTTTTATCTAATATATATATATTGATAAATCAATATAAATTAATGCCAAATTAAATCAATCAATCACAGAGATTATGGAGATTACATCACCCTTTCTTAATGGTAGTTGGTGGGAATCTTATGTAATCTCTTGAGATTACATTATTCCAAGAAAATCTCCAATATTTACAACAACACTTGTTGTAAATTATTCTATAAAAATAATTCATATTTATTTTATGAATATTACAATCTTTCTATTGGAAATTCGTGAATCACATTCACAACCCAAAATAAAATGTGAATTACATTTTTAATTAATTGTCAAATGTGAATCCAATTCATATTAACATTTAATTAACAAATGTAAATTACAAATAGCTCTCTCTTATATACTATAAATCACATACGTAATATATATGATTAATATGGACAGTGCTATCCACATTATTCATATCCGTGATAATTAAATCAAATTTAATCATCTTGGATCTCTATTCTCATGTGTCCAAATAATATGAATCACATTCACATTATTATCATCTTTCATAACTAAATCACAATTAATTATCTTAGATAACTCTCTTTATAATATGAATCAAATTCATATTATTCATGATAAATAAATCACTCAATTGTCAATTTTCTCAATGCTCGGATACATGTATCAACAATGAAATTATCCTTGAACTCTTTCAAGGATAATGCGCTTTCTCCACAGATACTTGGAGATAAGGACATGGCGATTGTATAGTTCCACATATAGTGACTTGGGTATTGAGATCAAATCTCAAATCCAGATCTTGCGGACTTCTCATAGATGCTTGTTAAAATCAAGACCGCAAATATAATCTTTTTATCACATCTGGATCACAATTCAGATCAATGTCCATCATTTGGACCAAGATCAGATTACTTCTCTACTAAGAGGAGTCACTAAAATCCAGACCCGTTTCCTCACTCCCTAGGAATGGAAGTGTCATGGTTATACAATCGTTTATGATCACATCACCCTCAGGTATTCCCAATACATGTACATCATGCATAGTGAAAGACCCAAAGTAAACCCAAAGTATTAGATCAATTTTATATTGTCCACTTCATGGTTTTATCATTAATATTATCATTTGATTATTGGGAGTCTGTATCGATCATATACTTTCCAAAAGCATATATCATACCTAGGTGTTGATCATATATTTTCGAAAAGCATATATCAAACCCACAAATTTAGTCAAGCTTCCAAAGAGAGACGACCGTGCACAGAATTTGATTCTTCCCAATATCTCATGAGTGATATTATGCCTTCTGGTTCAGTAATGAACATGTATGATCCCTTTGAGAGATCGTATTACTCATATGCCCTTGCATGCACACCAGCGCGTCGGTGTATAGACCTTGATTATGTCATCAACCTATTGGTCTGCCAAATGTACATATACTCAGACATATAGTAACACATCTGTCTCCAATCAGAGGTTGTGTGCCTATATCATGATAGTATACGATATAGGACTTTGATTATCTCGATCTCGTTAAGCCAACTCTTTGACCTAACTAATTTGACACCTCCAAATCTCTATTCCTATGCAGAGGACCTGCATCAAGAGGTCGATCAAATATCAGCCTTTAGAGAAAAGATTGTTATCTCCTGCTCAGGCTGGAGATCCTCTCTTAATAATCATTTGATGATGCTTGATGAGTCCTCAATCTAACTCTTTAGATATTCATCCAAGCACCAGCCTCTATGATTCAATAATTGAATCAACAGTTGTATAATCATTAATATGGTCATGGTACATAACCCAAATTGTACTAAGGAACCTATTATGCAAATTAATCATTCTTCATTTTAGATCATGGAATGATATTTGCAATAACATTTATTGCATAATGGCTCATCGTGGTCTCGCATGTCCAACAATCTCCCACTAGCCCAAAGAGCCATTAATGGGCTAATCTTTAAACCCACACTCATGTGACAATCATAGGCTATTTAGAGAAATATCTAGGTAGGATGATCAGTCACTTTGTTCCTAAGAGACTAGGCCAAGTCCTTTTATGGCACTTGCATATCTCCTAGTAACAGTGCTCGCATCCAATGTGAATGTTGCATCTTATGCAACCAATACTCAATCTTGTCAGTTACAGTATCCTTGACACTACAGCTCAGTAATTATTATAACGAGTATTTTTCATAATCCTTGTCAGAATACCCATAGTCTTGGAGATCTCCATCTCCGAAGGTATCTGTAGTTAAGACCTTTTAGATGACTATCTATAAAGTCTTAAGTTTTTGAAGATAAGACTTAGATATCACTATCTCTAAAGTCATTTCATCTTTGAAGATTTTGTTATTACTGTAATCAAGTGTTTTATCTCCATAGTAGCATAATTGACAGTTTACTACTCCCACTACATGGCAGATATCTGGCATTTGTACATATCTAGCCTGCACTCGGCTTCTCATAACTGACGCACAAGGGCAAGCAGTTCCAGCATTCACTTCCTCAACTCCTTGAGGTGCTATCCCTTTAGATAGATCAATACCATATCTTAAGAAAAGGAGGCCTTCCTTGGGGTTTTTCCAAGAATGGAATATGTCCAAGGTGTACCACACATGTGACAGTCCCAATACCCTCTTCTTTATGCTTCTGAACACCTTCAGAACTAAGATCCAAGAGGTATCCTTGAGATCATAACTCAAATTATGGAACAACCAGATTATAGAACACTTATTATTATTTTTCTTATATCATTCTAAATGATTAAGATATCATCTACATTTAGCACGATGAACACAAGGGCACTCCCACTAAGCTTCACATGGTTCATCAAGATTTTATCTGAAATTATAACATTTATAATTTCATCAAATCTTATGTTTCAACTGCAATAAGCTTATTTGAGTCCATAGATGGAATTCCTTTAGCTTGCACACCATGCTTTCCTCAATCATGAAACCCTGGGGCTACTTCATGTGAATATCCTCAAAGAGGCATTCATAGAGGAATGCCATCTCGACTTCCATCTTGAAGATGTCAAAGTCAAGTTGTGTAGCTATAGTTAGCAATAATCTGATGGGTTTAAGCATGGTTACTGAAGAGCAAGTCTCATCGCAAGCAATGTCTTCTTTTCCGGTGTGTAGCTCATGGCTATGAACCGTGCTTTGAAGGTCTCTACCTTCTCATCAGGTTTCCTATTTCTCTTGAAGATCTATATACACCTTAACGGGTTTAACCCTTATAGGTGGATCCTCGAGGGTCCATATATGACACTTGTATATGACTACTTTAGACTTTATTACTAACATCCATCTTCCCATGTCATGATCCTTAGAAGATTCATCACATGAAATTCGATCATTTTCGGATTTCTCTGACACATGGAATCCATCCTCAAACTCATTTGAAGATGTATTAGTGTTTCATCTTTAATTGTTCTTTTAGTTTCCAATTTCAAGAGCCTCGTTATCTTCTCAAGATTAAATGATTTTTCACTTCGTCTTGATTCTCAAGAGAGTCATCCTGTAAGAATCATATCCTTAGAGATGAAATCTTTTAAGAATCTCAAGTTCATAAAGTAGGTATCCAATACCATCCTTTATTTTCTTGATGAAGTAGCACTCTCTGGTGCCAGATTCCAGGTTACTTGCATGGAACCTTACTAAGGATATATATTGTAGTCTCTACTACATATATATACCTGGGAAACTAAGAGATAGTTATGCTAAGATTAATCATTGATCATGTCATACATGATCCAATTGTTCCTACAACTCTATTGAGTTTAGGTTTATCAGGAGGAACGAGATAGGAATGATATTACTTTCTCTATAAGATATTCCATGGATTCATCTAATAGGTATATGATACCTAGGTTAGATCAAATTCATTTCATCTTCCTTCAAACTTTGGTTCTAAACCAAAATTGTGAAATCTTTGAACATTTCAAATTTTCTAAGGTGAAGAGAAGAAATCTCATATCACACATAATCATCAATGAATATCACATATCATTAATGCTTATTGTGATTTGATGATCCACATAAATCAATATGTATGAGATATTGAATACCTTGGCATCTAACACCATTCTCATAGAAGGGTGCATTGGAGAATTTCTACTTTTGAATATAATATTCACAAGTATGTAAGTTTTGATCTTTTAAACAATCTAAAGTTCAATATCTTACTAGTCTATTAATCTCATCAATAAATATATGTCCAATACTTGATGACAGATCATTGTCAAATGATCTTCATCCTCATATTGATCTTTTAAAAGTTTAAAATTTCAGTATTAGAAATGTTATTGTGGTTCATTCATTAATTTTCTAATTTAGCAGAATCCTCCAGATGTCAGACTACTATTTGAAATATACCCATTATAACTCTTTATGATAGATCTAATTCAGAATTCATGTTTATTTCCAACATTTAGAAATAAACAATGAGTGTATTCTGATATCTAGGTCATAGAGATAATCTCTAAGAATGAGGGCTCTCCCACTGAAAATATGAAGTCTATCTATCCATTAGAGATTGTTGCAACCATTGCATAAATATCCATGGATGATTATTAAACCTTAAAATCAAATTTTATAGTCATCTAAATCATATGCAATTGATTGCAAGTGTTATTAGAAGAATGAGATACAATTATTAGAATTTTAATCTTATCCAATAAGCAAAGTCAAGCAATGATGATATGCAGATATAGATTATTCTAATGCACTATTTGAGTCCTTCCGTAAGAATTCTAGATAGATTTGATAGTCATACTATCAACACATCAGCTTATTGCAGTATTGGCATTCACCCAACTCTTTGGATGTCATATGGAAGTCACAGAAGTACAATCAACTCTTTGACTTTCCTTCTTACTCAGATATAACCCATGCTTACACTGCGATCCTTTCATCTATAAATTAAGACAAATGATCTCTTATATTGAATTCAAAAGATTTCAATATAAGAGATTTTAACATTTATTCATGCTTCATTTAATTCATACAATATCAATATTTTTGAAGCTTCATGAATGGTTAGAGCATAGAAGGTAGAATGATGACACTCATCGTATCTACATCCATCTAAACTTAAAAAAAACTTTGGTTCAGGTAGGTACCCAAACATTTTGAATACATCATCTCTTATAGAGCCACCATTCTGCATGATGCAGAGAAGCATGTCATTCATGATTAAATGTCAAGAGAACATATGTATGCCAGAATATTTTTTTAGATTTTATAAGGATTAATTTGACAATTACGATCATCATCGACATGTCACTTCCAAAATACATTCAATGAGAGGTCAAGACTATAGAGACATACAAATCCTAGGGTTGCAGTCCTATTGTCTATTTAATTGTCATCTTCATTATTATGAGGAAACTTGTATATTGCAACCACATATATTATATGTTCAACTACAAGTACAATATCTTGATCATGGATCAATCCATGGTATTATACTGATTTTTATTGAGTATATCATTGAGTGGATTTAATGAAAGATTATCTAAAATAAGAAATTTGCATAAATATATGTAAACATATGTTTTTACTTTGATTTAGGAATTTTTATATCAAAGCTATCTTACCTTGTCAACACTGAAAGTTCATTCCCTTAATCACTTTCAATGTAAGAGATATACTTACCATTATATCTCAAGCAAGATCTGGGATCTCCTTCCTTATCTTTGTCACATCTCAATAATATGAGAACCTGTAACTCCGATAAAAAGAAGCAAGAACACATTCCGCCTTGCAAGACCAACTTGCATTACTAATTCAGTCTTTAACACCCGAGGCTACCACCCTTAAGGTGATGTTGACCTATCATTAATTGAACCAACCGTGGACATGAATACAACTCGCTATGTGTAATCCAATATCGCCTCAATAATATGAGGATCCGATATTGGGGTTACTACGCATACGTCCTTACTCTTTTGAGAAGAGAAGATCCCGATCCAGATGTGCTTGCATACAGGAGCTGTCACTTCGGTCAGGCGTCTCGTACATACAATCCCTGGTGACAGAATCCTTCGCCGTGACGAGAGACCATGGATATCACTTATGTGATCCTCTATATCATGTTCAGATTTTAATTAATCATTATGAATCATATTCATTACCATTAATTCTTCCAAGGAAAATACAATAATAGAGTGTTTTAATTTTAATTGGATTCCAATCAATCTAATCATATTAAATCAATGATCCGATTAATATCTAACAAACATTCTTTATTGTTACTTGAAATATGGTACTATCTCAAATACGTAGTATTCAAATTTTATTAATTATAAAAATACACTGTGAATTTTCTCGCATTATCGAGTCCCTACCCACTATCATGGCCGGTACTGACATGAGTGGAATAGACCATACACGGTGCAACCTGCTACCCAACGCTCCCCGACTAGACACCATATCCACCTCGAGAAAGGATAATGCCAAATTGATCATTGTGTACTTGAGATGGTAATCGATTTTTCAACTGAAGTTATATCATATAATAATAATGAAAATAATTTTGATTAACATTATAAAGAAATTTTCTAAACAAGTTCCCAATCCTAATCAAGCAACTTTGTATGTTGGAAAGTAGATTGAGTAACCAATTTGTGATCTAGATCATATCTAATCAATGATTAGTTAAGGCAATGTTATTTAAGGAAATGATTATGATCAAATATTTCACAAATATTTATACATAATTATTCCAGGAAATTAAATTATTTAATTTTACTAATTGATTAAATGGAAATCACAAGGTTCTTGATTAGGAAACTAATTTCTAACAGTGACCCTCACTTACTAAAATTAGCATATCTCAATCAATTTAAATCCAAATCAAGCAAAATAAGTTTCTAAAGTTTTATAATTTGATTTAAACAGAACCTAAGTGATTTACATGCATTTCTAGGCATTTAAAATCAGTAATTAACTCCTTAATGATGTCATGATTTGCAGTCCCCGAAACAATGAATACATGTTCACTAAAATGATCATAACTTAAGAAAACCGATTCGCAATCATGCAAACTCAGATCCTACGATTTCCTTATTTAATGAGGAACATAATCCAAATTTTATTTTTGTGTTTCAACAATTTAATCAGGATCGAAAATAATCACAAAACATATATGAGAAAATGAAATACGAGAAAAACTTTCGCAAGCCCTAATGAACCCAAGTCGTCCTAAGTTTATGGATCACATCCAAAACATTCAACCTAAGGATCTGATACCACTTGAAGGATATGGTGAAATCCATAGTTTCTTGAGGCAGCAGAAATTAAAAAATTTTATACGATGAAACCACATGATTCAAGAACACTTCTCAGATCGTTTCATCTAAACCACAAACAAGTAGTAGGTTTACCTCTTGAAGCGTGGTTGCGATCGAGTCTCAAAACGAAAAGACATCTTGTCTCAAGTCTGATCCGATGGAGGACGCTTGCGAGCGCGTTGATGAAATGTATGCTTCTTGCAATCCATGTTGATGATACACGCAGTGAATCTCCTGATCTCATCACATCAGATCTGATGTCTTCTTTGTGAGAGAGATGCACCGAAGGAGACGGAGATCCACGAGCAAACAGTCTGGCAACATAACGGTGATGCTGCGGTGAGAGCAACTCTCTCTGGGGCTCCATGGTGGACGACCACGAGAGAGAGAGAGAGGGCATGTAGAGAATGAGAGAGAGAATATTAAGTTGTTGTTAATTAGAAGACCAATGGGTGCCTCTTCTTATATAGGGTTTTGGGAGTCCATGGATCACAATCCATGGACTACACAAAATCAATGGATGCGATTGATTTGTGCTTCTTTCAATGGCGAAGATTTCGTTGGCAAAAATACAACAATAACTAATTTAATTTTGATTAAATATATTTTTATAAGTCAATATAAATTAATACCAAATTAAATCAATCAATCATGGAGATTTTAGAATGGAGATTACATCACCCTTTCCAAATGGGAGTTGATGGGGATCATATGTAATCTCATGAGATTACATTGTTCCATGGAAATCTTCAATATTTACAACAACACTTGTTGTGAATTATTCTATAATAATAATTTATAATTATTTTGTGAATATTGCAATCTTGTTATTGGAAATTTGTGAATCACATTCACAACCCAAAATAAAAACTGAATTACATTTTCAATTAATTGTCCAATATGAATCCAATTCACATTAACATTTAATTAATAAATATAAATTAAAAATAGCTCTCTCTTATATACTATAAATCACATTCATAATATATATGATTAATATGGATAGTGATATCCACATTATTCATATTCATGATAATTAAATCACATTTAATCATCTTGGATCTCTATTCTCGTGTGCTCAAATAATATGAATCACATTCACATTATTACCATCTTTGATAATTAAATCACATTTGATTATCTTAAATAACTCTCTTTATAATATAAATCAAATTCATATTATTCATGATAATTAAATCACATTCAATTATCAATTTTTCCCAATGCTCGGATACATATATCAATAATGAAATTATCCTTGAACTCTTTCAAGGATAATGCGCTTTCTCCGCGGATACTTGGAGATAAGGACCGGGTGATTATATTTTTTCACGTAATGACTTGGATATTGAGATCAAATCTCAAATCCAGATCTTGCGGACCTCTCATAGATGCTTGATTTAATTAAGACCGTAAATCTAATCTTCTTTATCGCATCTGAATCACATTCAGATCAATATCCAACATTTGAACCAAGATCAGATTACTTCTCTACTGAGAGGAGTCACTAAAATCCAGACCCGTTTGATCACTCCCTAGGAATGGAAGCGTCATGGTTATACAATCGTTTATGAACACATCTTTCTCAGGTATTCCCAATACATGTACATCCTGCATACTAGAATACCCAGAATAAACCCAAAGTATTAGATCAAGTTTACATTGTCTATTTCATGGTTTTATCATTAAGTTTCTCATTTGATCATTTGGGAGTCGGTATCGATCATATACTTTCCAAAAGCATATATCATACCTAGGTCTTGATAATATACTTTCCAAAAGTATATACCAAACCCACAAATTCAGTCAAGCTTCCAAAGCAAGATGACCGTGTACGGAATTTGATTCTTCCCAATATCTTATGAGTGAGCTCATGTCTTCCGGTTCAGTAATGAACATGTGTGATCCCTTTGAGAGATCGTACTACTCATATGTCCTTGCAAGCACACCAACGCGCTGGTGTATAGACCTTGATTAGGTCATCAACCTATTGGTCTGTCAAATATACATACTTAGACATATAGTAACACATCTGTCTCCGATCAGAGGATGTGTGCCTATATCGTGACAGCATATGACATAGGACTTTGGTTATCTTGATCTCGTTAAGACAACTCTTTGACCTAACTAATCTGATACCTCCGAATCTATATTCCTATGCAGAGAACCTGCATCAAGAGGTCGGTCAGATATCAACCTTTAGAGAAAAGATTGTCATCTCCTTCTCAGGCTGGAGATCCTCTCTTAATAATCATTTGACGATGCTTGAAGAGTCCTCAATTTAACTCTTTACATATTCATCTAAGCACCGGCCTCTATGATTTAATAATTGAATTAACAGTTGTATGATCATTAAGATGACCACGGTACATCACCTTAATTGTACTAAGGGACCTATTATGTAAATTAATCATTCTTCATTTCAGATCAGGGAATGATATTTGCAATAACATTTATTGCATAATGGCTCGTCATGGGCTCGCATGTCCAACATGTAAAGGATCTTCAAGATAAAGAGGGAACTTGATGAGAAGGTAGAGACCTTCAAAGCACGATTCGTACATAGAGAGAAAATATTACTTGCAATAAGACTTTCTCTCCAGTGACCATGCTTGCATCCATCAGAATATTTTTAATTATAGCTACACAACTTGGCTATGAAATCTAGAAGATGGAAATCAAGATTGCATTCCTCTATGAATATCTCATTGAGGATATTCATATGAAGTATTCATGGGGCTTCATAGTTGAGGAAGGTAAGATGTGAAAGCTAAAGTACTCCATCTATGGACTCAAATTAGCTTCTTTTAGTTGGAACTTCATATTTGGTGAAATTATAAAGCTTATGATTTCAAATAGAATCTTGATGAACTATATGAATCTTAATGGGAGTGACATTGTGTTCATCATGCTAAATGTAGATAAAATCATAATTACTTGAAATGATATAAGGATGATAATAAATGTTTTATAATTCGGTTGTTCCATGCTTTGAGATAAAAGATCTCAAGGATGCCTCTTAGATCTTAATTTCGAAGTTGTTCAGAAGCAAAGAGAAGAAGGCAATGTGACCATCATGTTAGTGGTACATCTTGGACATATCCATTTTGAAAAATTCCAGGGAAGGATTCTTTCGCTTGGGATGTGGAACATGCCTATCTGAAAGGATAACATCTCAAAGTATTGATGATGTGAATACTAAAGTTGCATGCCTTTACGCATCAGCTATAGGGAACACGGTGTATGCTATATGTGTGCAAAAAGCCAGATGAATACCATGTAGTGGGAATGGTAAATTGATACCAATCTGACTATGGGGATAAAAGACTTAATTATATTGATAACGGCATCTTCAGAGACAAAACTCATGACATAATGATCTCAAAATCTTATCTTAAGAACATAAAACTTTTTATATTGTAATCTAAAATTCTTTCATACAAACACCTTACTAGTCTTAATAATGTGTCTTAATTTAAGAAGATAGAGATCTCCATGCATAAGGGTATTCCGATAAGAATAATCGAAATTCCTTGTAGTTTACAATAATTATCGATTTGTAGTGTCAAAAGGCATTGTAACCGCTTTAACTAGATTGAGTATTGGTTGCATAAGGTTTAACATTCGCATTGGGTGCGAGCACTATTATTAGGAGATATGCAAGTTTGTAATAGGATTTGACATAGTCTCTCGAGAACAGAGTGACTAGTCATCTAACTAATCTATTTTCTAAATATCTTGTGATTAAACATGAGTGTGGATTTAAAGATTAGCTCATTGACAACTTTTTGGGATAGTGGGAGATTGTTGGACATGTGAGCCCAAAATGAGCCATTATGCAATAAATGTTATTTCAATTCTCTCTTTAACCTGAAATGAAGAATAACTACTTTTTATAATAGGTTCATTAGCACAATTAAGGTTATGTACCATGACCATCTTGAGATCATACAACTGATGATACAAAGGTTGGATCATAGAGGCTGATGTAGGGTTGAATATGTAAAGATTTAGATTGAGGACTAAACCACATTGTCAAGTGATTATCAAGAAAGGATATCCAATATGAGGGGGAGATGTCAATGCTTACTCTAAAGGCTGACATCTGACCGACATCTTGATGCATGTACTCTATATAGGAATAGAGATTCAGAGGTGTTAGACGAGTTAGGTCAAAGAGTTGACTTAATGATATCGAGATAACTAAGACCTATGTCATATGTTATCACATACATCCACACATCCTCTAACTGGAGACATATGTACTACTATATGTCTAAGTATGTATATTAGGTATAACATTAGGTTGATGACCTAATCAAAGCCTGTACACTGACGAGATGTGTACATATGAGGGTATACGAGTGATACGATCTATCAATGGGATCATACTTTACGAGTATCAGGAATACTCGAGGGTGATGTGATTTTAAACAGTTATATAATATGACAGTTCTATTCCGAGGGAATGATGAAATAGATCTGAATTTTAGTGACTCCACTCAGTAGACTTGTTATTCAATCTTAGTCTAATTGTTGGAAATTGGTCTGAATATGATTCAGATGGAATGAGAAGATGGTATATTATATCTGAGATGACCGAACACCTCTGAGCATTCTTCTAGATCTGGATGTGAGATTAGATCTCATCATCCAACTCTCTATACATGGACTATGCAATTACCTTGATCTTATCTCCAAGTGTCTAAAGAGAAGGCAAACAATTCTTGAAAGAGTTAGAGAATTGTTCCATAAGCAATATTATCTGAGCATCAAAAAAGTGGATAAATAAATACAGATAACTTGGATATGATTTAAATTATTTAGACATGTGTAGAGAAACAACCTGGATAATTAAATTGGATATTATCATGCATAGGATTAATGTGAGTAACACTATTTATAATAATCATGGATAATGTGGATATGATCCATAATTATAAAGAGATTTAATTGTGAATGAATCTCATAATTAATATGTTAATGTGAATTGGATTCACATTACATAATTCGATGTAAATGTGATCTACATTTAATATTGGATGGATCAATATGATTTATAATTACCAATGACTCATTTGCAATTGTCACAAATAGATTATAAATTATTTGATGATATACTGTTGACAAATAACTCTTGAATAAAGAGATAATGTAATAGGATTACATTTATGAGTATTGGAGAGAAAAAATCTCTCTCCAAATCCAACATGTAACGCTGCCCATGGCAAGGGGAAGGAGACTATCTCATTCCTCTTTCATGGAAAGAGTCTCTCTGTCTCACTCTTCTTTATCCATGAATTAAATTGACTTTAATTGAAATAAATTTATTGAAGAATGTCTTCAACTTATTTATTTCTTTTAAGATTAATTATTTATTATTGCAAATTGTTGCAACAAATCTAAATCATTGATTGGAAAAGCACAAATTAATCTATACCATTAATTATGTGTGCACATGGATTGAAATCATGGGCATCCAATTTGTTATACAAGAAAGACTAACTCCAGCCCTCTTTAAAGGAATGCAATTAGTGCACAATTAACCTCTCTCTCTCTCTATCTCTTTATGTACATCACACATCTACACCATCATCTCTAACCCTTGGTTGTCCTCCGTCTGGATTGTGGAGACTGCAACTATCGTCATGCTGTCGTCATGCTTAAGGTGGAACATGGGTCCGGGCCGGCCCGACCCAGCCCGCTGTCCGGCCTGCTCAGGCTCGGCCCAAGCCCGAGCCCACTTTCTAAATGGGAGGGCTTGGGCTGCCATTTTGGTCCATTTATAAAATCAGGCCGGGCTCGGGGCTTGAATGTGCCCGAACCCGAAGCCTACGGGCCGGCCCGATTTAAGGCCCGAATCCAGGCCCGACCCATGAGCCCAGCCCGGTCTGGCCCCTCATTTCAAAAATCCTACCTAACCTATTCGATCATATCCCCCACAACTCCTCCTATTTGAGAAGAGATCCGAAAATTGGAATTACAAAAATTAGATTATGTTTGTAATAAAATATTACAAATGCTAAAAAACCCTTCATATTCAATCCTCCGAAAATTGAAGTTGTAAATATGTAAGATAGGCTATAGCCCAACTTTTGTGGGATTCACGGGCTAGCTCGACCCATCTTGGGCCGGGCTAGGCTCGTGCTCGGGCCTAGTTGCTGAAAAATGAGTAGGCCTAGGCCTGACCTGTAGGCTTGGTTTCCTAAATGGGCATGGGCTGGGATAGGTTGGGCCCGGCCCGAGCCCATGCTCCACTCTAGTCGTGTTGCTGGACCAATTGCTTGGGGAACTTCATTTTCTTCGGTGCCTCGTGCTCCTAAAGAAATGACTGATTTCATTAAACAAAATCATGAGGTTCCTTGATTGGACCATTGCTTAGGGTTACGGGAAGCAGGTGTTTCATCACAACGCCCGCAAGTGCACTATCATCGGATTGGAGTTGAGTTAAGAAACCTCTTCATTTAGAGGTTATTGAGATCACAACCATGCTTCAAGAGGTAAGCTTAAGTTAGTGTGATCAAGATGAAACAATACGTGAATGGTTCCCATGTCATGACGATTCATCAAAAATATTTTGTTATTCTATTGTCATGTCGCCTAGTACGACTAGTTGGCATAGATCGCATATGACGCGATCTCCATGCTTTTGTGATGCACAAGTTGGTTTATTTAAATATTCCCTTCAAGGACCATTGGATCTTTAGATCCAAAGGCTCTTATGAGTCGTCAATATCCACACATTTGTCCCCCAAGGCGATGCAACTCTTCACTGGAAGTTCTTCCCGAATTTTTTTCCTCCCGTCTCCATATGTCATCTTGACTTGATTCCAGCACCAACCTGGAGCTCTTTCTTCCCTCACCCACTCCAACTCCTCCATTTCTGTCATCCTCTTCACATGCGTTAATCACCAGCGATCGAAACCATCGCTCCGACAATCTGATCCTTGAACAAAACCTCAGTGGTGGACAACATTTGCCGATATATGCCCTTGTGCGAGGAATCCTCCGAGCCTCTCCTTGATATATGTGACAAAGAGAGTATGAGAGATGTAGTGAAGACAGAGGTTGTAACTCCAGCGAGGTCCAAAGATGACCTTCGTCACAACCCTGTAACCAATGTTGCTTGATCTCCACGCTTGTCGAGCGTGTTCAAGCGAAGACCATGAGCTTCTCAAGCTCTAATGTAGGATTTGTTCATCCCTGATTTCCTTCTCCATTCTCCAGGTAGATCATTAGTACTTGCCCTTTGTGATTTCTTGCATTTAATTACACAAACATACACACCTTCACACTCACATGATAACTCCTACATAATTGTCGGACATCACCAATTCACAGGCACAATTCGACATCACCTTCGTCCTCCTCCATAATCCTCTCAAACTCGATTCCTTCTTCACCTTGCTCAGGTAAAGAACTCATCTAAGGATCCACTTTCAAATTACTTCGACAACCCCCCATTTCATCTGTTTTACTCCCAGGTCCTTCTTATGCCTTAGATATATGTATTAACTCGTGTATGTCCTTCGAAGTGTCAATGATTAGAAGTTTTGAGGCAGCTCTGATCTGAAGCTCGGCCTCCATCGAAGTGTAGTTTATTCACTTCTCTGGCATGTGCATCATCTTCTCAGACTCTCCATCACCTTTGCCATCCAACGATGAAGGTGCTCCGACCTTCAACGAGCCTTGAAGAGCACATAGGATGAGTAGCAGCTTCGTTGAAGCCCCATCTTTACGCCACCACTTGAGGAGTGCAGAGGGAGTAGAGATACAATTGTTGTCAGATTGACTCATCTGGATTCTATCCTATGGCCCAGATCAAGCCCAAGCCATCTTTCTGAGCCTCCAGCCTTGGTGGACCCATGGCTCGAGCGAAGCAACCGAGTCCAGACACGTGGCCCGAGTCGTCCTGCCTCCGAGCCCCGAGTGAAGCCTGGATCTCACACCTAAAGCACGTGCCCCGTCTGGGTTAATTATAGTCGAGCCCTATCAAGACCTCAATATTACCTTTCTACCCCCGTATGCTTGGATTCTACAAGATAAGCCCCTCACGGTATTTTTATTTATATTTCAGTCCTTTTCGGACATGTTTGTTATGTCTAATGTGTTTTTAGTTAAGTTTTTATTATGAAAAAGCTCCTGGATTATTTATCGAATAACTTGATCATCTCAAATCCAAATTAAGTGATTTTGATCTTGTTTGGAAGCACATATTTTTTTTATCTTTCTTATGGCATGCTTTAATCTTTAAAGTGATCAATTGATACTCATTAGTTAATCAAAGAAGTGTGTTGTTTATTACACCTTGATTTAATTGCAATTCCTCCTAGTTTCATTTTGTGCAATTAAAGAGGCTCTGATTAGCTTATTATATTTAAAAAATTAATAAGGTAATTGATCTACTGATTTCATATCATTATTCTCTTGATTGATTGCTAAATGAACATGAAGTGAAATAGGTGCCTCATTAGTTAAATGGAACTAAATGGAGTAACAATATTGAAGCTTTTATTGTTGTAACCATTTCGGACTAAGTGGAAACTAAATGATCTATATGTTTAAGATCTAATTCAAGAGTTTTCATTAGAGCATGATTATATCTATTTAATGTAATTATATGATTTGAATTATAATTCATTATGTAGCATCATGTTTTAATTGCATCTAAAAAGATAAAAACAACATGCATGCATTTATGTAGATGTAGACTACACTTAGTTACATAACATAGATATTTAAACCTTAGTTGAGTAGCTTAAGAGCTCGTGTCCTTGTGTTTGACCATGGACTTATCCATGTATAAATTAAGCCTTCATTGAGACATATTAAACGTGGTTCTGATTGAACTGCTAATCGCTCATACTACAACATGACTTAGTTACAGTAGTGATTTAGTGCTTTATCAGTTACATCCCTGTGCCGATGTAGTGGGAATTGCACCTTAACTTGTAGACACCTCTTAAGCAAGAACCTTCACAAACTTTTCACTGGACATTGACAACAATGTAGTGATCTTTGCCAACTGCTCACTGCATTCAACAATGCAACATGTCACTAGGTAGGGACGTCGAAGTCATAATTGTATTCATAATGCTATAGCTTATGTCTGGGGCAAAACCAGGAATTTTACCAAGGTGTGGTCAAGTATATTGCTATTATGCATGCTCAAAAAATGAAAAAAATGTTTTTTTGTATGATATTTTTAAGTAGTTAATAATTTTAAAATAGTTTTTTTTTCAAATTTGATAAGCCTACAAATTAGCAAGGTTGGATTTTCCTATAAATTATTATTTTTAATAATGATGTTTTATATTTTGATAAATCTAATAATTTAAGCCCCTCTAAATCCATCCCAAAAGATTAAATTATCGAGTGAAATTTTGTAACAAAAAGTTCATGGGTAAAAGGAAATAACAAAATTCATTTCATTTACAAGGAGTACTAGAAACAATAGGGATGATAAATGAGCATTAATATAATTTTATATCAATATATACTTATAATTTTAATATTTTGGAAGTAATTGGGTAAAATATATAAAATAAGTTAAAATTGGAAAAGGTGAAACACTAGTATCCAAAATAAAAATCCAACTACTTCGATAAACCATTAAATGATTTCGAAACTTTTCTCTTACCATATTATATATCATAAAATTAAAGGCCATATTAAAAACTTATGACATTACACAAATGAAATTATATAATCAATGAGGGATCACAATCCTTTCATCATATATATAGGGGAAAAGGAGTATGCTCCCTGGGAGTAGCCAACGAAGCTACTCCCACCCTATTTTTCCCTCATTTTTTTATTTTTTCGAAAATAAAAATTTGTATATCCATCACTATATCCCTCTAACATTCTATTAAAATTTCGTTAGATACAGAGATTCCTAAGCCCTCCATTCAGACGCCATTTTTTTAACGGTCGCGGGATTTTTTAAATCGACCATGTTTGGATGGAGGCCGTAGAAGTCT